>JAVSCE010020347.1:0-130472 GCA_032199065.1 Smutsia gigantea | reverse complement strand
CTCTGATAAATAATGATGCCAAGCATTTTTCCCTATGCTTTTTGGCCACTGTATATCTCTCCTGGCAAAAAATTTTTCAGATCCTTTGCCTATTTTTTTAACTGGGGTATTTGTCTTATTGCGTTGTAAGAGTATTTATATATCCTACACACAAGTCCCGCATCAGATAAATGATTTACAACTATTGTTCTCCGTTCTGTGGGTTGTCCTTTCACTTTTTTGATGGTGTCCTCTGGTGCACCAAAGTTTTTTAATTTTAATGAAGTCCAATGTATCTGCCTTTTATTTTGTTGTTTGTACTTGTAATGTCAAATCTAAGAATCCTTTGTGAAATCTGAGGTCATAAAGATTGACCCCTGTGATTTCTTCTAATAGTTTTATAGTTTTAGATTTTATATTTAAGTCTTTGACACATTTTGAGTTAATTTTTGTATATGGTATAAGAGTCCAATTTAAATTTTTTTACGTGTGGCTGTCCGGTTGTCCCAGCACCATTTGTTGAATAAAGGCTATCCTTTCTCATTGGCATTCTTGTTGAAAATCAGTTGACTTATACACACCAGTGTATTTCTGGATTCTCAGTTCTATTTCATTGAACTATATGCCTATCTTTGCACCACTCTCCTTGATTGCTGTTGCTTTGTAGTAAGTTTTTAAACTGGGAAGGTTGTGTGGTCTTCTTTTTTAAGATTGTTTTTGACTATTCTGGATCACTTGCAATTCCGTATAAATTTTGGAATCAGCTTGTCTTTTTCTACAAAGATGGCATTTGGGATTCCTATAGGGATTGTGCTAAATTTGTAGATCAGTTTGGGGAGTATTGCCATCTTAATTATGTTAGGTTTCAAATCCATGAACATGGTTTTTTTTTCCATTTTTGTAGATCCTCTTTATTTTAGAAAGGTGTTGTGGTTTCCAGAGTACAAGTTTTGCACTTCTTTTGTTAAATTTATTCCTAAGTGTTTTATTCTTGTTGAAGCTATTGTGAATGGAATGATATTCTTGATTATATTTTCAGACAGTTCCTTGCAAGTGCATAGAAATACAATTCATTTTTGCATATTGAGCCAACATACTTTTGTTAACCTTAATCCTGTTTGACTTATATATTTGGTACTTGAAACTGAAAGAAATGTTAACCAATATTTTTCTCTAGACTATGGCATAACTGGCTTCCCCAAAGTTTGGGATGTAAATACATTTGACAGTGTTTCCATAGAACTTTCACAGGATCCTATTTGATTCTTGCTCTCCTTAGGAAGTGCGCAAGCTGGGGGTTTTTATCTGCCTTTTAAAGGTGAGGAAACAGGCTTGAGAGGCCAATTGACTGACCCAGACTTCAGCTTAGTAAGGGGCATGTCTGGGACTAGAGCCCAGGCCTTCTAAGCCGTAGTCCAATGCCCATCATTTAGGGTCATCCTGAGAAGCTAAGGGGGCCTGACAGATGTCCCGCCCTGATTTGCCTGCCGTGAAGCAAGGGCAGGGCAGGAATACACTGCCTCAAATCATGACAAAGAAGCAGGGTCTCAGACAGTGAATCATGGCTGAGCTGAAACTCAAGGGATTAAATATTCTAGTGCCCAGCCTAAGGAAAAATTATTACTTATCAACTGCAGAATCTGTTTTTTTTTTAAAGTCTTACTTCTAAAGAATATGGAAAATGGACTTACTTGCCCCAGGGCCCCAAAAAAGGTTTAGAACATTTGTGATAGAGAATTTACACTGTCTTAGGAACTATACAGACTTTTTAAACTGCAAGGCCAACAGCTTAAGGAGGCCAATTTGGCAATGCATTTTTTAAAAATAAACATAATTATAATGAAAGTTGAAGCAAAGGAAACTCAGTCGAGTGCGTGCTGTCTTTGGCACATATCTAAACACTGGAGTTAAGGCCAGTGAGAGAGATCCATGACTGGGGTTGAGTGCTGAAAAATTTCTTTGTAATTGTTCTCTGCTGTAGGCCATCATTTTTTTTAATTGAAAAACTGTTTCAACCTTGTTTTCACACTTCCATACAGCTCTGACAAATGGAATGGTCTTCATTAGCAGAGTCTATTAACTTAAAAGGAAGGATGGTTACAAAACTCTCCGTCTTACTCTTGACTCAGATTCAAAAGTCAGTTCCGCTAAGAGATAAAGGTATTTTCTTTTCATTCTTATTCATATGTGCATGATGAAGAGTGATGGAGAGGGCACAGACAGTGCCAGTGGGACCTCTGTTCTGGTCAAATCTCCTGGTAAGGGCATGGCTCACAACTGGAACGCAAGGCCCCTTGCGGCTCACCCACAGGAGGGGCCCTAGTGATGGAGGGAGAGGGCTGTAAGCCATTTTGTAGTGATTTGTAGTAGGGAGGGGTTAGGAAATTCCTCACTCATTAGAGTCCTCCCCTATTACACCAACAACATTTTCTAATGAACCCCATGTCTGCTCAAGAACTAGAAATCCTGTTTATGATCATGGATTATTGCACATGAAAATCACAGAGAAAGAAGCTTCTTGTATTATTTAGAAATATATGCACATACATTTTCATCTCTATAAACCATCTATGATGCTGGCAGAAAAGGCACAGATACAAATATAAAACCCAAGTTGAAGGCCAGGCTGGCATTCAGAGAGAACAGCTACTAAGTGAAGAGGTCCAGAGCTCAGAGCAGAAGGGTGAGGCAGAAAAGAAAGCCAGCGCTCAGTCCACAAGCTGGGAATATGGCACACATGCCTTACCACCCCTGTCTGTGACATGCTATCCCATGTCACGGTGACACCCAGCTGCCACTGGAGTGCTTTCGCAGCGCTCTCATCAGAGTTGTGTGGAGGACAGCCCTACTGCTGAGTGTTCATCAAAGGCCCAGGATGACCTGGACCTCAGGCACCACCGGCGGGGACTTCCCTCCTGCACCACTGCTGAGGGCGTGGGTAGTCAGCCTCCCTAGAGGTCTCCCTTTCCCTTTCTATCTTCCTCTGTCCTGTGGGGCTGGGAAAGGAACCCAAAAGACCGCTGACTTTATTTCACATGGGTAATCCTCCCCTTTCCCCTGCCACTCCTTATCTTCCCAGCACCTTAGGACAGTTCCCATGCGCAAAATTGAATCTCCGTTTAAATGCACCTGCAGTCTATCTTACCGCAGTGTGGTTCTGTTTGCCTCAGCGACAGCGATGGTGCAGGGTGATTTTGTGCTCCCTTCCCACTTAAGTGACCACTTCTCTGATTTTGCGTTTGAAGATCTAGAAGTTATTTTTAGCTGAGGGTCCGAGTCTGGATTAAGTATTTATTTGGCCATTGAGAAATGTTTAGCTCAAATAGGAATGACTGCTTTCTTGAGAGACCATGAAATGCTAGGCCAATATAAAGATCCTTCAAAATTCTTTTAAATGCTAGTTCAAGAACACAAATATGAATATTCATCCAGGAAAAAAAATGCTCTCTTCAGCACAAATTTAAATACAAATTAAAGCAAATTTGAACTGCCATGTACAACTAGTAAGTGAGGAAACATCTTAACATGATTATCAAATATGCAGTGTGTTTGTAGTGAATTTGATTCATATTTACAGCCGTCTTGGGAAGCAGTATGACAATATTAATCAGCATTCACCATTGGATCTTAGAGTAACTCTACAGTGTAAATGGTGGCCCTGCACAGAAAAGTGTTTTTCTTGTAATCTTTGCTTCTGTTTTTTTTTTTCTGAAGGACATAAAGCAAAAGAAGTTAAAAACTCTATGTGAAGATATGGAGGATTCCACTGCTGGTGATATGACAGCCTTGGTTACCCGAAAACCCCATTTCAAACATCTTGAAATGATAGGTAAAATATAAGAAGTATCAGTTAAAATAAGTAAATTAGAGTTACATGTATCAATATGACTAAATTTCAAAAATATGTTAGCAAAAGAAAAGTTCTATGTAGTATGATGACATTTAAGAAAAAACTTAAATGCTAAATTACATATTGCTTTTTGATAACTATGTCTATAGAAAAAATATAAGGTCAGCCCAGAGATATTACCAACTTCACATTCCTGATTACCTCTTGGAGGGAGATAGGAGTATTTTATCAAGAATGGCCTTTCTACCATATCTTTAAATATTCTTTTATAAATAAAATATATTTTTTTAGAAAACATTCGAAGATTAATAAAGGTAGCTGCATGCTAGAAATATCTTATAATAAAGATATTCACTTTTAACAAGAAATAATTGTTAAATTGTTTTAGCAACAGAAACATCTTTAATGTGCAGTTAATGTTGGGATAATTAAATGAATCATTCCATTTACATTTTATACATTATTCAGCTAATATGTTAAAAAAATGAGATTTATAAGGCATGGGGTATACTCAGAATAAAGCTAGGCAGTTTAGTAAACACAGTTTCCATAGAGAAGTTCATTCAAAGAAACACCATCCTAAAATATAAATTATTAGAAAATTAATCTAAATCTCTAATAGCTCTCAAACTCATGAAGTGCTCCTTCTTTCTTAAGCACAACAAAAGTTCTTAATATTATTTTTCTGTTTCTCTTATTCTCACGGACAGGTCAGCTCCCTGGAAGGTCTCTCTCTCTTGTTCCTCCACATTTTAACTTGACCACCAAGACCAGTCCCACAGATGACCTTTTCATTCCTCCCCTCTCAGGTTCTGGATTTTTTTTTTTTATTGCCACTGACCCTGAGCCCTTGCCAATATAAATCACTCAGTCATGTTCCAAAGCCTTTCAGTCTTCATCCTCATCTGTTGTCTCAATTCTGCAAATTAAAGTCCCTGGAGCTGAACTGGCAAAGAAGACATTCTTAACCAGTGGGGGAATGGAAGTGGCTGTGAACACACTCATTTTTCTGCTAGTCAAAACAAGCGAACCATGTGCGGCCTATTGTTGAGCAGAGAGAGCTACACTCTAGAATTCATATTTGCTACGTCTTGTCTACAGTCTCAAACTGAAGTGGGCCCCCATTTCAAGTATAAGGTGGGTTAGGTATTTGGATCCACCTTCCTGGTGGAAAAAAACATTAACATAGAAGAAAAATATTTAAAAAATCAAAGTGCTGTATGTGAAGGTTTGGAACTGAAAAATCTGATGCATTTTCCATATATACCCAACATGAGATTTAGTTTCTAGGACCTCAAAAGGCTCCTGGGATAGCAAATAAAGAAAGTACATGGCACACACAAGGTTAGGAGTGTAGCAGAAACTCTGAGAAAATGCCAAGACCTTCAAGGTTCACACTCTCAAGTTAAGGGTGATCTGGAAATTAACTTGTCCAAACTCTTGACTACAGGGTGATATAATGTCAATGGCTGGAGCAGAGTAAAGGAAAACATACAAACAAAAACAACCTATAACCAGAAACTCATCTCCTCGAGGACTTGCATCCCAAATTTACATTATGTTTGTGATTCAAAAGACTCTACCTATGAGCTTAATGTATAATTGCAGCAGAGTAGTAACTCCCTGAGGGACCAGGAAGAAGCAATGCACATCTTCTATGAAGGTCTACACGTTATCCTACACCTCAGTGAATTCTTATAAACGATTTTCCCAAGGAAAGCAAAAAAAAAAAAAAGTAGATTCAGTATGATGGTTAATTTCATATGTCAACTTGACTGGATTAAGTGATGCCCAGAGAGCTGGTAAAACATTGTTCCTGGGTGTGTCTTTGAGGTTGTCTCTGGAAGAGATTAACATTTGAATCAGAAGACTAAGTAAAAAATAACTGCCCTGAAAATGTGGGCAGACACCATCCAGTGCACTGAGGGCCCAGAGAGAACAAAAAAGATGAAGGAAAGGCAAAATTTTGCTCTCTCTTCTTGAGCTGGGAAGTCCATCTTCTCCTGCCCTTGTACATTGAAGCTCCTGGTTCCTGGCTTTTGGACTCAGACTGAAGTAGACAACTGTCTTTCCTGGTTCTCCAGCTTGCAGACAGCAGACTGTGGGACTTCGTGTCCTTTATAACTATGTGAGTCAATAACTATGATAAATCTCTTCTTATACCTATATTCTATTGCTTCTGGTTCTCTGGGGAACCCTAATACACTCATCATAAACAGGAACTTGCAGAAACAAAAAAAGAACAGACCCACAAGCCTCCTCCTGGAATTTTCAGACACAGTATATGAAAATATTTACTTTACTTTATTAAACAAAAGAAAAGACAATTGGGAAAATGTCTGCAGGGAACAGAAAGCTACAGAACTTCCTGACTTAAAAAAATACTTAATATATAAAATGTTAGATGGACAGATTTAATAGCAGAGAATTGGCAGACTCAAGGGGACATCAGAAAAAGTCACTCAGAATGTACAACAGAGAAGAAGAGATGGAAAACATGAAAGAGAGGATTTGAGAAAGGGAGGACAGAGTGAGAAAGTCAAAATATATTTATTAGGAGTACTGAAATAAAAGAAAGCATGGCATGAGAAAAAGACAATGGCAGAGATTAGAACACAGACCTAGATGCTTAGAAATGAGAAGCAGGATAAACAAATTTAATCATAGGTATTTAAAAGTGAAACTAAAAAAATCAGTGTCAGGAATATTTTAAAAGTGACAAGAATTTGTGACAATACAAAAACTTTGAGGGTATTATGTTAAGTGACATAAGTCAGACAGAGAAAGACAAATACTGTATGATGTCACTTGTGCATAGAATCTCAAAAAGCCAAATTCATGGACACAGAGACTAGAATGGCGCTTATCAAGGGCTGGGGGTGGTGGAAATGAGATGTCGATCAAAAAGTACACATTTCCTCTTATAAGATGAGTAAGTTCTGAGGATCCAATGTCTATCATGGTGAGTATAACAATATTGTATTATACACTTGAAAGTTGCTAAAAGAGTAGATCTTAAATGTTCTCAATGGAATAGTAGAAACAAAATGGTAATTATATGAGGTGGTGGATACTAACTAACCTTATTGTGGTGATCATTTCACAATATACACGTGCAATAAATCATCATGTTGTATACCTTAATTTTATGTATATCATAAATTGACCTGTATGTCAATTTTATCTCAATAAAACTGGGGGAGAAATTGTTTAAAGTAAAAGCAGCAAGAAAAAAGCTTGATTACCTTGAAAGCAATGCTAGCTAGACAGCCAGCTTCTCAATAAAAGTCAGAAAATAATGAAACCTTTAATGTGTTAAGAAAAAATGAGTGCTAACCTAGAATTCAATGCACAGCAAAATATCTTTAAAGTTTGAGGGTGAAATAAAGACATCTGCAGACACACAAAACTTGAGATCCACTCCCCACCCCAGCCATCATTATAAGAGAAAACTCCAAAGGTTATACTTGAGGTGGAAGTAAAGTGAATTCAGAAAGAATGGCTTAGATATGAGAATAAATTAAGAGAAAATGGTTATGTATGGATAAATCTTAATATTGACTATAAAGCAATAATATCTTATGTGGGTCTTTTTTAAAAAAAAGCAAGACAGAGTCTAAGTAAACACTTTACATAGAAATTTGGATAGTGTCCAAATTAGAAGAGTGAAAAATAATATGAAAAATACTCCAGCAATTCCCAGGAAGGCAAGAATAGATAGAAAAAGAAACTCTTCTTAGAAGAGCAAGAACAAATAGAAAATACAGAGATGTAATTACACAAAGCTTAAATGAATCATAGCCTCCAGTTAAGAGAAGAATGCATGCCTGGGTACACAAAACCCCAACCATCTTTTGTTTAACAAGAGACATATTTAAACCAAAAGGATAAACAATGATTGAAAGTAAAAGGGTCGAAATAAGTGCACCTGGTAATGTCTAAGGGAAAGAGAACTAGTGTGGCTATCTTAATACCAGACAAAAGAAACTTTCAGGCATAAAGCATTATTAAACAATGAAGCACGTTGCTCGTAAAGGACAGTGTTCAATTTTACACCATATTCAGCCCATATTCAACCTCCAACCACATTCAGGTCCCAAGACTTACTTGCATTAACATATTCTTATAGTATATAAAGTCAACATTGACACAACTTCCAGGAGAAATAGACAAACCCACAATCATGGTAGATTTTAACACACCTCTCTGTAATTAGTGCAAAGAGCAGAAAACCAAGGAAACATGCAAAGAGGGAAATAATGGGAGAGTTATTCTTGTCTTTTTCTTTTTAAAATTGTTCCTTGTCTCACACCTGTGAGAATGGCTAGTATCAAAAAGACAAGAAGTTACAAGTGTTGGCGAGGATGTGGAGAAAAAGGAACCCTTGTGCACTGTTATAAGTTGGTGAAACTACTGTGGAAAACAGCACAGAGTTTCCTTAAAAATTAAAAAATAGAAATACCATGTGTTCCAGTAACTCCATTCAGGGTATTTACCCAAAGAAAAAATAATCACTAATTTGAAAAGCTAAACATTTGTTGCAGCATTATTTACAATAGCCAATACATGGCAACAGCTTAAGTGTCCATCCATGGTTGAATGGATAAAGAAGATGTGGCACATATACACAATGGAATATTACTCAGACATGAAAAAGAATGAAATCTTGCCATTTGCAACAACATGGATGGACTTTCAGGGTATTATGCTTTGTGAAGTAAGTCAGACAGAGAAAGACAAATACCATATGAGTTTGCTTATATGTGGAATCGAAAAATAAAAATGATAACCAGCTCATAGATACAAAGAATAGATGGGTGCTTGCCAAAGGTAGATGGGAGGGAGGAGAAATAGGTGAAGGGGGTGAAAAGGTAAAAAAAAAAATTCCATTAGTTTTTTATATTTAGAATTACAGTTGAACTAGAAACAGGATCTGAGGTGAGGCTTCCATGGCTTCGTGTCTTGGGGGACTCTAGATGCTGAGGTTGCCCATCCCTTGTCAAACCTCTCGGCACCTGGGAGTGATTAAGAGCAGCAGAGCGGGAGGAAAGAACGTGGGAATCAGGTGTTGGCATTTTTTCCAAACATTCTCCTTCCTGCTTTTCCCAGCAACTCTGGTTTTGGAAAGTCCCTTGTGCTGCTGTAAAGTAAACCAACCTGCTTCCCCTGCGAGAGGGCCATGGCTGGCCGTGGGCTCTGTCCTCTTTGATCCTGATTCTGGAGGTAAATGACGCTGAAAGGAGATGGAATCTCAGGGCTGGCTGGCATCCATTCTGCCGGTGGAGACAAACACACTTCCAGAGATGTGAAAAATCCCTCTTGGTCTAAGTCATTTTCCTTTCTGCCCTGGAAGTGTAAAGGGGCCCTTGTTCTCTGTGAGGTGGTGGGCAGTTTATCCTGCTATGAGGTAAAGGCACTTTATATTATTTTGTCTCTGCAAAATGAACTGTCACCTCCCACATTATTACACAGGGGTCTTACTGTCTTACGTGGTATCTGAGGAACACAGCCAGGGGCGGGAACAGTTAGCAGAGACTGAGCTAACACCAAAGTGTGGAAGAGAGCTATTCCAAGATGAAAGATGGTTCCCGGGGCCGAGTGAGGTGATGGAAAATTAAAAAGCCAGACGAGTATGTCCACAAATGGAGAAAGCATACCTCTTCTCCCGCTTTAGTCAGGATTTCGGGCTTGCTTTTGCAAAGAGCCTTTCCTACAGACTGTTTCCAAAACCACTTTGCAGTTAATAAAAAGCTGTTTTGACATTTGTACGTATGGGGTAATAAATCATAGTAGAGGCAGAGGGAAAAATCACATTCAGGAGATAGCAGTGCCGTCAACTGCCTTGCGGTGGGACAGGTTGGAGAGCTGACTCCACTCTTACAGGGCTTAGACGGCTCTGTCAAGCAAGGAGGGCCACGTTTTGAGCAGTGACTACAAAGTGTGGCTTCTTAAGCTTTCCCCATCTCTCTGTGCCCGTGCCTGTCCCATCTGCCAGGTGGAGCTACCAAATCACACACAAACTGACACACATTAGGTCAGTTTTAAGCATAGGATTGTTGAAATCCCCCTTATCCACAGTTTGGCTTTCTGCTGTTTCAGTGACCCCAGTGGGGTGGAGGCAGTCTATCCTGACGAATAAATGCCCAGATGGTTAATAGTAGCCTAAGGATGGATGTGCCACAGCGCCTACGTCATTCCCCTCACCGCATCTCATCACGCCGCGGTTAATCGTCTCACATCATTGTAAGAGGAAGAAGGGTGAGTACAGTACAATAAGATATTTT
Source organism: Smutsia gigantea (assembly GCA_032199065.1). Lineage (NCBI taxonomy): Eukaryota > Metazoa > Chordata > Mammalia > Pholidota > Manidae > Smutsia > Smutsia gigantea. The sequence goes on along the minus strand of JAVSCE010020347.1, from coordinate 120,359 downwards.
GAGAGAGGGAGACCACATTCACATAGCTTTTATTACAGTATCTTGTTATATAATTGTTCAATTTTTACCATCATTTATTGTTGTTAATCTCTTACGGTGCCTAATTTATAAATTAAGCTATCATAGGTATATATGTGTAGGAAAAAACTAGTATATATAGTGTTCGATATTAGAGGCGACTTCAGGCATCCCTGGGGGGGTCTCGTAACGGGTCTGCTGTGGGTAAGGGGGTGGGGCGGGGGCTGCTGCATAACCAAGTTGAGGGAAAAAGCTTGAAGGTGGATACACATGGTACAAAATTGGGAGAAGAGATTTGACTAAATTTAGCCAAAACCCATATTCAATCTCCAGCTGCCTTCAGGCCCCAACAAGAGATTCTCAAACACTGAACCTCTATAAAACAGAGTTTATTCTGGAAGCTGAAATAGAAACTGAAATACTAGTTTTACAAGGTAGACGAGAAAAAGCTTTCACAGTTTTACCTCGTTGAGAGCAATTTCTCTTTGGTGATTGTGAAGTGGAAACAGTAGATGGCGATGTTGCCTTTATCTCGGGGGAAAAAAGCTGTCAGAAACCCGTGAACTGAGGCGAGCACGTGCGATCTGGGGGTATAAAGTGTTTCACTCGTGTTAGAAATGCACCTATTGTATCCCTCTAGAAGCTAAAGAGTTTCCCTCAGCTTTTAAGGAGCTTTCTGTACCTTTCTGCGGTGTTGAACTTGCGGATTTATATTGCCGGAGGGTGACCAGACCAGTAGGTGCAGGGAAGGATTGGTGTGAACCCCATGCCTTTTTCTCTGACCTGATATGCCCGTCAAAGGAGGCAGTCAGCAGCTGACAAAATCTACCAAATTAACAGTTTTGAAAAAAAGAACTCCGTATATTGGTTTCAAAGAAATGGTAGACGAATTGCAGAGTTGATACACTTCTACAATAGCACATTTCAGGAACTAATAATAAAAAAAGCAATAGCAATAATAATACTACAAATGTATCTACTATTTATTGTTATGAGCCAGGCCCTGTGTCAACTGTGTTACACGTCTGCTATTTTGTAATTCTCAGAAAAATCTCTAAGGCAGGGATCGCTAGTCTCGTTTCACAGGTGAGGTCGCTTTGAGAAAGTGGAAGGATTTTTTTCCCAAGGTTAGTGCCTGGATTTGCTAGGATTCAATGTTTAGCTTCTCTGACTTTTTGCTGGCTTCCCTAAAGTATAAAAAGAATTTCTCTCACTTTTATAAAGTCCGTCAAGATAAAGGCAAGTGTATTGTTTTCAGAATTAACCTTCAAAATTTAGATAGGAGAGACATAAATTTCAAAAATGGGACATGAGCCTGTGGGGTTAAAGGAAATACTTTAAAAATTTTGTTTTAGAACTTCCTGTACCATAACCAAAATAATCAGATCCGGTTTGTGCGTAAATGCGTGTGCTGAGCCCCTTGGCCACGTGATCACGGCTGAGGTTGTCCTCAGACTCATCCACGGCCCGGCTCCTTTTCCAAGCGTGGCTGCATGGGGCTACCTAAGCTGTTCCAGACCTGAGGCCAGTAAGTTGTGAAGGTCATTGGTTGATTTTCTAAACAGAAGCGTGCCTTGCCCATCACGTCTTCTAAGCTGAGCAAATGGCGAAAAGGAAACCATTGAGCAGGAGGGGGCCGCGCGGGGCGGGTGGAGGCCGTGCATCATGGTGCCTCAGCGCTTCCCACGGCTCTGCTTTGGCTTCCTGCTCCCGGCAGTGAGAGGTTCGGAGTCGATGGGCTCTCGGTCCTTTCCGGGCACACAGTCCTATGATTCGATTTCACGTCCTGGGCTGCAGGGTTGCCTTTGGGGACCACAGTGTGGAGGGAGCCTGGCGGGGGGCCTTGCCCGGAGCCAAGCTGTGGATCCTAGCTGGGCGCGGACAGGGACCACCTCCCCTCGCGGCAGCTCCCCTTCCTGCACCCCTGCTGGGCAGTGAGGCCTGGTTCCCGAGCTTTCCAGTGGGGACCACGCAGCTTGTCCCAGGCCAGGGGTTTGTGGCCGGTGCCTGTGGCCTCCCGAGCCAGGCTTGCTGTGCTCCTGGGAACCGGGGCCCGCAGCCCGCAGCCCGCGGCTGGAAGATGAGTCAGGGCCGGCTGCAGCTAGACCCTGGGAAGGCAAGTCTTAATGAAACTGGAATATTGTAGCCCACACCTACAGTGTACGTCATATAAAACAAATGTAGTGGGAGGCCATGAAGTATTAACTAGGGTTCCCCACTTCTTTCCACTGCTATGTTCTTGCCAGCTGGGCGGAGACCAGAACCTGGCGTGGTCGCTTAGGCTGGAGAGGAGAGGCAAGAGGCAGCTGGAGAACAAAGACAGCAAAATCTGAACTTTTCATTTCACAAGCCCTGGTTTCAGGTATTTGAGGAGCTTGTGACAGTCACAACTCGTACTCACGCGTCCCCCACGCGGCCCGCTAAAGGCGCGTGGCTGGGAAAGGAGTAGGTGGCAGGAGCGAGGAAGTCAGGGTTTGAGCGGACGGTGCGTGTGCTGGCAGTTGCAGGGAAAGGAGGATTCTGCACCCAAGCGTACCCTTGTATTCCTGGGCCAGACCTCAGGAGGAACAGTAACACACCCATGGGTTTGGTGGTCTCAGAGCAAAGTGACCCTGTGACTGGAGTCCCAGAGTGCAGGCTTGGGAAGCAGCCCCATGTCCCCTGTGAGGCCCATGGGCCTGGGGAAGCCCCGGAGGCTCCGGAAGCCCAGCCTCATCCCTCAGTGTGCTGTGTGAGAGAGGCCTGATGTTTTGGTGGCCCTCTGACTAGGGCCTGGAAGATGGCAGAGAGAGAGCCTCCAAGCCCTGGGGGCGTTGGCTGTAGGTGGGGTTGGGCGCAGAGTAACCTCGCGGGGCCTGGCACCTGAGGCCGTGTCCCTGGATGTGTCAGGAGATGCCCACGTGGCAGGCTGGTGGCAGCCAAAGTCAGTGATAGGAGAGGACTCTAGGTGTCACAGGGACGTGGGCAGGGAGGACTCCCAGCTCAAGACTGATAAATGCACTGCTCTCGTCTCTGCGTGACACAGCCTGGGGCACCCCCCCAGCTCCTCCCTCTCAGGGCCAGGGTTTGGCAGTGGTTTTGTGTGGATAATCTTGTATTTTATTTATTGTGTAACTTGTTGAAAATTATAGTTTAGCTCCTTGTGGTCCCTCTCCCAGACTGCATACCATTGGCCAAATGAACTAATCTGGCTCCATCTAGCCCGTTTATTAGAATGTGTGTGGGACTTGTCACCCTTTGTCCTTGGTTTACAGTTCCAAGAGAGGAAATGTGCCATTTAACATCCTGTTTCAAGAAGGTATTATTATCACCACTTTACCCATGAAGAAGGTGAGGTTCAGAGACGGTAGGTCCCTTGCCCCAGGCCACACAGCTAGGGATGGTAGAGATGGGATTCACACTCCAGACCTACATGTTTCCCAAATCTTCACTTTCCCATCACACCACACAAACTTCTCTACTACTAGTCTGGGCCAAACATCAAGTTACATATGAAGAAATAATCCATCGTAGTATAACCTTCCAGTTCACACACATGAAAGGACAGAAAGGAAAACTCCACTCAATCCCAAACAAAACAAAACAAACTCAAACCCCATAAAATAATAATGGTTTATTTCCATGTTTTATCCACAGGCGCCCGAAATACATGTCCTATGCTCAGCCCATTCCCATTCCAGCCTGCTTTTCCTCCTGTATTTCTGAACTTGGTTGGTGGCACTACCAGCCAGGCAACATCCCCCTGAATTAGAAACAATGTTGTCATGTTTTACCTCTTTTTCTCTAACCCCTCCTCTCTGCTAGTTCCAGGCTATTAGCCTTTAGAGTTGGAACAGTCCTCAGGAAATCCTTTTCTTTCCGGTTTTCCCTTCTGCTGGTGGGTTGGAGTAGTTTTCAAGCTTTTTATTCCTTTGCTTACATATTTCCTAAAATAATTTTGAAAAATTCTGTACCCCCCCACATACTATCAAGCTCTTCCCTTTAAAATGTTTCTTTATAATTGCAGATATTCGCAAAGGTTCTAAGCCAGCATGCTGCAAATACTGACATTAGAAAAGTATTTCAATTCCTTATCATTACTCTTTAAAATGTATCCTATAAAATCAAAATACCAGCGATTGATATCTACCTCATTAATTTTAAGAAACACGTTTCAGGAAATGGTGTGGTACAACTGGAGGTCCATGTGAAAAAGATTTGAAACTCAGCCATGCAAGAATTAACTCAAAATTATAGACCTAAATTAAAAACCCAAAACAGTAAAACTTCTAGGAGAAAACAGAAAATCTTAGTAATGTTGAATTAGGTAAAGTGATTTATAGAGGTGACATCAAAATACAACCCATAAAGTTAAAAAAATGGATGAATTAGGCCTTATCAAAATTCAAAAATTTTTTCTTGGTGAAAGGCAGTGTTAGGAGGCTGAAAAGACCTCCAGTTGTACCACACCATTTATGGAAAGATATTTCTTAAAATGAATGACTGGGAGAAAATATTTGTAAATCATGTATCTGGCAAAGGACTTGTATTCCTCAAAACCTTATAATAAATATTAAATTTTGACCAAATATTTGGCCACTTCAAAAAAGTTATATGGATGGCAAGCACATGAAAAGATGCTCAGTGTCATTAAGGAAATGCAAATTAAAACTCCCGTGTGATGCCATGTACACCACTAGATGGCTACAATTAAGAAAAAAAAACAAATGATACCAAGTGCTGATGAGGTTGTGAAGCAACTAGAATGATCATGTATTTCTGGTAGGAATGTAAAGTGGTATAACTAACAATTTGCAGTTCCTTAAAGTTAAATAGGTACTTGCCTCATGACCCAGCAATCCCAGGTATTGTATTACTCCCAGTTATTTTCCCAAGTTAGAAGAAAGCCTGTGCTCACACAAAGACCTATATGCATTTGTTTATAGTAGCTATATTCATAATGCCTCCAAATTAGAAACAACTAAAATGTCCTTCAACCAGTAAATGGATAAACAAACTGTAATATAGCACACAATGGAATGCTACTCAGCAATAAAAAAGAATGAACTATTGATGAGCATAATAAAATGTTTGAAGTGAGCCTCCCAAAATTGTAGGATTCTACTTATATGACATTTTGGAAAATATAACACTATAAGAATAGAGACTGTGTTGGTGGTTACCAATGGTTGGAATTTAGGGGAAGGAAAGACTACAAAAGGGCACATATGAGGCTTTCGGGGCTGATGCAGCTATTCAGTATCTTGATCACAGTAAATATATTTGCCAAAATCCATAGGAGTATAAACTGCAGAGAGGGGATTTTACTGTACATAAGTTAAAATCTACATATGTATGCTTATATACAAAATATATGTTTTTAATAATTGAAGATTTTTACATCATTACTTTTTCTCTTTAAATTTGCATTTCCATTTTACCCGTCCAAGAATTTTACCCCAATGTAATAGTTTTCATGCATGAAAGTCTCTTGTTGATAACTCCATTATACTTTTCTTTCATAAAGTATATAAAAATTGAAACTTAAGACATTTAAAATTTTTTCATGTGGTCATAAATCTATGTGCAATTTAATCCTGAGAAAGAAGAACAAAGCTGGGGGGATTACACTCCCTGACTTCAAACTCTACTACAAAGTTACAGTAATCAAAACAATTTGGCACTGGCACAAGAACAGACACATACATCAATGGAACAGAATAGAGAGCCCAGATATAAACCCACATATATATGGTCAATTAATATATGATAAAGGAGCCATGAATATACAATGGGGAAAAGTCAGCCTCTTCAACAACTAATTTTGGGAAAACTGGACAGCTACATGTAAGAGAATGAAACTAGATTATTGTCTAACTCTATACACATAAGTAAACTTGAAATGGATCAGAGTTGTAAGTTATGAAACCATAAAGTTCTTAGAAGAAAACATAGGAAAAAATCTCTTGAATAAAAGTATGGGCAATTTTTTCCTGGACACATATCCTCAGACAAGGGAAACAAAATAAAAAATGAGCAAGTGGGACTACATTAAACTAAAAAGCTTTCATACAGCAAACAACACCATCAGCAGAACAAAAAGACATTCTACAGTATGGGAGAATATATTCATAAATGACTCATCTGATAACAGGTTAACATCCAAAATATATAAAGAACTCATATGCCTCAATACCCAAAAAACAAATGACCCAATTAAAAATGGGTGGAGTACATGAACAGACACTTCTCCAAAGAAGAAATACAAATGGCCAACAGGCACATGAAAAGCTGCTCCACATCACTAATCATCAGGGAATGCAAATTAAAACCACAATGAGATATCACCTCACACCAGTTAGAATTGCCAACATCCAAAAGACAAACAATAAATGTTGGTGAGGATGTGGAGAAAGGGGAACCCTCCTGCACTGCTGGTCAGAGTGTAAATGAGTTCAACCATTGTGGAAAGCAGTATGGAGGTTCCTCAAAAAACTAGAAATAGAAATGCCATTTGACCCAGGAATTCCACTCCTAGGAATTTACCCTAAGAATGCAGCAGCCCTGTTTGAAAAAGACATATGCACCCCTATGTCTATCATAGCACTATTTACAATAGCCAAGAAATGGAAGCAACCTAAGTGTCCATCAGTAGATGAATGGATAAAGAAGATGTGGTACATATACACAATGGAATATTATTCAGCCATAAAAAGAAAAGAAATCCTGCCATTTGCAACAACATGGATGGAGCTAGCGGGTATTATTCTCAGTGAAATAAGCCAGGTGGAGAAAGACAAATGCCATATGATTTCATCTATTTGTGGAGTATAAAAACAAAGCAAAACAGAAGGAACAAAATAGCACTGGACTCATAGACACTGAGAAGTGTCTAGTGGTGACCAAGGGGAAGGGTTTGTGGTGGGTGTGGGGGGGGGGGGTTGAAGGTGATAAAGGGGCACAATAATTCGCAATCACAATATAAGTTGATCGTGAGGACTGTTGAACCACTGTGATGTATATTTGAAACCAATGTAAGATTGTATATTAATGATAGTTCAATTAAAAAAAAAGGACTGCCATACATCTCCTACTGGATAAGTACTATGCCATGAAGATGGAAAGTTGGCCCTGAGATGTACCTGCACAAACAAGCCTTCCTCCATTAGTTTTCCCCAAGCATTTGCCCTCCCCAGTTTGCTGTCTTGGAAGCTGAAAACCTCTTCCTTTGTCTTGTCACTTCTCTACAAATTTATTGTCCTTTGTTAAGATGCTGTATAAGCCCCGAGTTCTAACTACTGCTTTGAGCTACTCATCACTGAGTTTCTCCCATGTAAATGCATGCTGCTCATGTTAATAAACTGCTTGTTTTTCTCATTAGAAAAAAAAAATCTATGTGCAATTTTAAAATGCTGGTTAGAGTTATTTCTCCCATTAAAAGTAGTTCAAAGTGGACCAAAACAGCAGAAATACTTTATAAATTTTGGTATTGAATATGTTTATATAAAAGGACATTTACATAAGAAATCAACTTTTTTAAGAAACTTATCTCCTAATGAGAAGATGCTTATATTGTGAATTTTCCCTTTGTTTGCATCTTCTTCCTCTCTACTCTAAATCCGTTCACCCAGGGATGTTACACTGTAGTGAGATTTGGGGGTGGGTGGGGAATGCTTTCCTTTTATGCCGTGGGACCGCAGTTGCTTGCCTTCCCCATCTCTGCCTTGGCCATCCAGCAGCTTTACTCCTTGGTCTCCCTTGTAATCCATCCCCCACCAAGCCATCAAGTCTCTGTCTCTGTCTTACTGACAAACTGGACCATTTTTCTCCTTGGCTTACAAAATTCACTGCCCACATCTTCCCCGTGTCCTCCCACCCTCCACACACCAAACTTTCTTTACCTACTACGTCCAAACTCCTGAGCTGCTCTCTTTATGATCTGGCTCATGTACACCCCCTGGTCTGCCCCCATCTCTGCTCTTACCACCCTACCTCCCCTTCTAGTCTGAGCATTTTGAGAGCATATTCCATACATTTCCCATCTCTCTATTCCCATATCTCTCAGAGTGCCTGTCATGTAACAGGCTTTGGGGGAACAGCAGAAAATTTAATGTCAGAGAAAGGGAAAGAAGAATATTGCTCTTCCTTTCTAGATTTGCCATAAAATGTCAGTGTGGAGTAGAAAGAGAGAGTGCTTACACTTATCAAGCCTTAAGGTTTATAGGCTCCTACAATGATTGGTCTGCGCCTGGGTGGCATTTTAATATTTTTATGTAAAGGATAGGCCAGATGTGGGCCTTGCCTTCCTGGGCTGTAGAATCTGATGGGAAAGGGCCACGTGTGTGTTCTCGCCATCTCTTCACACAGGGTGGGTTTGAAATATATATTGAATGACAATGAATTGCCAGAGGGTCAGGCTGGTTTGTTAATCTTGGCACTTGGGTTAACCATGACGATATTAATCATGAAATTCCCTTTGTGGACACAGCTCCTTTTCATCCACAATATAACATAAAGTGGCTTTGAGGTCTCGTTTTATGAAGGGGAGAACGAAAAGAATGCTAGTGCTAGAAAGTTCCAATACTGTGTTTCCACCAAATGCATCTTTTAATTGTGCCTCCATAAAAAAAAACAAAAAAGCTCAGATAGGGACCTTTGCAGCAATAGGGACCTTTCCTACTCTGTCCAAGAAGGAAACTGAATGAAGGGCGCAATCGCCAAGTCCCCGTCATCATGTGAATTTGTACAACAGCCTCAGCCTGCAGGGGAGGCCTGCCTGCTGCACCCTGGATTCCACATCAAGTTCTTGCTCCCAAAATGGGCCAGGTATGTCTCAGAGGGCAGGAAATGTCATGGAGTCAAGTGCCGGTACTGGTTGCCAGCCCTCACGGTGGGGTCAAGGTCCGGCCACAGAATGCCTTTGGGCTGCCAGCTCTCATCCCCCAAAGAGGCTGACTGACATCCTTAGAATAGTTCAGTTTCACTTCTGGTAAAAATATGCAAGTCTTTATTCAATTTGGCATCTCCATGGCCTCTCCAGATAGTGTGTCACAGACATATTTGAGCCTTTTGGAAGCACTGAGGCTTCCTGGCAAGGTGAATAAAGGAAGCCATTAGCAGAGGCAGCCATAGGCCCATGAGCTGGTTGCCATCCATTGTCAGCCTGACCTACCCTCTCCTCCCAGGCTGATAGTTGTTCTATGATACAAAGCTTTGGCAGCTCTCTTAAATTACTGAGGTTCCTGACAGCTTTAAAGGGCTCAGTGTGTAAAAGTTTAAATTCTGTAGATGGAACAAATCTGGAAATTCAAGTGGAGAAATTTGCTGGCTCTCTTAACTGAAAGAAGGCAGTGCTGTATCCAGATGGGTGGAAACGGGGTCACAGAAAGAGCTGAGTGTTCAGCAGTGAGAATGAGAAAGACTGCTTTCCTTTCTCTTGCAGCCATCTGGGTATGGTGCAATCCTCCATTATTACATGGCCTCTGTTTCTAAGGGAACAGACAGACATTTGAGCGTCCTTCCTTGGCCTGGTGGTAGTGGCAGCTGGGAAGAAGTAGATTTGGAGATGGCGGGGGTGGGGGTGGTGGAGGGGTAGGATGGGGGAGGGTCTGGGTTTCCAGAGGCTGGAGGGGCTGATGTCTTAGCTTTTCAGGGCCCAGGTCTCTGGAAGTAAGAAAGATACTGTTTTCTGGGAGAGGGAATTGTGCTAAAAGGAGCCAGTCAGCCAAAGGGTATGCCCAGTGGCCTAGGGGGATGTTGCCCATTGTTGTGGAGAGGAGGGAGGGAAGTATTTATTCAAGAGGGCTGAGAAAGAACAGGATCCTGGCCTGGATCATCCTTGTGCCTCCTCTATGATTTCCACCTGTGGCCATAGAGTTTCCTTTGAGAAAGAGTTGCAGCCCCTTGAAGCATTATGCATCAAAAGTATTTCTTTATTCTCTCCCCCATGTTCACTCACAATGTCATGGAATGAGATCTGTCCTGGTGAAGGAAGCGCCAAGAAGGTGCAAGCTTGTTAGTTAAGAAGAATGAGGCAAAAATGGGTCAGGACAAGAAAGAGACTCATTTACTCAGGTTAAATTGGGAGGGAGTGTAGGAATGATCCGGATACAGCACTTTTATTCTACAGATTAGGAAAACGAAGCAAAACAATACAAAAGGTTTCTTGCCTGGGTCACGCAGCCAAAGTAGCAGAACAAGAATCTATGCTTAATGATTGCTAATTCAGTGCAATTTCTCCTTCACCAGGCTGTTCGAGCACTGGGTTCATACTAAACTGTGTGTGCGTGTGTGTGTGCATGTGAGTGTGTGTGAGGTGTGAAGATGGGTACCCGTGGGCCCCAGCACACCCACGCACACACCTCGAAGCTGGTTTATACTAATCCTTAGTGGTGACACACTTGGCCTTTGGTGGGCTGTCTGACCTCATACTGTGCACACCCTCAGCCTGGCTGTGGTGATGGACAAATACAGCTACACCTGCTCTTTTGGCTCCCATGAGCACGCTGACTCACTGACTTTACAAGCTGCTAGCTTGCTTAGGGAATGGTTCACTTCCCCTGGAAGAAGTCACGACTCTTAATATATCATGTCCTTTTGATTGTTGGTAGGGGAGATCCAGGCCTGTCCCCACTTGGCCTACGTGATACATGGTCTTGAGGGTGGGCAGCAATGCGAATTCCTGCTCTGAGGAGGGCTGTATCTTCCCAAAACCTGTTGTCCATCTCACCTGCTCGGGCTCTGCCAAATGCACTGTGGCAATGGGCCTCATTTGGGACCATCCCGAGGGGCTTATTGTCCCTCCCCAGACAGACACCATGAAGAAAGATGTGAAATTAGCTTAATAAACACTGCCTGTACTGTTTAAAAACATAATTTCAAAAAAATCTCCTATGCACATGTATCGGACATATTAATGCCAACCCAGGGATGACTGACATGTACAGGACCTCACTGTGCTGCACCTTAATTAAGCTTCATTTGTACCAAGGAATTGAGATTTGAGGTTTAATTCTTTCTAAACTGCGCTTTGGCTGGCCTTGCCAGGATCCGGTCATTCAACAGCAATAATTCCTGCCCAGATCCACCGCAGACACTACCTACTCAAGGCATCATGTCTTACTGTCCCTCTTTGCCAAAGCATCTGCTGTAGGTGGCATTGTTCTCGTCCCACTTAATCAACAACTTAAATTTTCTCAGGAACAAAGAGCGGTCCCTAACATTTCTTGAACCGCCCTGGCTTCTCTGGGTGCTTTCAAATGCAGCCTGGTAAAAGCTGAAGGGCGACTAATACAAATAAAGGTGGGTGTTCTGAATCTTGCACGGTGATCTCCCCCCTTGCCCTGGGGACGGCATCCCACATCCCACCAAGAATGTGATGCAGACAGAAGGGATGCGACTGTCTCACAGGCAGAGCCAGCTTGGGGGCGCTTGTAGATAATGCAAGAGATGTTCGGAAATGCCAGCTCTTTAAACCTCACATTGTCTCAGAGTTTATTGCTAGAGTTCCACAGTAAACACTTCTTCTACTTCCCCCACAAACAATATTAGCACAGTTTGCAATATTGATGAGTTAGGCACAATGTCTTTATAAAATGTGCTTTTAAAAGTCAATCTTAGGCAAGGTTTCTCCCACTTTTTTTGTTTTTTTAACCCAAGAGTGTTCTCTGACTCCAGTTCGTATATTAATGCCAAGACCCTCTTTCCTGGCTGGCTTCATTCCACGCCACCTCACTCTTCAAGCCAATCTTGCTGCTCGGTTATCGCACTGCAGCTTTATTATACGGGCTTTTTTTTTCTTTTTTCTTTTCTGTACCAAGAATGACAAGAAGAAAAATAATTCAAAAGTTTCCCCAAATAAACTTTTGGAGAAGGGAGCCCAAGCTCCCTGGACCAGGGTAAAGCCCTCAGGCTCACAAGACTCATACTTTGCTTTCCTTTGATCAAGGCATAATTTGGGTGTGTCCCTAAAATCTTACCTTTTTCTAGAAGGTTTAAGGAAGGAGCGGCTGGTATGATTAGAAAAGGGAGCTGACATTCGGGGTTGGCAGGAATTAGGTGCTGTTTGGCAGCTATCTGATCACTGAAGTGTAGGAAAAAAATTAGGCACATCATTAAATGAACTAATTTTGACATATAACACTAAATAAAGATAGTTGGAGGTCACACCAAAAGAGTTTGTTCCACCTCTTCTAACCTAGACTCTGTCCATATGGATAGAAGTGAAAGAGCCAGTCAGTCACTTGAGTGCCTTGGTCTGAGCACGGGAGACTGTTAACTGCAGGAAAAGCAGTGCCAAGCCAGCGACGGAGACTGACAGATGCTGAGCACCTTCTCCCTGCGTGACTCTGCTGGGAGTTCTCAATGCCTGACTTCATTTAACCTCAGCAGCAATTCTGGGGAGCTGAACAGCAACATGTCTTTGCCACTGAACTGAAATAATTTGCCAGTGTCACAGAGAGAGACATACCAGCACAGGACCTTGAATGCTTACTGTTTAATTCTGAAGCCCAGGTCTTTGTTCTTTCTTATGTTACCCAGGGTTAGCGCAGATGGGAAACAATAAGGGTCTCTTCATGTCCACTTAATAGGAGCTTCTTTACTCAGTGAGAAAGACCATTTAGAACTCATGTTTTCTGGAATGCTCAGCATTTACCCACATGAAACCCACACATTCAAGTAAATCCCCGCTCCAAATTTAAATAAGCCATTTCAAAAGCGGTTTTCATACTTAGAAATGAGGATGAAATATTCCCCCTCCCCCAAAGGCACTGTGATAAGACTGAATATTTGTGTCCACCTCAAATTCCTATGTTGAAAGTCAGTCCCCAAAGTGATGTCATTTGGAAGCGGGGCCTTTGGGAGGTGATTCAGTCATGAGAGCAGAGCCCTCACAAATGGAATCAGTGCCTTTATAAAAGAGACCCTAGAGAGCTCCCTTGCCCCTTCCAACATGTGAGGACGGCGACAAGACAGTCCTCAATGAAAGAGGAAGGGGGCTTTCTGCTGGGGCCCTGCCCTTGGGCTTTTCAAGTCTTCAGAACTTTGAAAAATAAATTTCTGTTGTTTATAAGACACCCAGCCTGTGGCATTTTTCTTATGGGAACCTGAACCGACTAGGATAAACACATTAGAAATTTTACCTTCCTCTGCCAGCCAGGAGAGAACATGCTTTTAGACCTTCTGCTGGGCTAAAGGGGAGCTGTGTTTTATTTTAGCCTTGCAGTAACTTCCCCCTGAAGCTGCTAAGGAGTCAATATCTTCCTGTGTCATTTTTTAATGGTTAACTCCCTGGGAAGGGAAAGAAAAGCTTAAAACCATTCGGGAATCCTGTGGCCCATGTCCCACTACTTTATGTAAGGACCATGATTTCCAAGGCAGATCTCTAATCAAGTGCCGGCAGAAGGGCCTCCCTCTGGCTGTCCCCCAAAGTGCCTTCCCATGCCTTGGGGGGAATCCTTCATCCTTGAGCTTGGAATGTCACATTGCTGAGTCTTCCACAGCACATAGCAAGTGTCTCGCTTGGAGTCTGACGAAGGACTGCTACTCTTTTTTGCACAGGGAGAAAGCCCCGAGACGCCTTCAGGGCTCCCATGCAAAAACCTGCTCGCAACACGAAAACTCAAAACTGAAGAAAAAGGCAACGCCCCAGCAGGAATCATTTTCTTGTTATTTCGGATCATCTGTTTCTTGTTATTTTCTTATCTGTGCCTCATACTTCATTTTGATCAGTGTGGTTTTATTTTTGGACCCTTGTCTTTCCGATCTGAGGGCTCTCGCTGAGGTTTTCCAAACGTCCTCACCACCATTCTCATCCTCGGTGTGCTTCTCACAGGGGGTTGTTTGGGCTTTTAGCCTGGATGCTCCAGTTTAAGTGCTGCTGGATCTGCAATGCTGGGGCTGCGCTTAAAGTGCACATATGGAGAGTTTCGGGCTTTGTATGGCTCTGCTCACCATCTCCCATGGGGCTGCTTTAGACTGCCTTTGTTCTTTGCACCATCCTTGCTGCAGATACGGTTCATGACTCAGAACTGGAGTGAAGTTCTCATCACCTTTTTCAGAAAAAAACACCTCTTCTTTGGTAGCACGTTGTAGGAGGGGTCCATTCTGCTGCTGGTTTAAGAACCAGGATTGGAGAAGAGATGTCGCAGACTATCAGGATATGTCCTGATTGCTACTAGGATATTTACTAATGGCCAAATTATTATTTTGCTTTCCAACACATGTCCTTTCTTTCTTCCATAAGTTAACAGTACTATTCTCTGTAACTTATTTTATGTATTGCCAGATCTTTCTATCTGGCTTTTTCCTTTTCCTTTGTGAAAGGCTAACCACATGGTGGTTATGTTTTACTGATCCAAATTTCTTGATTTTTTTTTTTTTTTTTTTTGCTCCTTGTGCAAGGTATGAAGAACCAGATGAGCTGTGACATTTTATTTCCAGGGTCCTGGTCCATTTTCTGCATGTGGCATGGATGTGTAGAGCAGGGGAGGATTCTGAAAGCCAAGTGGTCCTTGGGGAACTCTTGGGTTTGGATGCATTTTCTTTGCTCAATAAAGCCCATGTGACTTTTAAATATTAACAGTCCTCATTGGAGATGGCAATTAAAGGGAAATATTTTTTCTGTCCCTTTATTAGGTAATTTTGATGCTAAGCCAGGCTGTACTTTAGGGTAACAACTTCCTGGTAGGCAAACATATCCTAATGGGACTCACCTCAACCCAGTGGAGGGGACAGTTCAGGCCTCAGCTTGGAAGAAATGTACGGTAGTTTAAAGAAATTCATTCTAAGAAGCCTTTTACCCTCTGTGGAGTGCCTATGAGGGCAGCTAAGAAGGGACACACCAAAATTACCTGGTATTCTCCCACTGTTATTGCTTAAATGATAGCAAAGGCTGTTCCCCCAGGAAGAGTCCGCGCTGGCCCCGGCAAGCTCAGTCACCAATCAGGGATGCTCCTTGTCTCAACGTCATCTTTCACTCCTTTATTTTTTCTTTATTCCTGAACCTCTCTTATCAATAAATTCTGGGGGCTCTGCCTCAGATAAATTTGAAGCAGCTCCTTCCCACCACCTCCATCATATCTCCCTGCATTACTGTGCTGACCTCCTCTCTCATTCAGATTTTGCCCTTGAGTGTCCATGGACAGTTCACAGACAAGCTGGCTAGAGGGGAGATCAGCTCATTTAATTTCCTTCTCCAAGCCCAGGATGGCATCCCATTTCACTCAAAATAAGACTCAACTCTAAGTAAACTCAGTTTCTTTATCAAGGCCTCCAGCCCCTTCACACCCCCAGGTCTCCAGAGCGTCCTCTCTCTCTCTCTGTTTCCTCTGCAGTCTACTACATTAACTTCTCGTTCCCATGGACATGCCAAATGCAACCCTATTTGGAGTCCCCTGAACTTAACTGTTCTCTCTGCCTGCAAGTTCTTTCCCTGGGATTTTGCATGGTTGACTTTCGGTCACTCAGGTCTCAACTCCTCAGCCCTGCCCCCACTGTTCTCCACAAGGGTCATCACTGAGTTTACTGCCTTCATTGTCCCTGTCACTAGCTGATACTTTCTTACTCTTACTTCTTTTCTGCCTCCTCTCTAGCATAGGTGTTACACAATACTGGGACCTTGGATATTTTTTTCTTGCTAGATGTGCAGGACTTACATTAATGTCTTCACATTGTAGGTTCTTAATGTAATAAACATTTTTGAGGGAATGAAGAAAACAAGAGTGCATACTCACTGGGACATATGGGAGATGGTAAACTGGACAGAAAAGGTCTTGCTGCCTAGTTATGCTGCATTTTTTTCCTTCAATCTTCATTAATTTATTCTGTTAAGAAATATTTAATTGCTTACCCTGTTCCAGCTCATGTTCATAGAGCATACGCCAAACAAGGCCTGTGCCCTTGTGGACATGACATTTTAGGGTGAGGACACAGATAACAAATACACAGGAGATCACATGGTTATAGTTGCATAGAAGAACCCTAAAGCAGATTAAGAGAATAGGTGGCATATGGGCAGGCATGATGATTTGTTGTTTTAAAAAAAATAAAGGGTCCTCATGAAGGCTTCTCCCAAGGTAACATCTGAACAGAATGAGACTAGTGACTGTGTGAGGAAAGAGGGCTCCAGGCAGGGCATATCCACAGGCTCCAGGCAGAAGTGAGCCCGGAATCTTCCAACAGCAAGGTCAGCAGGAGCGTCATGGAACGAGGGGGGGGGGTGCGTACAGATGAAGAGTTTGAGGGCAGATCACAAAGTGTCTTGTGGGCCATTATGAGGCCTGTGGTTCTTATTCTGAGCCACCTGGGAAGCAATAAGAAGGTTCTGAGCAGAGCAGAGAAAGAATCAGACATATTTTCAATGGATCACTGTGGCTGTTGTGAGGTGGACCAAAGGCAGGTGGGACAAGTGTGCAAGGAAGGCAGTTTGGAGACTATTGCAATAATTCAAGTAAGACATGACAGTGGTTTTAGCCCGGGCATCCGCAGTGTAGACCACGGGAAGTAGTAACATGCACAAATATGATCAAGTGGTACCTACAGGACTTGTTGTAGAGTGGGAGAGGAGGTGAACCACGATGATCCTTTGAATTGTGGGCTGGAGGGTCTCAGAGGTCCCACCCAGCCCTGACATTCCTTCTGCACCTGATATGCAGTAGAAATAAGCAGCGGCTTGTTGTTCCAAGTTTGAGAAGCAGACATTGCAAAGATTCCTGACAAATGGAACGAGTGTCAGGACTTATAACTAAGTTTACTCACCTGGACAACTGAGTTCAGCCTGCGGGGCATGAGAAATCACACCCAGGTAGGTCTCTCCAACGTTTGCTTTATCACATGGACACTGATGTGTGTACAAGACCTAATTTCCCTTTTGGTGTTGATGACTGAAAAACTTCATGCTGTATTTTGTTAAGTCTTTGCTTCATAACAAATACCCACCAAACAGTGTCTTATGCAACAGTTTACTGGATCAGCAGTTTCTTCAGGGCTTGGCTGGGTAGTTTTTCTTGCCTGGTTTACTCCTGCGGCTATAGTCATCTGGCAGCTCAGCTGGCACGGGCTGTCGGCCGGGCCATGTGTCTGCAGCAGGCTAGCCCAGAGCTCCTCAGATGGAGGGTGGGCGCCAAAGGGGAGCAAGTAGAAGCTGCAGGCTAGCCTGAGTTCTGGCCTCAGAAGTTGGTGTCACGCCTACTGTTCATTGGTTATGGTGGGTCACAAGGCAGCTCATTTAGCTTCTCTATTTGGAGGGAGCTAAATGAGTGACCATTTTTTACATACCACACGTCAGATCTGTGGTTTGGAGAAAGTATACAGGGGTTGATGGTACAAATTTTGTATCAACCTCATTCCTGACTCCTTTAATGTCTTATACTTGTGTGCACTTTATTTCACTTTCCCCCTCTCCTTATTTATATTATCTTGCTGTCTTTTATAAACATTGCAAAACTATCTTTATTACTGGTATTCATTTTACCTTACTATAACTTACAACTGGCTTTTTTACTTCTCTGTTTGGGAAGCTTTGTTTTAAAGAACGTTGCCCTTAGCTTTGTATGAATTTCTTCACAGCTTCATGTGATCTCCAAGTTAGTTATCAGATCCTTGAGGGAGCTACTGTTTTTCCCTCTGAGTCTGGCTAGCACCCTCTCCAAACACTTCCTCCATCTTCATTCAATAAAAAGAGGATGTTCTGGCATGTAGGAGTGAACAAACCACAGGAACTGCCTCCATGTAGCTCTATTCTAGTTTCATCTCTGTGATTTGATGGACTCTGAAACTTATCCACTGGAAATAAATGAAAACTCTAGAGCTGGAGGATTTAGAAAGAAGCATGATCTTTGTGGTTTGCTTCCTCCCCAAACCTAGCTGGAAATGGAAACAGATCCAATTATAAAAATGAACAGTGATGTCCTTACCAGTTGGAAAATCATCTATCACCATCAGGTTTCTGTGAGGGTTTCTTGCTCTCTCTCTCTCTCTCTCTTTTTATTAAAGTATTATTGATATACAATCTTATATTGGTTTCAGATAGACAACACAGTGGTTCAACAGTTGCCCATATTATTAAATCCTCACCCCCTCTGGGGTGGTTACTGTCTATCGTACTAAGATGTTACAGAATCATTGACTATAGTTTCCATGCTGCACTACCGTCCCTGTGACCGACTTATTTTGTGACTGTGAATTATTGTGCCCCTTTATCCCCTTCATCCCCCCCCACACCCACCACAAACCCTTCCCCTTGGTCACCACTAGACACTTCTCAGGGTCTATGAGTCCACTGCTATTTTGTTCCTTCTGTTTTGCTTTGTTTTTATACTCCACAAATAAATGAAATCATATGGCATTTGTCTTTCTCCACCTGGCTTATTTCACTGAGCATAATACCCTCTAGCTCCATCCATGTTGTTGCAAATGGCAGGATTTCTTTTCTTTTTATGGCTGAATAATATTCCATTGTGTATATGTACCACCTCTTCTTTATCCATTCATCTATTAATGGACACTCTGGTTGCTTCCATATCTTGGCTATTGCAAATAGTGAGGTGATAAACATAGGGGTGTATTTTTCTTTTCAAATAAGGGATTTTTTCTTTGGGTAAATTCTTAGAAGTGGAATTCTGGGTCAAATGGTATTTCTATTTTTAGTTTTTTGAGGAACCTCCATACTGCTTTCCATAGCAGTTGCACCAATTTAC
The DNA here is from genome assembly GCA_032199065.1 of Smutsia gigantea. NCBI lineage: Eukaryota > Metazoa > Chordata > Mammalia > Pholidota > Manidae > Smutsia > Smutsia gigantea. The sequence continues at coordinate 101,664 of JAVSCE010020347.1, read as the reverse complement.
ATTCTCACCAATAGTGTATGAGGGTTCCCCTTTCTCCTCATCCTCGCCAGCATTTGTTGTTTCTTGTCTTTTGGACAGTGGCTATTTTAACTGGTGTGAGGTGATATCTCACGGTGGTTTTAATTTGCATTCCCTGATGATAGTGATGTGGAGCAGCTTTTCATGTGCCTGTTGGCCATTTGTATTTCTTTGGAAAAGTGTCTGTTCAGGTACCCAACCCACTTTTAATTGGGTCATTTGTTTTTTGGGTATTGAGGCATATGAGTTCTTTATATATTTTGGATGTTAATCTGTTATCAGATGAGTCATTTATGAATATATTCTCCCATATGGTAGGATGTCTTTTTGTTCAGCTGATGGTGTTGTTTGCTGTATGAAAGCTTTTTAGTTTGATGTAGTCCCACTTGCTCATTTTTTATTTTGTTTCCCTTGTCTGAGGAGATGTGTCCAGGAAAAAATTGCCCATACTTATATTCAGGAGATTTTTGCCTATGTTTTCTTCTGAGAGCTTTATGGTTTCATGACTTACATGATACATTTTGAGTTTCTTTAGTGTATGGAGTTGGATAGTAATCCAGTTTCATTCTCTTGCATGTAACTATCCAGTTTTCCCAGTACCAGTTGTTGAAGAGGTCGTCCTTTCACTATTGTATATTCATGGTTCCTTTATCATATATTAGTTGACCATATATGAATGCGTTTATATCTGGCCTCTGTCTATTCTGTTCTATTGATCTAAGTGTCTGTTCTTGTGCAGTACCATACTGTTTTGATTACTGTAGCTTTGTGGTATAGTGTGAAGTCAGAGAGTGTAATCCCCCAGCTTTGCCCTTCTTTCTCAGGATTGCTGTGGCTATTCAGGGTCTTTTGTGGTTTCATATGAATTTTAGAACTATTTGTTCTAGTTCATTGAAAAATGCTGTTGGTATTTTGACAGGGATTGCATTGAATCTTTAAATTGCTTTGGGCAGGATGGCCATTTTGACAATATTGATTCTCCTCATCCATGATCATGGGATAGATTTCCATTTATTGGTGTCTTCTTTAATTTCTCTCATAAGTGTCTTATAGTTTTCAGAGTACAGGTCTTTCACCTCCTTAGTTAGGTTTATTCCTAGGTATTTTATTCTTTTTGATGCAGTTGTAAATGGAATTGTTTTCCTGATTTCTCTCTCTGTTAGTTCATGGTCAGTATATAGGAATGCAACAGATTTCTATGTATCCTGCAGTGTTGCTGAATCCAATTATTCTAATAGTTTTTTGGTGGCATCTTCAGGGTTTTCTATGTATAATATTATATCACCTGCAAATAGTGAGAGTTTAACTTCTTCCTTACCAATATGGATACCTTTTATCTTTGTGGTGTCTGATTGCTATGGCTAGGACCTCCAGTACTATGTTGAATTTAAGCGGTGAGAGTGGACATCCTTGTCTTCCTGATCTTAAAGGAAAAGCTTTCAACTTTTCACCATTGAGTATGATATTCTGTGTGGGTTTGTCTTATAAAGCCTTTGTTATGTTGAGGTGTGTTTCCTCTATAACCATTCTGTTGAGTTTTTCCATGAATGGGTGTGGAATTTGTCAAATACTTTTTCAGCATCTATTGAGGTGATCATATGGTTATCCTTTTTATTAATGTGGTATATGATATTGATTCATTTATGAATAGTACACCATCCTTGCATCCCTGGAATAAATGCCACTTGGTTGTGATAGATGATCCTTTTGATGTATTTTTGAATTCAGTTTGCAAATATTCTGTTGAGGATTTTTGCATCTATTTCATCAGAGATATTGGTGTATAATTTTATTTTATTTTTTGTGGTGTCTTTGCCTGGTTTTGGTATTAGAGTGATGCTGACCTTGTAGAATGAGTTTGGAAGCATTCCTTCCTCCTCAATTTTTTGGAATAGTTTGAGAAGCATAGGTATTATCTATTCTTTAAATGTTTGGTAAATTCACCCATGAAGCCATCTGGACATGGACTTTTGTTTGTTGGGAGTGTTTTGATTATCAAATCAGTTTCATTATTAGTAAGTGATCTGTTCAGATATTCTTTTTCTTCCTAGGTCAGTCTTAGAAGATTGCATGTTTCTAGGAATTTAGCCATTTCTTCCAGGCTGTCCAATTTATTGGCATATATTGTTTCATAGAATTCTCTTACAATTCTTTGAATTTCCACGGTGCTGGTATAACTTCTTTTTCATTAGTTTTTTAAGTTGTGAATTTAGATTGTTTATTTGGGATTGTTCTTGCTTCTTGATGTAGGCCTGTATTACTATGTACTGTCTTCTTTGAACCACCTTTTGTGTTGCCCCACAAATTTTGAACTGTATATTTTTGTTTTCATTTGTCTCCATGTATTACTTGATTTCTGTTTTGATTTGTTCATCAATCCACTGATTATTTAGAAGCATCTTGTTTAGCCTGAATGTGTTTGTGGGGGTTTTTTTGTTTCCTTCATATAATTTATTTCTAGTTTCATACCATTGTGGTCTGAAAAGATTCTTTTTTTTTTAATGTTGTTAAGTCTCCATGTATTTGTGAGCCTTTTTGATTTCTTTCTAAAATTTATTTCTAGTTTTATACCTTTGTGATCTGAGAAGTTGGTTGGTAGGATTTCAATATTTTTGAACTTACTGAGGTTCTTTTTGTGGCCTAGAATGTGGTCTATTCTGGAAAATGTTCCATGTGCACTTGAGAAGAATGTGTATCCTGCTGCTTTTGGGTGCAGAGTTCTGTAGATGTCTGTTAGGTCCATCTGTTCTAGTGTGTTGTTCAGTGCCTCTGTGTCTTTACTTATTCTCTGTCTGGTTGATCTGTCCTTTGGAGTGAGTGGTGTGTTGAAGTCTCCTAAAATAAATGTATTGCTGTCTATTTCCTCCTTTAATTCTGTTAGTATTTGTTTTCACATATGCTGGTGCTCCTGTGTTGGGTGCATATATATTTATAATGGTTATATCTTCTTGTTGGACTGACCCCTTTATCATTATGTAATGTCCTTCATTATCTCTTGCTCCTTTCTTCATTTTGAAGTCTATTTTGTCTGATACAAGTACTGTAACACCTGCTTTTTTCTCCTTGTTGTTTGCATGAAATATCTTTTTCTATCCCTTCACTTTTAGTCTGTGTATGTCTTTGGGTTTAAAGTGAGTCTTTTGAAGGCAGCATATAGATGGGTCTGGTTTTTTTATCCATTCAGTGACTCTATGTCTTTTGACTGGTGCATTCAATCCACTTACATTTAGGGTGGTTATGGATAGGTATGTACTTACTGGCATTGCAGGCTTCAGATTCGTGGTTACCAAAGGTTCAGTGTTAATTTCCCTACTATCTAAAAGTCTAACAACTAACTTAATATGCTATTACAAACACAATCTAAAGGTTCTTTTTTTGTTTGTTTGTTTGTTTCCTCCTTTTTCTTTCTATTCCATTCTTTATATATTAGGTATCATCTTCTGTACTGTTTGTCTATCCCTTGATTGACTTTGGGGATAGTTAATTTAATTTTGCATTTGCTTAGTAATTAGCTGTTCTATTTTCTTTACTGTGGTTTTATTACCTCTGGTGACAGCTATTAATCTGTAGGAACACTTCCATCTATAGCAGTCCCTCCCAAATACACTGTAGAGATGGTTTGTGCGAGGCAAATTCTCTCAGCTTTTGCTTATCTGGGAATTGTTTAATCCCTCCTTCAAATTTAAGTGATAATCTTGCCGGATAAAGTAATCTGTGGTTCAAGGCCTTTCTGCTTCATTGCATTAAATACATCATGCCACTCCCTTCTGGCCTGTAAGGTTTCTGCTGAGAAGTATGATGATAGCCTGATGGGTCTTCCTTTGTATGTGATCCTGTTTCTCTCTCTGGCTGCTTTTAATAGTCTGTCCTTATCCTTGATCTTTGCCATTTTAATTATTATATGTCTTGCTGTTGTCTTCCTTGGGTCCCTTGTGTTGGGAGATCTGCGCACCTCCAGGCCTGAGAGACTATCTCCTTCCCTAGATTGGGGAAGTTTTCAGCAATCACCTCCTCAAAGACACTTTCTATCCCTTTTTCTCTCTCTTCTTCTGGTACCCCTATAATGCGAATATTGTTCCGTTTGGATTGGTCACACAGTTCTCTCAATATTCTTTCATTCTTAGAGATCCTTTTTTCTCTTAGTGCCTCAGCTTCTTTGTATTCCTCTTCTCTAGTTTCTATTTCACTTATTGTTTCCTTTACCGTATCCAATCTGCTTTTAATACCATCCATTGCATTCTTCAATGATTGGATCTCTGACCGGAATTCATTCCTGAATTCTTGAATTAATGTTAATGAAAAAGATTCTTGATACAATTTAAATATTTTTGAGTTTATTGAGACTCTTTTTGTGACCTAGTATATGATCTATTATGGTGAATGTTCCATGTGCCCTAAGAAAAATATGTATCTTGCTGCTTTTGGGTGGGATGTTCTGTTGATATCTGTTAAGTCCATGTGATCTAACATCTTTCTCAGTGCCTCTGCTTTTTCTTATTTATTTTCTTTCTGGATGATCTGTCCATTGTGTAAGTGGGGGTGTTCAGATCCTCTAATATGATTGATTTGCAAGTCTCTTTCCCTTTTAAGTCTATTAGTATTTGTTTTACATAATAGGTGCTCCTATGTTGGGTGCATAGTTATTTATAATTGTTATATCCTCTTGTTGGACTGACCCCTTTATCATTTTGTAATGTTCTTCTTTGTGTCTTGTTACATTTTTTTAGTTTGAAGTCTATTTTTTCTGATATTGGTGCTGTTATTCTTGCTTTTTTTCTCACCATTATTTGCATGAAATATATTTTTCCATCCCTTCACTTTCAGTCTATGTATGCCTTTAGGTCTGAAATGAGTCTCTTGTAGGTTATATAGATGGGTCTTGTCTCTTTATCCAATCTGCCACTCTCTTTTGATTGGCACATTCAGTCCATTTACATTTAAGGTAGTTATTCATAGTTATGTACTTATTGACATTTTATTACTTGTTTTCTGATGGTTTTTGTAGTTCTGTTCTTTTCTTATCTTTTTGTTATTTGATGGTTTTATTTAGTGTTTAATTGGATATCTTTAAAACATTTTTTTGTCTATCTATTATAGGCTTTAGGTTTGTGGTTACCGTAAGGTTCATGGTTATTTTCCTAAGTATATAATGGTCTATATTAAGTTGATGGTCACTCTATTTCAAAAACAATCTAAATGTACTTCTTCTATATTCTTCCTCCTCCTCCACAGTTTATGTATTAGATGTTATAATCTGAATTTTTTGTGTATCCCTTGACTGATCAGTTTTGTGTATGGTTGGTTTTACTTTTTCTGTTTTAACTTCATACTTATTTGGTAAGTAATTGGTTTACTACCTTTACTATGGGTTTATTTTCACTGGTGGAAAATATTTAGGCTTAAGAACACTTCATCTACAGAAGTGCCTTTAACATCGTGTAAGTCAGGTTTAGTGGTAGTGAATTATTTCAGCTTTTGTTTATCTGGGAAACTTTTTATCTCTCCTTCAATCTTGAATGATACCTTGCTGGGTAGAGGATTCTTGGTTGAAGGTCCTTTTGTTTCAATACATTAAATATTTCATGCCACTCCCTTCTGCCCTTAAAGTTTCTGCTAAAAGTCTGCTGATAGCCTGATGGGGTTTCCCTTTTTTTGCCTCTCTCTGGGAGCTTTCAGTACCCTCTCTTTATCCTTAATCTTTGTCATTTTAATTATTATATGTCTTGGTGTTGTCTTCCTGAGGATCCTTTTCTTAAGGGCTCTCTGTACTTTCAGGATGTGGTGTCTATTTCCTTCCCCAGATTGGGGAAGCTTTCAACAATTACTTCCTCAAAGAGACTTTCTACTCCTTTGTCTCTCTCTTTTTCTTCTGGTACCTCTATAATTTGAATATTGTGTCATTTGGATTGGCCACACAGCTCTCTTATCATTCTTTCATTCTTAGAGATCCTTTTTTCTCTCTGTTCCTCAGCTTCATTGTGTTCCTGTTCTCTAATTTCCATCTCATTGATGTCTCCTCTACTTGCAGCAGTCTCTTATTCATTCCTTCCATTGTATATTTCATTTCAGTTACTGTGTTCTAAGTGGCTCCTTTTCAACTCTTCTCTTTGTTGAAGTCCTCCCTGAGATCTTTAATGCTTTTCTGCAGATCAGTGAGCATACTGATGACTGTTATTTTGAAATATTTATCAAGCAGATTGGCGATCTCTGTTTCATATAGCCCTCTTTTTTGTATCTTATTCTGTACTGTTGTTTGGAACATATTCCTGTGCCTCCTCACTTTGTCAGGGGTTCTGTGTTTCTTCCTTTGTATTAGATTGATCCAGTATTCCTCCCAGTCTAGAGAGTAATGGCTTTATGAACAAGGTGTCCTGTGGTGCCTAGAAGCTCGAGATTCGTTGCTCACCTGTGCCTGTTTTCCTTTGCAGTGGATCCCCAGTTGCTATGGTAGTCTCTGGGTGGGGCTGCCTTTCTGCTTGTCTGCCCTCAGTGGCTGATCTCTGTCAGCAGAGGGTGATAGCTCGCCTCTGCTATAGCCCTTTGTGAGCCAACCAGCAGCACTTGAACTTGGATGGTTGTGGGTGGGGTTGCCCTCTGCCTGCCCTGGGCTGATAGGGTTGGCCTGGCAGGGGTGTACAGTGTGGGGCTGGGCCACCAGCAAGGAGGAAGGAGTGTCTGGAGCTGGCTCCTGCAGGCACCTCCCCAGCTGGGCTTGAGAAAGGGTTGAGAAAGCTGGAAAAGCCTTCCTCTGCTTGCCAGGCAGCCGAATCTGACCATTGCTGGGCTGAGTGCCTGGCAGGCTGGTGGGTACAGAGAAGTACCTTGGGGCTGAGCCACCAGTGAAGGGGATGGATGGTTTGGGGCTCTTGCAAGTGCCTGACCAGATGGGTGGAGGGAGGGCTTGGGAAGCATCATCCACCTGCCCATTCTCCTGTGGAGAGAGCCCCATCTAACCCCTGGCCCTCTGGTACCCCTCCCACTGTTAACTGCTGCCTTTGTGTTGGGTCTCATCAGGACCTACAGAGCATGCCTGTATTCCACAAGCAGCAGGGGTCTCAGCCTCCCAGAGTGCTCCAATTCTCTTGATGTCCAGCCCTGTTAATCACCAAATCCAAGTGCAATGTGGACTCATGTTCCCAAAGCAGATCTCCAGGGCCAGGTGTGCAGACTTCCTGAGCACTTATCCTCTCCAGGCTCCATTCTTCTTCCTCCCTTTTGTGGGCTGGGGTTTGGGAAAGGCTGGAGTTCTAATTGATCATGGCTCTGCCACTTAACCCTACTCCTGTGGTCTTCTTTTCTTCACCAAGTGTAGGTGGTCTGTTCTGCAGTCTTCAGGTTGTTTTCAGGGTTAGTTCTATTTGCTGTAGTTGCTTCCTTGGTGTGTGTGTGGGAGTAGGTTCCATCTTGTCTTCCTGTTCTGTCATCTTTTTTCCCTTCCTACATCCCACATATTTTGAACCACTGTTTCTGTTTTCATTTGTCTCCATTCATTGTTTGATTTCCTCTTTGATCTGTTCATTGGTCCATTGATAATTTAGAAGTATGTTGGTTAGCCTCCACTTGTTGCTTTTTTTTTTCCACTTGTCATTTAGTTCTGTTGAAGTCTGAAAAGATGCTTGATATAATTTCAGTCTTCTTAAGTTTACTGAGACTTGTGAGCTAACATGTGATCTATTCTGGAGAATGTTTCATGTGTACTTGAGAAGAATGTGTATTCTGATTTTGGGTGGAATGTTCTGTATATATCTATTAACTCCATCTGGTCTAAACAGTTCAATGTCACTGTTTCCTTACTGATTTTCTGTCTGGATGATCTATCCATTGATGTAAGTGAGGTGTTAAAAGCCCCTTACTATTATGTTACTGTCAATTTCTCCCTTTAAGTCTGTTAGTATTTAGGTGTTCCTATGTTGGGTGCATAGATATTTGTAATTGCTATATCCTCTTGTTGGACTAATCCCTTTATCATTATGTAATGTCCTTCTTTGTCTGCTGTTACATTCTTTGAAGTCTATTTTGTCTGATATATGTATAATAACTACAACTTTCTTTTCATCCTATTTGCATGGTTTATCTTTTTTCATCCCTTCAGTTTTCAGTCTTTGTGTGTCTTTAAATCTGAAGTGAGTTTTCAGTAGACAGCATATAGATGAGTATTGTTTATCCATTCAGCCACCCTATGTCTTTTGATTGGTGCGTTTAGTTGATTTACATTGATAGGTATGTAGTTATTGCCATTTCTGGTTGTTTTTGTAGTTCCTGTTTTCCTTTATTTCTCTCTTGCTCTCTTCCCTTGTGATTTTATGGTTTTTCTTTAGTGTTCCTTTCTCTTTATTTTTGTGTACCTATTATAGGCTTTAGGTATGTGGTTTCCATAAGGTTCATATATAGCTTCCTATATGTGTAACAGTCTATATTAGGTTAATGGCCACCTAATTTCAAACACATTCCTTTTCCCCCTTCTTGTGGGCTTGGATCAAGAAGGGCTTGGATCCCAGTTGATCGAGGATATTCCCTTTTACCCTTCTCAGTGTGGTCTTCTCTTCTTCACTAGGTGCAGACAGTCTGTGAAGGTCAATTTCAGAGTTGTATTAGATATAGCTGCTTGCTCAGTGTGTACATGGGAGGAGGTTATCACAGTGACCTCCTATTCTGCCATCTTCCTCCTCCTATATCCACTGTTAAATGATTTAGAAAGTACAGAACACATATAGGTCACAGATGTATGCAAAGAAATTAAATAAAGTTAACTACAAAATGTGAATGCAGAAAAATAAAATGTATTAAATCAATATTTTTAGATATGCAATTTTTAAGTAGGTGTGTAACTAAACAGGCAGAGGGTAAAAATTATTATTTTATACAAAATATATAGATTCATTTTGGACCCATACTCAATCTTTCTCTCTTCTTTTTTAATAGTATCATTTGAGAAAATAGGGGCTTACCTTACACTTGGGGTTGCCTCATATTCAGGCGTACAAGTTACATTAGGAGCAGGATTTGTTTGAGGGCTTGTCAGATAACAGCTATTGAATGGAGTCAGGACCATAGGCTCAGAAACACAGCTCCTCATCCTGGCTTTCTCTGAGTCGGGCATGGTTTCAGTTTCTTCCTTTGAAGAGTGATCAGGCAATTAGATTCCTTGCAGTTAAATGGCTGCTGTTAGGAGGACCCTGGAGGGACACTCCCATGTCACAGGCTCTCCATTCATTGGCCCTTGAAGGCAGTGAGGGAAGTGGATGTTTGCAGTTTATAGATAAGGTCTATGCTATAAAACAAAATTGCTTTTATTATAAGAGCAAAAAGGAACTCACTGAACATCTATAAACTTTCAGAGACATGGTTGATATCTTTCCTCTATTTTGTTTTTGCTGTAAAACAAGTATGAGGACAAAGTTAGACACATTAAAGTAGATAAAAACGAATTTAAAACAGACCCTGGAAAGCACTTTTTTCTATTCTGAAAACCATTTGTGTATAACATTTGGCCAAGGAGACAGGGTAGAGAATTAAACTGCCAGGTTGCTGGAGAAATAGTTAGCTGACATAACTGGCATTTGGAGAAGCTGCCTTTTTAAGATACAAATTGGTTTTGGTAGGCCAAATGCATTTATTCTTTCAAAAATGTCTTGTGTAATTATTTATTCTACACAAAGCTTCACATACAGGTACTCAATCAGCCCATGGAACCGTTCAGCAGAATATTGTCAGAAAAGCAGAGGATGACAGCATGGAAAGAAAATTAAAGTGGCTGATGCAAACTACAGCATTTGATTTATCTCTTTTCCACTCAGCTGAGCTATGTCTACCCTTTCTGGGGGCATTTGGGCCTGATCCTCAGGGATCATGAATGGTTCTTCTTATTGCAATTTTCCTTGGCCGTTTGTGAAGTGCAGAAATCCAGCTCTTGGGCAAAGCAGACCCCACCTTCTCTTGAGAGAGAAAGAGGCCTGGCTGTGGTTACCTCTCCTGGGCCTGAGCCCAGCACAGCCCTGCCTAAACTGGGGGGATGGGGAGGATGCAAGAAATGATGGATAAAGTGGCAAAGCTCTTGTGAATGGCAGATCCACCCTGGCTTAGTTATGCAGTGGTAATAGAGGGGTATGGAGATGGGACTGGGGAAAATTCAGGCTTCCTTCTTCCTGACATCACTAAAGCAGCTGTAGGTCTATCATATGCCCTGTATTCTAGGCCCTGTGAATGGAGATTTCCATACTTCTAACCCTCATGACCATCCTCAGAGTAGGGTAGATATTAGAGTTCTTAAGAATGCAAGCGACAACTTATTATGACAAAGTAGTTGATAGCAAGGATAGCTCAGAGAATTTGGGGGAAAACTGAAAAACCAGATTTAGAAAGACGACAGCATGATCAGCTCCTCAGGTCTGGATTGCAGGAAACCACCCACCGTTTCACTGGGGTGTTGTTTGAATCAATCGAAGAATGGTTATCTGTTCTTTCAAGACTCAAATTCCAGGGAGAGAGAATCTGAGGGGGGGCAAGTGGAGATCCTTGAAGTCCAAATGTGACTGTACATGATGGTGGCTGGGTAGTTAAGCAAAGCGAAATTGGTATGTTGCACAGAGAGAACTGGGAAAGGATGCCGGAAATGCAGAAAAAGCAGATGTGCCACAAACAGAGACTTAGGAAGCATCACATGACTTGAGTAGTGATACCCAGCAGATGAGTGGAAGCCAGGAAACAACCCCAATTCTTTTTGCCTCAAAAGGTACCTTTTCCCCACTCTGCCATGCTATATCTTGGGTCTCCATGTGGATAAGGATCACGTATATGGTTCATTTTGTTGCTGTTTGCAACTAAGTGACTAAAGAGATGGAGATTGGAGGGTGTGCTGAGTGGGTATGGGTGGGAAAGGAGAAAAATTGATTTTGTTAGCAAAAAATTCTCATGATACTTTTCTCAAATACCTTCCTATCTAGGCATCCTTGACACTCCTTTCTCCTGGCTTTCCTACTACTCCAGTTTCTTTTCCTCCCAGATGCTCTGACAGCTCTATTCTATTTTTAGATATAAGAGTTTACAGGGCTTGGCACTAGGTCTTCTTTTCTTTACCAACTCTCATCCGTGCACCAATGACAATTCATTAGCTACGGACTAAAGGATAAAGTCCAGGAAGATCAGCATGACCTTAGGGTACCTCCTGCCTGAGCCCCATCCTACCTAACAATCTTATCTTTTGTTCTTCATGTACTATCTTATCATTCAAGGCTCTCTGACCAATATTTTCATTTTGTTCCAATATGCCATCCACATTACGACTTCTGACACTTGTTCATACTAGTCTACCTCCCAGAAAACCCTTCTTACTCTCTACCTTGTACCCAAACCTGCCTCATTCTACAAGGTCCCGCTCAGTTCCCACCAGCTCCAGACCATTTCCAATTGTTCTACATTTAAGTGGCTACCCCCTTTTCGAGGACAAAGCCATTTGTCCTGGAAAAGGCCACTGGTCTGAGCCATTCATTATGGTCCTTAACCACATCATACCATGTGGTTATCTTGCTTCTCTCAATTGATTGTAAACTTTAAGAAAGAAAATCTTTTTGGGGCAGGATAATAGGAACCCAGCAAATATTCATGTAGTCAATTTGTTTAAAAAATAAGAACTGTAATCTCTCTCTCAGAAGAGAAGTTATGGGGCCTCTTCTCCCACCTACGAGATCACAGAGGAGGGGCAGCAGCTTCGGTCCAGGCTTAGATCGGGGAACCCCTCGTGTGACAGGTCCAAATCACAGCCAGCCTTCCCAAAGAATCTTTCCTGGGTGCGATCCACGGGGCTCCCTAGAAAGGCGCACAAAGTCGCGTAAATCAAGAAAATTTTCCAGAAAGAAGGGAAAACATCTCCAGAGTGATCCTGAGCAGTCTGTTCAGAGGATGTCCAGTGAAATCGTTACTGGGAAAACACCCACTCCTTGCTGGTCCACTACTACCATGGTGGTGGACTGCGTGGAAAGTCTTAGAATTCTCTCTCTCCCTTTATTTATTCATTAGACATTTTCTGGCTTTGGCTCTGTGAATCACCAGAATGACTAAACTAAAAGGTTCATCCCAGGGTGAGTTCCCAGGGCCTAGTGCATGACCGTGGGTCTTAGGTCCCTGCCTCAGGCCTGAGGCCCTAATTCTACCCCTGCAAGAGTGGGTTCCCTCAGTACAGGGCTGCTGGGCTTACGGAGGAAGGAAGGAGCAGAAGCCCAGACAGCTTCAAAAGGCCAAGGGGTTGCTTTATTGACACATTCTCAGGAATTGGCCATTCGTAGCCTCGACGACTGTTTCATTATTGGACCTCACACCTGTAGCCGTAGTTGTCTAGGGAAGGCTCTGAATGTTAACCTTCCCGATGGTTTGCTCAGAAAATTCATATAAAGTGTTTTCCTGTTTTCCTTTGGAAAATGTCTACACTATATCCTGACATTTAATCTGTAGCCCTAACAGGGGTGACTAATGTGAGCTGTCGGTTCTTGGCTGTTTCAAAAGTAAGCCAACTTAATCTAGTAATATCTTTTTTAGGCTCACAGGAAAGGAAAAAAAAAAAAGGACAATTAAGAAACACAAGCAACTAGTATGCTTTCCTTCAGCATTCTTAGTAGAACAAACCTGTATGTGTTTTTCAAGTTTTGAAGGTCTGGTTTAAATAACATGTTTAACCCTTTGAAAGCCAGGGCTCTTGCATGCTTTTAAGGATGCATATGATTTAGGTCGGGTCTCCTCTGTGGCAGCTGGCATCTTGGCATTCTAGCAAGCACACACATCTCCGGTCTATAGGAGGCTGGGAGCGGTTACACCAAGGGTGGGGCAGACATAACAGAACGCAGTACTTGGAAAACATTTTTGGATTCAGTGTGAGCCAAAACCATGGGAACTGGCCTATATCCTCAGGGTTTCAAAGAGATCCAAATAGGCTTACCATGTAGTGGAAATATGAATAGCACCAGACTACAACCGGGCAGCCAGGGTTCTGGTCTCAGCGTGATGGAAACTAGCAGTGCAATTAGTTCCATTATAACTCTGGGCCTTGGTTTTCTCACTTGCAAATGTGGCGAGGTTTCTAAAGGCCTTTCTAGCTCTGACATTTCATGACACCACCTCCTCCTAAAACAGAGGACCAGATGTCTGTTTTCTCCTTCACGTCTGGTTCCCTAGGGGCCTGTATAGATGAGGGCTCTGGCTGTGTTTGTGGCCCAGATTTCCAGGCTGTAGCCTGGGACTCTAGTCTGTGGAGAGCAGTGTGGAGATTGCAAATGCTTGTGAGTATACCAGGACTTGTAAAGATTCTGTAGAGGTGCAGACCACTTAGGAGCCATGTCCTGGATGCGTTTTATCTGGATGTGGTCCTGCAGTTCAGCGGGGAGGCCACAGTTCAGGGCCATGCTTAGGAAGCAGCTTTGTGTGAGTATGGGGGCACATTCTCCCAGTAGTAGTTACAGACCCCCAGGGGCCAGGGGAGGTGGAGGAGGAGGGGCTGACTGGTACGAAGGGCTCGCTGTGTGCTCGGCCCTATGCTGGCAGACTGCCTGTACCATATTACTCAATTCTCTCAGCCACACTGTAGGGAAACATCATCCTGGGAAAGACACCAAGCTCAGGGAGGTTACGTGGCTTGTCCCTGGAGAAGGAATTCAAACACAAGTCTGCCGAGTGATGTCAGCCTTGTGGTGGTGGGACCTGTTCCTTTTTTCTGCCTCCTTTAATTTATAACTAACCAGACACTCATAACCAAACAATAATGGTATGTTCTAATGCCTTGCACATTATACCAGGACACGGGGAGATTTCCTCCCCATTGCGCATCTTGAAGTGGGAGGACAGGACCTTAGAGGGGGCTGCAGATCTAAGGGAGCTGGTGAGCCTGCCCCTCCCCCACTCACCAAACTGAGGTCTGCCTGACCTGAAGGTCTCTTTCTTTTACCTGCAAGGTGTTCCTGCTTCAGTGGGTGCAGCAGTGAATTTAATGAGCTGTGCGTTGTATTTAAGGACTCCACTGCTCTGTTCATAGTAAGGGTTTTCAAGGAGAATTAGGTCAGAAACTCATACTTCTCTTTAAGCAAGAAAAATACATGGCTTTGTATTTATTTGAGAAAGTAATCACGCTTTAAAAGAGAAATGGAACCAGGAGCTAGATAGCAAAGGCAGGCTGGCAGAGACTGCGACCACACTGTCAGCCTCACTTCCGGTAGGGTGTTAAGCCATCTCCATCTTTCCCATGTCTCTTTAGAATAGATTCCTAAAGTTTCCTATTTCTTTTTTTTAAACATGGTGCTATAGTTAAACCCTTCCCAGTGGATTTGTCTTTGTCTTTAAACAGCTTCCAGTAATCCCTTCAAGGTCATAAAGGTGTATGTGACTTAGATTCTTTCCAAAGTCTTTGGAGCATGAAAGACAGTTGCTATTTCAACAAATTATATATATTCTCTTGTGGACTATTGTAAATTAGGAGTACAAATGAGTCACAAGTGACAGGGAAAGGAGTGGATGGAGCTGTCTTTCAAAGAGAAGGGAAATTTTCAGATTTCCAGTCTATTCTTGAGAAGCATGAACATTTCTGAACTAAGTCGAACCATATGAAATTGCCATTTTCTGGGTCAGATATGGCCAACTATGGGTAATTCCTCTTGGTTCAATTTAAGATGTGAATTAACTTGTTTTCTTTGAAGCATCAAGGATATGAACCTAAAGATTTGTAGGATCCAAAGAGACTGCTGCTCTGTACATTTTTGTTGTATTCCCTACCCTTCACCCCAAAACAAGAAGGCAATGAATGCAAAATAAAATGTGAAAAGTACATAGAAAGGGCAGATTGCATGAATGGTCCTGTTTGGCATTTTTCCTAGATAATGAAAAAGGGCAGATGTTTGGAATAAAATCCTTACATATTACCCTGAATTAATTTCAATGCTCATGCTTGTACATACTTTCATCTACCACATTTAAGTCACAAAACCAGAAAGTATTTCTTAAAAAGGACTAGATTTTTAAAAGTTCCAAGTCTAAAAGCTAGTGGAAAGAGAGTTCATGTCAGCTGAAGACTAAATTATTGCTTATTATTATTAATACATGTACCCACTGGACATGGTTTATGTGTCTGGGCTCACAGAAAACTGCACAAGAGTAAAGTGTAATGTAGGTTAGTCAAGGGAATTTCTAAGGGGACAGTTAATGGGAATGACAGAACGGTACAGAACATGTCATTTGCAGCTAGTTACTGGAGAGACACACATTAATCATGGCCAGTCAGTGCTCACAGTGAGAGAATTGCAGTTCAACTACCAAGGGCTTCCTGAGAAGGGTCTTCCTGGGAGGAGCATCTTGAAGTAGTCATTTCCTTCTAGCATGTTCTTCTGTGTCAAACCCCTAATGGTCTTTTATCTTTTTTGTGTAAAGCACCTAATGGCGTGGATTCTCCAGCTTCTACAGAGCAGGTTATAGCCAAACTAAGAGTTTTGTCCAACATTCAAAGTTAGAGTCAAATTTGGTTCCAGGTAATTTCATATTACAATGCTCATGCTGTACCAGTAATAGACGCCAGATGAAACTGAATACGCATGGCAAGTTTTAAAGGATGTCCCAAGGCAAATACTTCCCTTATTCCATGCAGCTAATTTCTGATTGGCAAAGAACAGCATTAAGATTGGTCATAATATTTCCTTGTTTTCTTGTTCCTTGGATGAAAAATGTAAGCACACAAATTCTCAGACCTTGTATTGAATTAACTTCTAAGCTATTTCTGTGCTCACTTCAGAATTATATTGAAAGGGAGTTCCTGTTAAGTAACGCATCCATCCTAGCAATCTACTTTTCCACCGAGGAAAGTCTATACTATTGCAAGAGATAGGAAGCTTTGTATTATTTTTGGTGAAGATGCCATTCAAGTTCAGGGAAACCTTAAAGAAGGAAGACTGAATGTTTCACTCCCTCACAGGTGCTTTAACACAGTGGCACTTAAAGCATATGTGAGGATGAAGTGATGTCATTCCGAGGTATCTAGGAAGATGGGTCTGAAGAGGCTTAGAAAATGGGGGTAACTGCCTTGATGTTGTCCTCCTCTTGGTGAATGACTTCCAATTGTCATCATTAGTGGGACGCTCCTGCTCACAGATATCCTTGTTTCCTGGATAGGTGGCTGGGCTCTCCTCCTGGTACTTTCCTACAGGTCCTCTCAAGCAAAGCCCCCAGCCCCTCCCACAAACATAACAGGGGTTGTAGTCCCAAATCACTCTCAGCCAGAAGACTACCCCAAAATAAGCTTTATTGCAAGAAAAGTGTCATATCTGATACATAGACCTACAAAAACAAACAAAACGAAAAGCCATCAGTTTTTCCTCACAAACACTTGATTACAAATTTACAGTTTCTTTTTTTTTTAGTTACTAAAAGAAAAAACAAAAAGACCCCCAGCTGGCTCCAGCTGGTTAGGAATCTTTGGTCAGCACAGGTGTGAGAGGAAGAACCCAGAGGCAGCACGTGCATTGGCCATTTCACAGATGTGGTTTGGTTGCTGGTCCAGAACAGGCTCTTGGGTTGAGAAGAACATGGACACGTACTCGTAATAGCATGTCCTGGTACAATATCTTTTTAAATGACTAAAGCAAACTAAACATCAACTCATTGTACAAACATCTTTCATACACATTAGGCTATGATAAAACGAGGCATATGGTGTATAACTACAATATTAATGAAAATTCTAAAAAAAAATGTATTTAAAAAACAACAACATATATTCCTTGGCTGTACTGCATGATTTGTTTGTACATATGGCAATCCTGAAATAGCTTGAACATAATAAATGCACCATTAATCTAAGACAGCACCAAACACTACAGAACGCCAGGTGGTCCTTGTCAAAGGACCAGCGGCTCTTCAGCTGCCTACAGTACCACAAGTACGCAGCACACCCTGGGTAAGAATGAGGTGGTGTGGGTAGCACACATGCTTCCTTGAGGTCATGAGAAGGAAATACAGTACGGCTTGGCCTGCAACGCTACTGGTTTCACAAGCAGTCAAGGTATTTTGCTACAGTGGTTGTGCTTGATCTCCCGTTGGCTGGTGTGTCTGGCGATATGAAATACTGTCACCACAAGCTGCTCTGGCTTTGCCCTTCTTCCTAGAGGACCTAACGACATTTCTGTATTTTAAATTATTGATTACACTGCCCGTTCAGCTCTGGGAGGCTTTCTTTTAAAATAATCAGATGTGTACAAGTTGGACGACTGGCAGAAAACCAAAGGAAACATCTCTTGGATCTACTGAATTTTTAAAAAGCACCTCAAAGAGAAATAGCTCAACTTTATAAATCTAAAGAAAAACAAGTGAGTTTCCCTTTTTGTTTACATAGTTTGTTCATTTCTCCATATATTACTGCATTAAAAATAAATAAACATCTATATTTTTTTTAATTAGGAACTATAGCAAAATACCCCAAGTGTTACAGACTGCTAATGGGAAAATAAAAAAGCTCACATTATTTTTGTGCATTTAGTGCCATATGCCGATCTCTTGAACGTCTAGTTTTTTTTTTAATATATTTTAAAGTGAAGTTATATAAAAAATACAGTAACCACGGTTGCCTTTGTACTCGAATCTTTGGCCACACCAGAGTCTAAAATGATCCCTCCCTGTGAGGGCCAACATTCTGAAGTCTGAGATAGGGAGGAAAGAAACAAAAAGTGTCTTTTTTTCCTCTTTAAGATTAGCCACTGATTGTTCTAAGGCCTCTGAAGGCTGGCTGAGCAGGGTCTGCGTCTGGAACCACGTCTGCAGGCCTTAATAGAGGTGAATCTGCAGCCTCATTCTGAGAGCCTCCCCGAGCTCCCCCAGGAGGTAGTCGTCCTCGTTGCGGTCTTCCAGTTTCTTAAGCTCCTTCTTCTTGTAGAGAGGGACGCTCGTGATTTCCAGTGTGTAGGTGCCAGGCCCGGGCTTCCTCTTGGCCGTGTGCAAGTAGCTGAGCCCATTCCGCTGGTGGATGCGAAAGACGCCGTCGTCGTTGCCATGGGAGATGACGTAGCGGATGTGGTTGTTGAGGGGCTCGATGGCGGGCATGAGTTCTAGGATGTGCTCCTTAGCGCCGAGGCCTGACAGGTTGAACTTCATGTTCACAGGGCTGTCCATGTCCACGCTCTCCAGGTTGATCGGCTCCACCTGGAGGAGTAAGAAACCGTGTGGGAGAAGCGGCCACAGCCCAAGCTGAGGGACCCCGCCCTGCGCTGCGTGGCCCTAACTTCCTCTCGCCGCGCGCCCAGCTCAGTCCTGTGACCCCTGCCCCGGAAATCTGTACCGCCCCTTGCTGCCCTATCCAGGCTCAGTTACAGGGCCGAGCCTACAGACAGCGTTCATTACACTTCGTCTTTTTGATGAGTTTATGGACTGTCATGCTTATTAGTAATAATGAAAAAGACAATGATTGTAATTTTATTCTCCTGGAATCAAAATAGGAAGTGCAGCTGCCACCAGCAGCAGGGACTGTCCCGAGAGGCATCTTCGCTCCGAGGCCCACAGACCAGGAGCGAGTGCTTCCTGGGGGCCCTCGGGGCTTGGGTTTGGGCCAGCTTTGGAAAGAAGCCAGTGGGGCAGGGCTCCAGCTGTACTGAGTCTCACTTCGTCGGTGGGAGGGAAGATTTAAGAATGCTATTTTAGTTGGGGAAAAACCAGTGCTTTGAGTGGGTACCTGTTAAGTAAGAACTTGCTAGTGTGGCCCAGAAGGGCTCACCCGTGTTCAGACAGAATCACGTCCCCAGTACCACAAAGAGAAGGTTCCAGTTACAGAAATGTCTAGATTTATTGTTTGGGGTACTTGATGAGCATCTCAGTTGTCATCTTTAAGTGTCACTTAGGGACCTTGGTCTACTTAAGGTAAATGTAACACTGGCCTATTTTGTTATTATTAAACAATCATTATTATGGTTCTGGCCAGAGACATCTAGTCTTACACATAAGGAAAGTTTCTGAGGCCTAGAAAATGAAGCGAGTTGCCTAATTCACACAGTTGTTGACTTGATTTTCTTGGTGGGGGCCTCTTACAATGCTGTCCCTGATCTTTGGGGAGATCATCAATATCGCTAGATCCTCATGTACTGAACATGTGTGATATATATGTCAGGCACCATTCAGGTACTCCACAGTGTCAACCCAATCCTCCCATCAGCTTCAGAGGTAAGTAGAGAGGTCAGCAAACATGCCCCATGTAACCCCATATACGTGATGCCATACAGATAAAATCTTGTGGCAAAACAGAGTGAGGTGTACTCACAGCAGTGGCTTTGGGTTCATGGACCCCCCTCTTCTGTCTGCTGTCTTTCTTGGAGTAGCCGTTGATTTTGCACTCATAGCATGCTTCTGGGGACAGAGCGTTTTCCTCCTCGACCTCCGCATCCAGGGACAGGTACTGCCCTTTGTTAAATCCCATTCCTGAGACACAGTGGCTATTTGCAATGAGGAACAAGGTGTTAAGATTCTGTCATTAACTTGACTCTAGTTTTCCAGGGGTGCAGCAATGACTTTTAAAAAATAAGAAACCGACAAAGCAAACTCAAAGCTCATCAACAAAGAAACCTAATACTCTTAGTAACTCTCTTCGTTAACCCTTAAGATTCTCCCTTACTTTGAACAGCAAAATTCTTCTGAGAGTGAGGCCCAGGCTTCCCTGTTTAGTTGAGACAAGAAGGCAAAGAGTGCATTTCCAAAAAGGATGCTAAGGGAAGTTTTGTTGCTTTATCACCTGAAGCCTGTATTGCTGCTCCCAACAAAGGTCTTTGCTTCTACAGTGGAGATTTCTGAACTCCTGTTTTAGTTAGGAAGGGAGTCAATGAGAGGGCTTTCAGTGACTTGCTTAGAACAAGACTTTTATTTCAAGTGTCATTATGTACCAATGGTGTATGGATTAGTCCATGTCCCTCTGTGACTGACTCACACCCTGCTCCTCCTGAGGAAGGTGACCCTGACTGACTCCTAAATTCCCATCTTTGCTCTGAGCATCAGCTGCCTTGATGGAAGGAGGCAGGTGGCCAGCACCCGAGCCACCACTGATGGCCCCAAGACAGCTGTACTCAGAGGGAACCAGCTCTGTGGCGATGGGGCCACACCAACTAGACACACCCTCCCTGTACAATATGAAGCAGATGTGATGCCCGGGACAGACTCCTTCCTTAGGGACCACTGGGCTAGCACCTGCCAGCATTCACCGAATGATCTGGGGCCAAGCCACTGCCACTTGGCCCTCTCAACCCAGGTGTCTGTGACAACACGGCGAGCTGCATTTTTAAACATTTGCTTGTCTCTGGCCTTGAGGGATCTGACTGACTCAGTTCAGCTTACTTGTATAAGTTCACATCTCCTGCTGACCCCCCAAAGAGGCAACCCCATAGCACAGACACATCTGTGCGCCTTTGGGTGCCTCTTCCCTCACCCTAGGCGCTCTGACCAGTGCTTCTGCCTCTTGGGCTTTTAGTCCCTGCAGGCCAGGAAGCCTGCACAAGGGAGGGAAGCCTGCCTGGGACCACCACTCTGCCCTCCTGCCTGTGGGGAGGTGGCTGGTCTTACCCCTGTCCCACTCTGTAGTACCCTGGTGGGCAGCCACAGAGGTAGCCGCCTTCCGTGTTGGAGCAGCCGTAATTGCACGGGTTCTTGGAGGACGAGCACTCATTCACGTCGTGGCAGGTGCTGGAGAATTGGTCAAAGGAGAACCCCGAGGGACAGGCACACTTGTAACTCCCCAGGGTGTTATAGCAGGACGCTGAGCCGCAGGCATTCGGGCTGGAACATTCGTTCTCATCTGGGAACAGAGGGAGGAACTCTTTATGTGGGGAAGGGGGCAGGGAGGTGAAAAAGAGCCCCGTCAAAATGCCTGGATTTTACAGGGGGATTCACTCTCGAACCATATTTTAAAAATGTTTTCTCTGATGGCTGATTTGCAAAGCATATGAAATTAAAAAACAAAACCCAACAACTCTAAATTACAGCTTTGAAAAAACCTTGTCCTACCCTTTTGTGTTCCTTTTGTGCTGTTTCTGAATGTGTGGCAGCCCCCGGGGAAGGATATTTGCAGTTTGCTTACTGAATTAACTCTTCTATGCTCTGAACAGAAGGTTACTTCAAAGGCCTGTATCGCAGACAGATTCACAGAGATAGGAAGTAGATTTCTAGCTGCCTGGGAGGGGGTGGGTTTCGGGGAGGGAGAGATGGAGAACGACTGTGATGCGCATGGAGTTCCTTTGTGGGGGGGGTGTCTATGGTTGCACATTCTTGGGAGAATATACTGAGAACCATCCAACTGTATCTCTTAAAAAGGTGAATTTCATGGTACATGAATTGTATCTCAAGTTAAAATAAGCCTGTATCAGTATTTGTATCCATCTCCCTAGCAATTCCCAAAGTCTTCATGATATACGTGGAGAAAAAATATATAAAAAATTTAAATATCCTAAATGAAAATAGCTGAGTTAACAGTACTTGATTAGATCTATAGAACCAACAATCTAGTACCTTTGCCTCTGCTTGAGAACCCATGAGGGGCAGACCATGCTTTCTGGGGATGGCTTTGCATCCAGCTATCGGCTGCCATAGGTTTTGCTACTTTAATCACTGACATGACACAGCAAATGCCTGGCAGCAGGATATTACAGGATATGCTTTCAGTTGCTCCTGTGCTTTGGAGATTACAGTTTTGCTCTTTACTGTCTGGTTGACCTACAAGCGTGTGGCTTGACTTTGAGCTTTCTTATAATCCAAATCTCACCCTGGGCACAATTTGTTCCACAGAAGTCTTTCAAATTCTTGTGACTCCAGTGGGACACAGTGTGACTGTTAACCTAACCTCTGACAAGTGTGTTTCAGCCCATGCGGGAAAGAAAACAGGCCCATTTGCAAGTAGGTGTGTACCTGGCTCACAAAAGCTACAGGGAAGTGCATTTATCTGCAGGAGCTCCATGACATTATGGGAGATGCAGATGGAGTTGCAGGGAAGGGACCTCTCAGACAGGAAATTAAACTCCCTCAAGTACAGCACAGAGATTAGGGAAAGGGGAGATATTATTAGGTACCTTTGGTATCATGATTATGGTTCCAGAGTTTCATCAGAGCACCAAATGTAGAACTGTGGATCACTGGATAGAAAATCTGCTATGATTACCTAATATGTACAAATTCTCAGACTTCATGGGGAGAAAGTATATAAATAAATTCTTAATAACTAGACGGCCTAGGACAGAAATATAGCTACTATTTTATTTGTGTGTACAAAAGACTTGGAATTCTGCCACAAGGCTCATCTGCTTTAATAATGAAATCTGACATTTATATGCAGCACTCATCTCCTAACAGAGAATGTGAGGTTATAATTCAACAAAATGATCCTGCTGTGCATATGGTCTTAGACATTGTATTAAGTAGAAAAATTACCAGGCATAGCCAATTGAGTAAATTGCATTTAAACATACGACAGGAATATTTAAAAATATGTAATATTTTTGGAAGCACCACGATATATATCCCTATTTATATGCTATAAATGTACATCATGGTATTTTTTAGACTCAGATATCTGATTTTTAAACTATGTTCTATTTGAGACATAATTTGAGCTGACTCTGGCCTAAGTAAGTTCTGTCCAAATTGTTTTCAAAAGGCCAGTTGGAAGTTATGCAAAATAAGCAAAACCTTCACATATTAGGACATAATTTTTCTTCATATGCAAATGATAATACCTGTTTATTATCAATTTTGAATAATTATAATGCTTGTAAATATCTGAGAATGTTACCTGCATCTGAACAATCTATATAGCAGGGTGTTAAAGATATCGTCTGTAACTGGCTGGAAATTTCTTAAAGTGTTTGTTTGAATTAAAAGCTTTTTCATTATTTGTTGATACTTTTTTATAAGTGTTATTTTTCTTAAATAATAGTATCAGCAACATTACAGGTTTACAGTTTAGTATTATTTACATTATCTGATGCATTGACTCAGTCCTTTTACTAGGAGAACCCAGATAAATCTGTCTGAAATACTTCATTCTGTATTGAATGACTGTAAGAATAACTGAAGATATATCTCACATAATGACAAAAAAATTATTTGTTGCCTTTCAATTTGCATTTTGTCATAATTCTTCTACTTTTACTTTTATTAGTTCCTAATGGGTTAATTATAGTCCTGCCATATTTTTGAGTTAAATGCCAACTGTGTTATACAGATTCAAGGCAAGAAAGACAGCATTTTTATTAAAGACCAGCTGGAGTCCTCAACCTTGCACAGAATAACCTAGAACCTTTCAAAATGAATCTCTGCTGCATCTTACCCAGGGTCTGCTGCTTACAGATGCCCATTTTAGCAGAGCAAGCTAGCAAATTAATACATGAGTTCAGGGAAATCTGCTTCGTTATCTTTAATTTGGAACTCACTTTCAAAACCGCTTCCCTCTCTGTCCTTGGTCTCTCTTGATTAAAGGCATGCTAGCTTCTAGCCTTAGCTGCCAGCTGCTCTGGGGTGACCACTTTGCTTAAGTGCACACTCTTGAGTTCACACAAAGGGGATCTGTGATATACTACGTAGCCCTGATTTAAAGTCACACCAAATTTGGTGAAAACCCATGACCTATTTTTGCACTAGATATTTACAGATACTCCATATGATCACTGGAGTCCTATTTAATGAAATATCAGAGCATCATGCTTGTGCCTTAAAGAAGTAATGCAGAAGGCCGTGTTATTTACTCAATAAGGTGGTGGCCTCATGTTTTATAAAGATGATATAATAGAATTGTTCTGCACTGTTTAAATAGCTATCTAAAAAGTACTATTCCCTATATTTTGAAGATTGTGCCTATACTTTATCTCTGTTTGTGAATCAATAAATCAGGGCATAAGGACTTTTGCAAATTTTTTTTTAATCTACGAGGAGAAAAGAATTTAAGCTGTGAAATTATCTGGATTGGCTGCTTAACTTATCATTTTGATAATCCTTTAAAAATTTGTCCTTCACCTCTGGTCATTAGTGGTTTTGCTCCCCCCACCCCCACCCCCGAGTGTGGCAAAGCACAAGACCTCAGCCTAATTGTGACTTTCATAGACTTAGCTTCCTTCCTTTGAAATTTATCTTGATTTTCTTCACAATTCACTGAACTGTCATGAGAAGTTTCTTTTGAGATGACCACAAAGGATAAAATCGGATTAATTTACTTAGTGGGTGCTCACAGTAAAATATTTGAAATACATGTAGGGTAATTCAAATCCCTACAGAGAAACCGGAAGCACCTGCCCTTTCTCTGCGGGACTACTGGCTCTCCTTTCTACTCTGCTGACGTCACCGTGAGCCAGGTGCCATGTCTGTGAACTGCATCCAAATGGAGCCAAGATATGAGGCCTATACTCAGTTAGTTGGCTGACTATTTCAAGTTGAGAATAATGTTCTTTAATCGATCTCTCCTTGAAAGGAGAATTTCCATGTATATTGTCCATGCAAGGACTAGAGCTGAGTAAGTATGCATTTTATTTTACAAACACTTCTGCCTGGAGTTTTCAACAGAATTTTGCAGTAACTAGATACTTTTTTCTACCTTAAAATACTTCGCCTCCTTCATTAAAACTGTGTGACTGGAAAGCACAGCTGGATGGTCCTTTAGATTTGTATGAGGGAGGCAGATGGGTAATCCTTTAACTCCAAATCTAAAGATACTAAGTTATTGATTAAAAGCCTCTGACCTTGGCAAATGAAGGTGATGATTCTTGACACCAGCCTCAAAAACTTAAAATTATATCTAGCAAAAAATTAAAATGATAAAAGCTCTAGCTGAGTTACCTTTTAGGCACTTAAAGACATTTTTTATGGCTGTCTTCAAACATACACAAATGAGGAGACTAGTAAAATTGATCCTCATGCATCAGTCCTGGGCACTGGTTTTTAAGTTCTAGGGTTCAAAGTCTACAGTGAAATGTCAACCTTCATGATGTGTTCATTTTACTCAAAGATACTTTAAGGTGAGAAAAGTAGAGCCTATGTAACACTGTGTAACAAGTGAGTGCTCACCGACACACTGATTCCACTGGTAGTGCTGAATATACCCTTGAGGGCATCCACATCTGTAGCCTCCCAGTATGTTCTGGCAGCCGTGCTGGCACCGATGGTTTCCATCACATTCATCGACATCTGTAAGAAAAAGCCCAGCAAGGTCTTTATGTAATCATCCCTCTACTCTTCTGAAATGCACTTCAAATACAACCTGGGATAGTTATTATTGGGGGAACAGACAGACACACAAAACACACAGAGAGGCTGTGATTTTTCCAAGTCCCATGGTTATTAATTAGTGGTGGTGAGAAGAATGGTTGTAAGAAACCACTTCATTTTTATGCTCTCCACCAGACCATGTCATGTCAGTGCTCAAAAAAAACATCTTCATTTCAGCAAATCAGTAGTAGTGACCACAGATACTGTGCATTTTGGATGAATTGACTATATATGGTATGATTTATTTGGTTAAGTAATATAAATATGTTTGCATTACATATTCCATTAGATTTAAAAGTGATTGACATGTAATCCTCAGTTTTGGGAAGACACCAGCACTACAGAGATACCTGAAAAGTATAATTGTTTTGCACATAATACATATTACCATTCAAGATTAATTAGATGCAAATTTTAAGTATTTGAATATGCTGGTTTTAGATGTGTTGTTATTACACATATGGAGTGCTTCTTCACACATGTATCCTCTTTTGGAATGACAGCTAAGGCTTTGAAATCTACCTATAAAGAATGAAATAAAGTTGGCATGTCTAATGGGTGTGTAACAAATTTATATGGAAAATTAATGAATGGTATCTTATATGGGTGGTCACATGTTGAACTCACACGTGGCAAGCAGCTGTATGTTCAGAATACTTTCAAAGTCTCAATGACTTCAAATATATTAAAATGAAAAATTTTTCGTGGGTGCAAATTAGATACATATAAAAGTCCTATAAAATTTTAAACTTTTAGAATATATTTGTAGAATTCAAAATCGTATTTCTAAGATTAAAGAGTGACTACAATCAATAAAGACATAAATTATGATAGTCTAAAAAAATGAAAAGGGATGTATATAGTCTCATAAACTCTGGCATGGGTATTTTGTAAAATATACCAATCCTGATACATTTGTCTTATACATAAGCACTTACAATGGAAATACTGAAGAACCATATAATATTTTATTGACCATAGACAGATTCTTACTTTATTCCCACTTAAATATTCCCTTGGACTTCATAGGAAATACCTATTGCAGGGAACGACTTTATAGCACATGCCCATTGTGGAAAAGAGTAAATTGGGAGTCTCAGACGAAATCAAATGGCAATAGCTATCAGTTTTCCCCTCTGCTTTCCGTACATTTCTCCAATTCTCTATGATAACTGGTTCATTTTCTTATACTTAATTTTTACACATTAAGGTATCATGGAACAAAAGTCTAATTTTTTTCCCAGTACACTCGTACACTATTTTACACCATATAAGGTACAAAATTCTTTTTCAGTTCTATTTTGTTTGGATCAATAATTAGGAAATATGCAGCTATTTAAAAAAGTTATTTTGTCTCATCGCATTCAAGATTTCCTCTGCCCCTAAAAAATGATATATGAAAATGTATGAAAATTCTTTCTTTTGAGATGATCTCAATTTCTCTTTCAGTGGCTTGTAAATTAAAATAGTTTGCTGTATTAGGTGAAGGTTTTTTTTTAGCAGATAAACTCACCCTCACAGTTCAGTCCAGAAGCGTCAAGAGAGAACCCTCTTTGGCACTCGCAGCTGAAACTCCCAGGGGTGTTCTGACAGATTCCCTTGGCTCCGCAAAGGGAAGGCTGAGACCCACATTCGTTGTTGTCTAGTGAAGCGTAAGGGAAGACAGTGTGAAGATTCCCCTTCACTACATGACTCGAATTTCACTACATGAAGGAAAAAGTGAAGTAGGAAAGCCTAAGTCTTCATTAAGTGAAGATGGCATTTTAGGGAAACATTTGCCAGAAGTCACTATCACAGTCAAGACAAAAGTAAAAACAAACAAAAAAAAGCATATTTCCAGAGATTCGAAATTAAAGCATATTTTGGGTTGATGGAGGTCATGGTTTTTGATACATGGAGGCTGAAAGTCTCTTAATATGTGTCTTCTAACATTAAAAAAAAAACTCAGCATATTTCTAAATTAGTGTTTAATCATATTTTATCTGAACACAATGGTTATATTTAGAATGCAATCTACAGGCACCGTTGGAATACTATGCACGTGCTTGGACTATATAGGTCTTTTTCCCTTTAGATACTGTTGTAAAAAACAACTATATTATTAGCAACATTTTTAGACCACTAATTATGAGGGGTTGGTTCTCAATGTAAATGCTGAGTCGTTATTCTACCATTTTAAGTACAGTTTTTATGCATCTGTCAAAAGTTTGCAGAATTTCCTGTCTGTAGTTTTGTCTTACCAATACAAGCAGTGTGATGCTGTGTGAAGCCAGGCGGACATTTACAGGTAAAACCTCCCAGAGTGTTGGCGCAGAGGAACTGGCAGTTGTGCTGTTTGGTCTGACACTCATCGAGGTCTGAAATGAACGAGAAGTCAAGCAACATCAGAGTCACACTTGGAGGTGTGAATGCTCTATCAGGACTATTTTGTTTAGACTTTTGCTGGAAACTTTATTATAGACTTCCATATGCACATGGCAAGTAGTTTCTTTTCACAGACTTAAGCAGCATAAATATTATAGACTATCATGATAAGACGGCTAAGGTGATACAAAAGTTTTTTTTTTTTTAAATAAGAAATTAAATGGATGAGCCATAGTGGTTTCCATGAACTGCTCTCATATTAATATCCAAAAGTTATAATTCTTGCATTCAATGCACAGCTTAGTACATGGCTGGTCACTTATTCCTATAAATGGGGGTTAAATACAAATAAAACAACCTGCAGTCTGAGGAAGATAATAGCATAAATATTGAGTTAGGTCCTCAGGACCCAAATGAAAACACCATCACAAACACCAGACGAAGCAAAAACACATTGTCTGTAATTCTAGCCATTAAACAGAATAGACAGTTGGACGAAACTAAAAGACAACTCAAGATCTGATTTTGTTTAGACCAGAACTTGATATGGGAAAATACATGTAAATTAATTTACAAAGCAATATAAGACACAGATGAGACCAATTCACTATTTTAAAGCTTAACACACATACACACCCACACACACTTTAATGGCACTCATTTACAAACAACATGCAAAATTAAACTGACTCATGCTGGTTCACTAATAGGTCCAAGGGAATAGTACTGCTTGCTATTATTTTCTAGCGTTTCTTGGAAAAAAACTTCATCTTCTTGAAAATAATCTGTATTTCAAAACTTAATTAGGAATTCCTTCAGCCATTAATCTCATACTGATAAAGTTTACTATAAAATTGAATGTATCTATAGTACTGGAGCTACTTTAATTATCTAATGTTAATAACTACTTTTAACACTACCCATGCAAAAATTTTGAATTGATGCATTCATTTGCAATCTTCTGCGGTAAATGTAGAATAAGATAGAGAAATCTTAGATATACAACAAAATAAACAGTATTTTAGTAATTTGTTTCAATCTCTTCCCCCACCCCCAAATTTTATTTTACAATTTGTGTGGTTTGCTGTAAGAGGGAAACTGCCATAACTTGGGTATTAATTCTCTTTGCCTCCTGCCATATTCTTGGGTACATTTTCTATGAATAATAATATGGTCCCTATGAAGAGGTGCTTTAATGAAGGTATGCACGTGGGATAATCCCTGATCAGCTAAATTTGAATCTGAAAGAAAGACAAGGGCCACACATGCCAGGGCCTCCTCACTCACCTTTGCATGTCTTTCCATCTTCTTGCAGGACATACCCCCGGGGACAGGAGCACCGGTAACTCCCCTCAGTGTTCTTGCAGATGAAGTTGCATGGTTTTGGAGACTGGGAACATTCATCAAGATCTAAGTGCAAGTGATGTGAAGGTTCAATTCTTGGTTAAAAGGAACACCCACCAGCCTCTTCCCTCCTGCTATAATCCCACTTCATCTTTTTCTTTTCCTCTCCAACTCAAAATGGGAAACAGCCATAGAGAAAAATGATGCACAGAGCAGTTTTCTCTAAGGCAACACACTGGTCGATGTTATAGGTTGATCTGTGACAAATATAATATCTGAACAATTGTCTGGGTTCAAGAAAAACCCATTCGATTCTTTAGATGAATGTACTTCGGTTTACAACTTGAGAATCATAAACTTAAAAGCAAGTTTCTTTCTTTGGACACGTGGCTATGGCAGAAGTTCTCATAAACCCTCCTGGCTGACACTCCCTCTAAGCACCTGAGAGACCACAGCTCATGCTGTAATCTTCCACTTGCCCCTCCCAATCCAGTTCTCACCTGGGTCCACCCCACTCTCAGGCCAGGAGGCCGGACTGCAGGGACACCATGCAGAGGCTCTCGTGCCCTCTGTCTTCTGCCTGGTCCTTATTCCCTCGGCTCCATTCACCTCAAGGTGGGCCTGGGCTGACTGGAGAGGGCTCCTCTCAAGGCAGCCCATGGTGCACAACTTTCTCCCTGAAGGTTTCAACAACCTCTCCCTCCTTTCTTGGTCCAGTGGCGGCCCAGCCCAGCGCACAGCAGTCTCCCTGTGGTTCCCGCACACTCTGCCCGCACCTTCACAGATGGCCCCTTTATTTAAAACAACCCTCCTTAGACTGGTCGGTCTCATTTGAATATACCACCTCTTTTCTGCTAGGACTCTGGAGAGGGAACAGTCTCCATTTCCTCCAGAAAACATACTGGCTGATGCCCACAGAATGCAGAAAGCTCACGATTAACCAACAGCCAGTTCTCCCTTACGCTCCTGCCCAACTGAGTTGAATGCTTACTAAGCGTCGGTTTGGTTTTTCTTAGCCTTTTCATGTCAGGTGCACTTGATATTAAAATAGGTACTTTAATGGACTATTAGGTATGTTGATGAACTATGAAGGAGAAAGACAAGTTTTGTCTTCCATGAAAACTAAGTTGAATGCTTTGGAAAGACTCCATAAAGGCAAGCCTGCCTGCCTGCCTCCCCAGCTGCCCAGAATCAGTGTGGGTGAGACAAAAATTAAAGGAGAAATAGAGGTTGTAAAAATGTGGAAGCTTTCTGTACTGAGACTGTTTTGCAAAGGGAAACCTTAGATGATGCCTATTGGTATATTTTATGCAAAAAACAGCAATGAGGAAAGTCAAGAAGCATTCCCTCTCTATATGCAAACACATGCATTCCCAATCAGAAGTCCTTTCCTTTTATCAACAGTATGACAAATGTGCATTTGTACATTTTAAGTTAACATAAAATGTGGCAAGTATATTTTTGATGGTTTCCCAACTGAACAGACTTTGAGATGACTTGGACCGTTCTGCATCCCACATTATTGGACACCTATGATATTAAGAACCACAGTATGAAAGGAATGGCATAATTTAAATAAAATCTCCATTCTACACCTCCTAACGAAGGTGATCTACCAACAGTAAGTGACCCGTAGGAAGCCGGAGCGGGCCACCAACCCCCAGTCACAAAGATGCGTAACCGTACCTACACACGAGGTCCCGCTGATGTCTGTGGTGTAGCCAGCCTTGCAGAAGCATCGGAATGAGCCCATGGTGTTGACACACTGCCCGTTGGTACACAGGTTTGGCATGACCTTACATTCGTCAATGTCTGGGGGCCAAAAAACCCCATGACAAACCGAACAGAAGTTAATACATATGTGAGGATAAAACTGGTTAGGAACAGAGAGGAATTAGGAACTGACATGAGATAACTAACAACCAGCTTCATAATAGTGCTGGACTCTTTCCTCGATTCAGGCAAATGGCAACATGGAAGGGGAAGAAAAATAAGGTGATAAGAGATAAATGAAGGCTAAGTTGAAAACCCTTTTTTTTAAAAAGTCTACTCATTCTGCAATCTGAGTATGCATTATACTGCAGGGATCTAGAAAGCTCCCTCTCTGAAGTTCAACTCATTTGGAATTTGTGATAATGTCCTATGGATTGGCCTTAAAGTCACACTTGCATTAGACACTATGAAGAAAGGGTGTCATTAGCATTTCTCAATGGGATCGAGATTCTGTGTACTAATAGAGGAAAATGGTCTTTTCTAGGATGTTAGTATATTATTGACCCATACAAAAAAAAAAAAGGAAACAAAGTAACAATGGTCAGAGGCTAGAATTATCTTCAAAGTCAAAGTCTTTAGATATAAACTTCTTAAATGAGGCAGGGCCCCAGGAAAAAAAAAAGGGAAACCACTAAATTATGAGACTTTCTGGTTTGCAAATATGTTGCAAACTGAATGAGTTTCTGTGCACACTCAAATAAGCAACACTTACTTAAAGCAAGGATAGTTGGAAGATTACCAGTGTGAATTAATTTTCACTGTACCAGTAATATGCATGGAATTCCTCAACTCCTTACCTCTTCCATCAGTGGTGTATCCTGGGCCATGAGGGCATATCTTTTTGTATTGGGCAGTTCCAGGAAGCGGGCAAAGCTCACACTGGTGACCCCAGCCTCGCCCTCCATCACAGCAGCATTCTGACTTTGTGACAAGGTTGCGGCTGCTGGATGCCATCTGACACATTGTCTGCAATACCTCGGCAAAGCAGAGTCCCTGTCGATTGTCTGCAATGACAGTGTAAGCTCATAAGCATCAAAGGCATGGAAGTGACACTTCATTTCCTGAGCTTCAAATTAAACAGGACAATCATTGTTTTCCTTCTCAGCAGTAATTTTGTAAAAGGTGAACAGTCTTTTATAAGAATGATCACACTGCTTAAAACAGCTTAATGATTAAGTTTGGTTGGAGATTAAGTTCACAGAATGCTCTTTCACTAAAGACTGTTTATAAAATTGAACAGAAGTGATACTATACTTCAGAAATAGATTTATTTTTTTCTTCTTCAATCCATCAGCGACTAAATGATAGTAAACTCTCATTCCTGAAGAATCCAACTAAAAGGAAAATCAAATTATTTCCCTTTATATAAGCAAATTAGTATCAGGATTTGTTTTTTTTTAAATGCAAAATTGTTTATGGTTGTTGAAAAAGGAAGAAATGACTTACATATTCAACAATAACAGTTGGTTAAACACGTTTAGTTCAAGCATTTGATAATTGCTATTATTTAAAAATTAACAGCAGTGTAGTCCAATAGAAATATAAATGTGAGCCTCATATGTAATTCAAATTTTTCTAGTAAGCAAATGAAAAAAAGGAAAAAGAAACAGGTGAAATTAATTTTAATGATATATACTACTCCAAGATACACTGGAGTTCAAAGTGTGAAAAATTATACAAAATATCCCATTAATAATTTTTATACTGATTACAGGTTCAAATAATATTTTTCATATATTGGATTAAATATATCATTAAAATTAATTTTAGGATTTGTTTTTGAAAAGCAAATTCTAGACTGTTAAAATCATATTCAGTCTAATCTCTTGCCTTTTCTACATCTAAAAGTCTATTCAAACATTTAGACTAAGTAGTTTTTTCAGTATAAATAAAGGAGTTTCTCTGATGTAAACAGGCAAAGAAATCTTTAATATGGTTTTATGAGCCATCAAGGTGAAACTATTAATAACATGAACAGAAAAATACACTTTCTCATCTTTTCTATTTCCAAAAGATTGTTAGTAAAGTTCTAGACTGGAGATGATAATAAAATATATTTTCTTGACTAGCAATTTCGTAGGATTTGAAGCAGGTGACACCGTTCTGAGAAAAATCTGATATGGTTGAAACATGCTTTTTTACTCCAAATCAAGTGATCAGTGCTCTGCTCTTATATCCCTGCTTGCCTTACATTTCACTGCTCCACACTTTTATACTTGCTTGTAATTAACTAGAAAGGTTTATAATGTGTGCATTTTAGCATTAAAATACAACAGTCAGAGACTTAAATTTCCCACAAAAATATTTTGTAAAACATTTTTCTGTGCCATAAAATAAAAATTAACCTTCACTGCATTTTTGAAATGTGGCATTTAATTTAATATATTAATGGAGCACAGCTTACCTCACATAGCAAATATTTTCTTTTGGACTTAAATCATCCCCTGATGTAAGTCTTACTAAAGTCACATTTTCCATAGAGCTTAATGAATCTTAATTTTGGGAAGATTATTTAAGGTAGTTATTTACATTACATTACCCACAGACGTGCATATAACACACACATGCACAAATACGTCATTTTAATAGATGTGTACCTTTAGGAAGAGGTAGGTGGATTACTCAGATTGGGGGATTTGTTTAGCAGACAAGGATATGTATGTAGGGCTCCTCTGTGATGATATCATAAAACAATAATTAAAAAAAATTAAGGAGTAAATCATACTTGTATATCAACTCACCAAGGCATTCAGTGCCTGAGGAACTTGACTGAAATCCTTCATTACACTCGCACCTATAGCTCCCAATAGTGTTAATGCAACGCCCGTTTTCACAGATTCCTGGCTTGGTCCTGCATTCATTTTCATCTTTAGAAAAACAAATAACGTAAGTACTGAGATTATAAAATTATAATTTAGGAATTGCTTTCGAGTGGGTCATATCTTATTTAAAACTTCTTCACCAAAATACTAATATGGTGGGGTAAAAACTAGCCATGTGTGGATATGATTTATGTTTAACTTTACCTCATCCTTCCTGGTGGATTCTTTCTTAACAAGGTGTTTTTTTTCTTTCTTTTCTCTCTCCATTTGCATTGTGGCATCTGACGAAGAATTGGAAAATTGGCCTCCAGAAAGGATAAACTTGCTCCAAGACACTAGACATGGAGGGGGAAGAACTCGGGGGGAAGAGGATGCCAGTTTTTGGGATATGAGAGAGAGGCTGAGGGCAGATGGGTGGTAAGTGTGAGGGAGGAGTAGAGAGTAGGGTAAAGGCCACACAGGCCAACCACACACCTAGACTGACCTTGACAATCCCAGGAGCATGTGATGTGTGAGGGCCGTTAATGGGAGAAGGAATTTAAATAGTGCTGTTCTTTTGGTTGGTGACAAATCTAATCAGAGCAAGATTGTTTTATGAAAGTTCCCTACATTCTTACTGAGTTTGTAAATTTTTGAGATTTTCTTTTGAAGCTATGTTGTTAGCATTAGAGAGCTCATGACAAATCTTTTTATACTTTTTAATTGTTTGATTTTTAATTTGACAGCTATGTTGCATGTACTTTCTTTTTATCCGCATTTGCCTCAAATATCTTATTCCACCTTTTTATTCTCCATCTGTCTCACATTTTTGATTTGGCACATTTCTTGTAAAAAGCACCAAGCTGGATTTAAAAAGAATTTCTAAAGTACATACCTCTTAACCAGCAGTTTAACCTATTTATATATATCATGATTATTGACGTTTGGATTCCTGGCTGCTATTTTACATTGCTCTCTATATAAAATGCTCTTGCTCCCTTCTCTCAATATTTACTAAATCAGTCTAGTTTTCCATGCCCTTCTCTTATCCCAGCTCACATTTGGGTTATAATCTTTCTCTTCTTCCAGTGGCAACCATGAAACAACTTCACCGCATGCTCTTAATGGATGCTTGCCTATTAATGTCAAGACCTATCTGCTTCAAAAGCTTCTGGCCATAACAGGTGCCTTGGCATGAGTTACTTCTTCCCACTCTCTGCTGTGCCACCTGCTGTGTCGATGCATTCTAGAAATTTTGGTTTGTTACATATTTTTACATACTATCAGAATCTATTTAAACCAAGTGATGAGGTTTACAGGCTCCTTGGCTTACCATTGTTTCATGTGTCTACTACTTTCTCTTGAATTAATTTTTTAAAAATACATGGGAGTCTGGTAATCATTTCAGAGAGGTTATGTGGGTGCTAATATTCTAAAATACAGTTCTGACGAGGTCATATTTTTGTTTGGTTTCTCACTAGACTGTAGAATTTCAGTTCAAATATTTCTCTTAGAATATTTTGAAAAAATATTGCTCCATTGTTTACTTTTACCTGCTGTTACTGTTCATTTGCAGAAAATCTGTTTTTTCCTCTCTGGAAGCTTAAAGGATTTTCACTTTGTTCTTAGTGTTCTGAGATTCACTGTGAAATATCTTGGTAATCATGTATCTTTTTCTGTTTTAGGGGAAAAAATTACAGAAACTTTATACATGAAAGTATTGAGGTATTTTTAAAAGCTGTATAGTGTCTTATTTTTAGAATGCGAGGGTTCAAGGTTTGACTTCTTGATTCAATTCTATTCCTAATGCTGTTCACCTTTATTCTGATTTGTATTCTAATTTTAATTATTTTTTTCAAGAAGGGCTCTTGTTGGCTATACAAATGAGTTCCTCTATATATAATATATATGATATATAACATAGCTTTTATTCTTGAAAGATAACTAGATGTGTCTCAAAATCTTAGATTACTTTTGCTTTACTCCATAAGCATTGAGAATTACTGAGAGAACATGAAAAACAGTAGCCTGATTTTTTCTACCTTGTAGTTATTTTCTTTTTCTGCCTGGTTGCCAGCAGGCAACAGAACCTGTTTTTTTCTCTTTCTCTTGAAATTTATAACTTCACTAGGGTGTACCTTGGTGTGATGTTACACCCCAATTGAAATTTGCACATCCAGCATTCCACTTTCAATCCTTTGGCAATTTCTGGGTCACATCAGGATTGCCAATTACTGACCATTCCATGTCCATCACTCTTTCCTACACTCACTCCACTCGACCTGCTCAGCGCCTCACCCAGGGTGGCATGACAGGCTGCAGACAGCGCACAACCAGGACATGTCTCACTTTAATTCATGACCCAGATCTCAAATGGGCACTACTACCCCCTTGACAATCCTATACAATGCCTAGTGGGTCCACACACTCATTTTCTAAAATGCCTACTACACAGGAAGAACTTCATGTCTCTGCACCTTCACTTTCAACCTTTCACCCTTTTGCAGCGGCTGAAGGTTCTCTGGTTTTTCTCAGAGGCCAGTCCTTTTGCTCATATGCTGGACTGCCTTCCAAGATTTCACAATTCTCCTTTTTCAACAATCATTCCCTCAGCATATATTTTCTAATAACTGCCAATCTCTCTTAATAACATATTACCCTCCAGTTACTACTATATTTTTGTTCCCCTTCAGAGAACAAAATATTTCTTCCTTCCTTTCCCTTCCTTCCTTCTTCCCTTCCTTCCCCTTTCCGTTTCTGACTCTTATTTTTATGTCCAGCTTTATTTATTGAGGTAAAATTAACAAATAAGATTGTAAGATATTTACAGAGTACAAGGTGATGACTTGATATACAGACACA
The DNA here is from genome assembly GCA_032199065.1 of Smutsia gigantea. Lineage (NCBI taxonomy): Eukaryota > Metazoa > Chordata > Mammalia > Pholidota > Manidae > Smutsia > Smutsia gigantea. The sequence goes on along the minus strand of JAVSCE010020347.1, from coordinate 65,263 downwards.
CTGAAAAGATTCCTTCTGTTGAGCTAATGAACACATCAAACCCCTCATATATTTACTTTTTTTTTTTTTGGTGAGACTATTTAGGTGATATTCTCTTGTCAAATTTCAATTATATGATTCAGTGTTATCAACTGTAGATTCTCAGACCTTATTCATCTTATAACTACAAGTTTGTACCCTTTTACCAACCTCTCCCTATTTCCCCCACTCCACGGGCCCTGGCAAACATTTTTCTACTGTTTCTGTGAGTTTTTTTTTTTTTTAAGATTTCACATATAAGTATTACCATGCAGTATATGTCTTTCTGTGTCTGGCTCATTTCACTTAGTATAATGCCCCCCAGATTCATCAATGCCATTACAAATGATGGTGCGTTCTTTTCAAAGGCTGAATATTAATCCACTATATACCTGCATCTACAGATCTATCATCTGTCCATATTGCATTTTCTTGATCTGTTTATCCATTGACAGATACTTAGCATAGTTTCCATATCTTGGCTTCTGTGAATAATGCTGCAATGAACATGGAAGTATAGACATGTTTTTCAGATAATGGTTTTGTTTCCTTTAGATATATACTGAGAAATGGGATTGCTGGGTCCTATGGGAGTTTTATTTTTAATCTGAGGAACCTCCATGCTCCATGTGTAGTGGCTGCACCAGTTTACATGCCTACTGACAGTGTACAAGGGTATGGTGTACAAACATTCCCTTTTCTCCACATCCTTGCCAACACCTGTTATCTCTTGTCTTTTTGACAACAGGTGTGAGGTTGTGTTTCATTGTGGTTTTAATTTGCATTTCCCTGATGATTAGTGATTTCAGGTACACGGCCATCTGTATGTCCTTTTTGAAAAAAATGTCTTTTTAGGTACCTTTTTAAATCAGATTGGCTTTTTTTGCTATGAGTTGTAGAGTTCCTTGTATATTTTACATATTAACCTCTTGAAATGCAGTTTGCAAATATTCTCTCCCGTTTCATAGGGTGCCTCTCATTTTGCTGATGATTTCCTTTATGGAGCAGAAGCTTCTTGGTTTAAGTAGTGTCACTTGTTTATTTTGCTTTTGGTGTCAAATCCAAAAAATCATTGCCAAGACCAATGTCATGGGACTTACCCCTATGTTTTCTTCTAGGAGTTTTATGATTTCAGATCTTTCATTCAAGTCATTAGTCCATTTTGAGTTGATTTTTGTGTATGGTTTAAGATAGGGGTCCAGTCTCATTCTTATACATGGGGCTGTCCAGTTTTCCCAACAACATTTATTGAAGAGACTGTCCTTCCCCCATTGTTATTCACAGCTCCTTTGTCAGAAATTAATTGATAATTATACACACCTGGGTTTACTTCTGGACTCTCTATTCTGTTCCATTGATCTGTGTGTCTTTTTATGTTAATACCATACTATTTTGATTACTATAATTTTAAGATATAATTTGAAATTAGGAAGTATGATTTGTTCTTTTTTTCTCCAGATTGCTTTTGTTATTTCTTAAGGTTGTTTTCTCAAGATTTGTCTTGTGGTTCCATGCAAATTCCTAGAAAGAATGATCTATAGGTGCTGTCTCCATTTCCTCACCTCTGCATTTCTTAACCCATGTGTGCTTTCCCTACACAGTAACTATTCCTGATGAGGTCACCAAATCTAATTATTACTTCTCTGTCTATATCTTACTCTACATCGCGGCAGCAGGATGCACAAGTGACTCCTATCTAACTCCTTGAATAATCCATTCTTTTAACTCACATGATTCCACACTGACCTGGAACTTCCTATCTTGCTAGCTTCCAAAGCTAGCAATTTTAGTCTCCTAAATATTTTAATCACTTTGGATACTGGAGTGGCCAGAGCTCAGTCACTCCTGGTTCCACTCTCTGTTTTCTCTGTGTGTTCTCATTGAATCCTATGATTTTTTTAAACACCCACCTCTTTGCTAGAAATTTATAGCTATGCCTCATAAGAATATCTGCCTACTTGATGTTACCAGTTGGGAAGCTAATGCACACCTGCAGTTAACATGCTCAAAACAATTTTTATTCTTCTGTACCCTGTCCACACCCATTTCTTCCAGTCTTTTCCATATTAATAGTAGCATCATCCAATCACTTATTCACGTAAAAATCTTAGGACTTGTCTTTTATACCTCTGTTCCTTCATCCACCACATCCAATCAATCCATCAGCAAATACTGTGGGTTATCTCCAAAGTATATTCTGAATTTTTCCATTGAATCACACTTCTACAGTGCTGTGGCCCTTATCTGTGCTCCCTTCATCTCTCATTTGGGTGAGTAAAACATCCACCTAAATGAGCCCTGCTTCTTCTCCTACCCCCTTGCAAATGCATTATCTACAAGGCAACCAGAGATTTTTAGAAAATAAACTGGATCATAAAAACAACTAACATAATTGAATATTCTATATGCTAAGCACTGTTCTAAGGGGTTTACATGAATATAGAGGTTTAATTCTCCCAACAATCCGATGAGGTAAGTGTTCTCACTATTCCCATTTGTTTTTAGAGGAGAAATTTGAGGCACATAGTGAAGCCAGCTTACCCAAAGTCACAGAGCCAGTAGGTAAGAAATCACATTTCTTGTACTCATCAGCCACACTCTGAATCCCTCGGCCATGATGCGCTTAGCACAAACCCAAACTCTTTCTCGCCCACCTTTGGACCTCACTTCACACCACTTAGCTGGCTCAGACTCCAGCCACCCGGGCCTTCATTCCCACTTTTGCGGTGTTTGCTTTTACTGCTGTTTCCCTATTTTTCATTTCGAGGTCCCAGGTCTCACGTCACTGCACTGGAGAACCCTTCCTTGACCATGTATTCCAAAGAAGCTCCCATTCAATAACTAACATTTCATTTTCTTAAAAAGACTTACCACTTGATGAAATTCTCATGTTGATCACTTTTTTGTTTGATGGCTGTTTTCTCCCTGACCAGAACATAACTACATGGGGAGCAGGGCTGTGGGAGGCAAGTGGGAAACTTGTCTTTCTTAGTGCATTCCAGTATTCCAAGAACCACAAACAAAGCGGGGGTTCAATAAATTAATAAATCAGTGTTCTGCAACACTTTTTCATGAGGCAATGGGCTCTTGTAACATTCGGATTTAAGTATTTTCCACAAGATTTTCCTTCACAAATACTCAAATATGTTTCAATTTCTTTCTTTCCAGCTTCCTCTTTTTCCAGGGACATCATTTAAGCATGTGTTTGGATTTCTTTGTCTTCCGCTTCAATCATCTTCCTATTAATCACTTCCATATCCACATTTCTGATTGTTTTCATCCCTGTCTACTTTTTTGTGCTTCTAATGTGGCTTTAACATCTGTGATCATTTTTTCGCCCTGAGCTCTGCTAAATCATTACCTTTTGGTATTGTTTTATCTTCATGTTCAGCCTCTTCCGTCTATTTGAATTTTTCTTTAATGGCATCTCTTAGAGATTACCAAAACTATATTTCTAAGCTCTCCTTTTGTTCCTGAAGTGTTTTAGTCTATTATTTAATTTCCTTTCTTCTTTTTCCCCCAGTTGGTATACATTCGTTGCAGTCTTGTGTAATTATTCATCTTTGATTTTCTCCAAGTTCAGCTACTTGGTGAAAAGCAGTGAAGGAGACCACCAGGGCTGAATGGGCATAAGCTAGAATGATTTCTCGCCATATTGGTTATGCTCTCTGTCTAGGGCATGTGCAACCCAAGATTTCAGGTAGTTTAAGAGGTCCACGTGGTTCTGAGGGAAGCTCTTTAAGTCTTAGCATGTCACTGTGTTTTCTCTTTCACATGTACATCTCTTGACACAGCAGTGTAGAAGTGCACTGGACGTCCACAAAACAATTTCCTGTCTCTCATTTGCCTGTGGCCCCAATCTTCTGATCAAAGATTGTTGGATGAACTTTTAAAATTGGGGCAGTTACTGAAAAAGACCTGTATTCTACCAAAGCCTAAAGAATAAGCCACTGAACATTTTCTGTATTTTTGTTTGAAATTATTATTTGAAAGATACTCTTCAGAGTCTGTAGTTATGACCCCCTCTTCACTTAAATCAAGACAAGTATTCTCCCTCCTCTGCCATATTTCTAAAATCTTCATGGGGTGGGAGTGAGATGACACATCTTTATTCCATCATCTTTAAAACAAAGCTTTTAATTTGAAATGTCAATGGATTCCAAAAAGTATTCTGATGGCATTTTCATTAAAATTTAACCATCTTGGTAAATTTTTTTTCTATTTATTGGATTTTTCTATTCATTCATTTGTTTAGAAAATAATTACTAGGGCATAATATATTGCATAAATTGACTATGTCTGATTAAGTTTATAATAACTTCAGCTCTTTAGCCTGTAATATTTTTAGTTTCTGCTGCACTTGACATTTTTTGGGTTTGTTGGACTCCAATTTCATTTTACTCAACACTTTTATTGATTTTTATGTGGCTTTATCTTTCCTTCTGACATTTCTAAAACATTTTTATTTATAATATTTTGGCTGTTTATTATGGAATTTCTAATTCAAAAAGCATGTCTGAATAAAACTTCTCTACAAAGAGTTTTCTGATAACCGAAAAGTTGTGTAGAAGTTTCAATTATCCACACGGTATCATGAGAAGCTTGAGGATCAGAAAAGTTTTCAAAACTATCTTTTATGGTGTCTTTTAACAGTGAAAATATTAAGATTTATAATGCTCCCCTGGGTCTTGTCTTTGAAAAACTAAGTTGGTAGGGTCATAGAATATTATTAGAGCTAGAAATATCCTTCTCTTCTTTCCACCCAAATCATAGATTCTCAGTCTATAGAGGAGGAAACTGAGGTAAAGAGAATGAAGTCATTTTCAAGACACGCAGGTCAGTGATGGCAGATTCTGGACCAGAAACATGGGTTCTTAAGTTGATCACAATGCCTACCACCTCTTCCCAGGAAACACGTATAGTTCAGCTAGTTGCAAAAATAAGAAACTTTCACACAAGTCTAAGTATTTTAGCCAGATGAAATTAAAATGTATGTAACATATTCAAATAAAATAAAGAGAAATAAGTGAAAATGGATCTTATGTACAGTAAGTAGGCAGGATGGTTAAGGGTGTCTTCCATACATTTTGTTTCTACCCTTCATATCTGTTAGCATTTGCCCTGTGCAAGACTTTGAGAAACATATATTATTCTATAAACATGACATTAGAAATCTAGGTTTATCTTCTAAGTTTTCAGATCTTGGGAGAATAGTGTTTTTGAAAGAATCATTATGTAACCAAACTGATGTAATCTATTTTTAACTTAAGTAGTATATTTTGAATGAAATATATAATAGATTAACATAAACTATGAAATCTGGTTAAAGTCTGAGGGGTTGTTGCAGACACTTAATAACTAGTTTTATATTGCTCATGGAATTCAGGAATTCACTCTTGTAAAATACTAAAATAGCAGATAAGGTTGACTCCACTTCAGACCAGTGACCTCTAATCTCAGTATCTTCCCTGGAGGTAATTCCTTCTATGAATTGGAGTTTATCTTTTTAAATCTTTTCCTATTAATGTACTTGCTGGCATATGTACCCACAGAAAACTTAGGATATTATTTACAATTTTAAAATGTAACATATTGTATATATTGCTCTATAATTATACCTTTAGAGTTCTTTCCACTTCACTACATATACACCTATATCTAATTCCCTTTAACTACTCTATATTTCATAGCTTTGACATGCCACATTTATTTCAGTACCCTCGTATAACAGGCATTTAAGTTTTCTATTTTTTTTCTGATGGCTACTACAAACAAGGCTGTGGCAGACAACTTTGTATGTCTCTTCCTGAGGTAGATTCATTTTCAAAAACAGCCCTTATTAATTTACTTGCTATAAAGTTTTCATGTTTTAAGTGTACAATGACTTTTTAGTAAATTAGTATCATATAGTCATGCCACAATTCAGTTAGAACATTGCCATCTCCCACAGGGAGCCCTACTGTCCCTTGCAGCCACTCTCCATTCCAACTCCTAGAACCAGGCCATCACAAATAGATTCATTTTTAAGAAACTGTACTCTTATTTTTTTTTAAATGTGAAATTAGGGTGATCTTCAACTATTCCTCAAAAATTACCCATAGTTTTCTAGGTATTAGAGATTAGAAAGGGAGCAGCAGATTCTTAATTAAGGATGTGGACCACCTTATCTTGAGGAGGAGGAAGACTATAGTGGGCTGCAGTATGCCAGGTGACAACTGGGGGAAAATGTGCTGAGGGGAGGGACAAGGTGGTCATGACCAGCTGTCATGGCGTGAGACTTTGGCACACATCCAGCAAACGTAATGGTTTAAACTCCTGAAGTCACTTTGGAGATCCAGTCCTTCTTCTCTTTAGGGATGACTTATGTTTACAAATATGGCCAAGTCACAGAGATACCTTGCGTGTAATAGGGTTCTGGAGTTATCTGCGTTCGTGCTCTTCTCATTCATGGAGTGACACAAAAATAGGAACATGAATGCATACTTTTATTCTGCTACATGAGTAGAACTGTTTCAAGGAGTTCTATTACTTCTAAATTCAGCGTTTTAGTTTACAGGACACAGAATCAGGAAAAGCACGAGCACATATGTTCTAGGACAGGCATGGCTGCTGCTCCCTTATCCAGACCTGTTATATGCCACAGACCCGACAGGGAAGCAATCTGGCTCTGACACCAACTCTAACAGCTGGAGAAACAGGTGGCTGGCAGTAGCGTGGTTTGGGAACAGTGCTGTCAATCGGCCTTGAAGGGAGAGCATTCAGTGAGCAGATGCCATAGAACCTTACCTACGCAGCCTTCCCCATCAGGCCTCCGGGTCGTCCCAGGCGGGCAGATGCACATGAAGGTGCCAATCAGATTCTTGCACATCATGCCTCTCGACTCACAGTCATGCAGCCCTTCAGCACATTCATCCAGGTCTACAATATAGAGGTAATGGGAAAAAATAACAACAGAATGCTCTCAGGAGCAGGCTACTGTTTAGTACTTGCGAATCATATTTCTGGTTTTCTGGCTCTTACAATGTAATCTTCTTGTCTGACAGACAGGAGGAGCCCGGTCTTCTGTGAAGTTGGCTGTATTCTAGATTTATAAGTTTCAGCACTGGTCATCATGATAAGTTTGGGCAAGGGCAAGCTTTCCTTTAATAAGAGCCCAAGATGGTGACAATGGTGTGCCCCTCAACCCATCTTATCTTTGCCTTGATTGGACAGGCCATCAAGTGTCTAATTATGAAGGTTGGAAATCTATCAGCAAAATGCTGTCAGATAAATTTCTGTAAAGCCCTAGAAGAAGATAGCTGGGAAGTATAAAGTCATAAAATATATTCCCAGCATGGCAGATAGAGTTCTCCTGACCCCCTCGTCTGTGGTCTTACCTTTGCACATCTTCTGGTCTTCTCTGAGCGCGTAGCCAATCGGGCACGTGCATTCATAGGAGCCAAAGGTGTTCATGCAGCGGAAAGCACACAGCAGTGGGTTCTGGGCACACTCATTGATATCTGATTGAAGAAACAGGCAAGCATGTGCTCAGCCTAGAGTTCTACTTATTTGTTTAAATAAACACTGATGTTTTTACTTGACAGCCACACAGAATGCCACAGAGTAACAGAAAGTGCACTCTGGTATGGGTATACCACAAACTCATTCTCTGGTAATAATAATGATAAACCTTGAACAAAAATACAAAAACAACTACCTGAAGTAGTTTTCAGTGGAGAGTTGAAGCCCAGTGAATGACCAGCAAGGAATAAGGTCCCCCACCTTTCTTCCCCCTGAAATGACCCTGAAGATGGCAAAGGTCCAGCGATAGCACCTGGCAGCTAAATCTTCACTAGAAATTTCCTCAGTTTCTGTCCAGAGGAATTAGGGGAGAGGCACCCTTGGGACACCCAAGGCTGCTGAAGAGTGAGGGGGAACCCCAGAAAGGAGAAGGCTGTAAACTCTGCCTGAGTTGCTGACCTAACTGTGCATGTGTGGGATAAAATCAAAGAAGCTAGCCACTGAGTCTTAAAGACAGAACTGAAATCTCAGCCACTGACTTCCACGGGCCTGACAGTCTGTTATTATGGTCATACAAAAGCATTGACTTTCTTTGGTGTAATATAACTGATGTAAGAAGATCTCACTCACAATATCCAGGTATAATGCACAGTTAACTGGCATCTTAGAGAGCCAGGAAGATGTGACCCAACTTCCAGGGAAAAGGCAGTCAGTCAATGCCCAATCTGGGATGACCCAGAATTACCAGATAAGGGCTTTAAGGTAGTTATTGGAACTATGCTCACAGGGGTAAAGGAAACTATAGTGGTGATGAATATACTCATCAACAGAACATCAGAACAATACAAAGAAAAGCTGAAACACTGTAAAAGAAACCTCTTCTCCATCAGGGAGAAATCATGCCTAAGAAAAGTGTCCCTTGCCTTCACAGTTCATCATGGGCCCTGGCTCAAAGCCGTCACTGCAATGGCATTCAAAACTCCCAATGACGTTGGTACATGTACCATTGCCACAAGGATTGCCGATTGAACATTCATCAGTATCTGAAAAAGAAGAATAAGAAAGTGCACAAAATCTGGAGACATTGGAGTTTAACAGCAGCAGGCTCATGAATAACCAGCTGGCCCGCACACATTTCCAGGATCTGTCTGTGCAGGGCACACATGACTCTTGTGTCCACCTTGGGCTTGGCTGACCCTGTGCAGGGCAAAGGGCCCTGAAGGGTCGAGAGTGTAATATTCTGAGCCCCCACATAGCCACACGTGCCTGAAAAATTACAAGGCCAGAGAGGGATATGGTCTTCTGCTACAAGAGCAGGTGTGGGAAGCCGTAAAGTAAGATGGATCTCTTTCCCGGTTAGTGGTTTTGGCAACTGAATCTCCAGACACATCAGTTTGTATAACTGGTTGAAGGCAGAGTTTGGACAGCTCTTCCCATGTTCACTAAACCAGGTCTAGTGGAAAATGACGGATTAGAGAAGTGTGGTTACTAGTTCCTTCTCCTGGCTTTGTAAATCCTACCACCACCCAGATGCCTGAGAGGACTTCTGCTGAATACAAGAGGAATAGCACTTTAAAAGCATGTCATGCAGAGTCCACACTCACCCACGCAGCGTACTCCAGTGTAATCCAGGTTGTAGCCCATGGGACATTCACAGCGAAAAGACCCATCTGTGTTGATACACTGACCATTGGCACAAATGCCCGGACTCTCCAGACATTCATTGACATCTAAAGTATAGAATTGCCTGTGAATTTCCTTATATAAAAAGGTATGCCCATACCATCTGTATCTATGCAACAGAGACTTAAAATTTCTTAGACATGTAAATGTTTCTTTTACCAGAGAAATAATGTATTTTACATACCACAACAGTCTTACCATAAATATAATGCATATTATATATAATAAATGTATATGCACATTAACTACAGTACACTGTTATATAGTAAAATTAGCATGATTTACAAAATAAATGTACAATAATATATTTATTTTAGAAGAAGACTATAGGAATAAAATACATCAAACCACACCTTCACGGGTATCATGAAGACTAGGAACAGTTCCATGGCCATAAGGACACAAATCCTGGAATGCAACTACAGAGAAAAATACAGATTTCCCATTATCAAAGAGGTTTAATGATCAGAGAACTTAAGAACTCATTAACAATGTACAGGAAATTGCACTAATTATCCTCTGCAAAGCTGTTTTATACTAAGAATCATTTATTTTCCTTTTACGATTTGTTTCAAAAGCAATACTGAGCATATTTCAAGAAGGCCGCCTGAGCCTGCCCAGCTCCTTCCAGGATGCCACCTGTGGAGGGCTTCCGACTCTGTTTTCTTGTTTAATGCAGAGGAGCTGGAGCCCCCCTGCCCCCACCCCAGACCTGACACCAAGCCAGTTCTGAGCGTGCTGGGAGCCGCCCGGCATTTCAGCCACACTAACAAGACCTGTGAGGCTCTTGGTCTGTTTCTGCAAATGGCCACTGTGCTGACTCAGTTTCTCAGAACATCACAGGGTCCTGAGAGGATGAGCTGTGACAGAGCACCCGCGTGGGGCTCCTGCAGTGATATGCAATATAATTTTCATCCCCGCCTAGCACCTCCTGCCCTGCACCTCTCCAATTCATTCCCCTGAAAGCAAGTAATTCCTCCTTTGGGGGACAAATGAAGTAATGGCGTACCTCTACCTGCACTTACACATGATGAATACAAAAGTCGAAGACGTGCCTCAGATCAGGTTGCTCACCGAACCATCGCAGTATATATGTGAGGGGTTAACATCACCCGCAAAATAGTCATCCATTATGCAAACCGAATTCTTACAAACATTTCAACATTAGCACAAAACAGTGTTTTACATCTCTGCTCTTACCTTCATCGTCTTTGGGGCACAGCTCGCAGGGGTCCCCCCAGCCCTCTCCTGGCATTTTACTGCAACAGCATTTTGCTTTTGTGGTGTTGAAAGCTTTGGGTACAGAACACTTTCCATTCTCAAAGTTTGTGAAGCAGAAGCTCTGGCGAGTATCTAAATCAAGACAGCACACACCATAGACCCCCTCACTGGTCATTTACAAAGAAGGAGTAATTTGCATGTAACCATCTTTGACAACGTTTCTCATGGGCCGCACATATGATGCAGATTAAGATCAGCAGTTAAGAGGCAGGTCTGGAAGTCCTCCGCTGCTGACTTACTTGACTTGCCAATTTAAACTGTCCTGTCTATGAAATTTTAATTATTTAAAACGTTTAAAATATTTTTATAATGTACTTAGGAAATGTAAACATCATTAAAATGATTTCCATATCCCTCTTGCCATTGTTACATTATTGCCTAACAAAAATAATCTAGGTCACTTTCTGTAAATTAAATCCCATGAAAAGCAACTCACATCCCAACGTACAAAAAGAAAAAATCTATGCCAACGATACAGTGAAACTGGTGAAACAGGTTTTTTTAGTATGAAATTAAAAAACATGTAGAAACAGAGCCAATGACTCAAAGTACCTTAAAAATTGTCTAGCGCATATGGTTTTGAGACCTATATTTTTAACCTACAAATGATACAGATGCCATGGACGCATGTTTTGAAGTAACAAACACTAACACGATGATGTACTGTTCTGGTTCTGAAGTTTCCAAAGGCAAATCACCACGCAGGAGCTCTTGCAAAGCTTACCAAAGCATCTCCGGCCATTGTCAGACAACACAAAGCCCGGGGGGCAGATGCACTGGAAGCCCCCAGGAGTATTGGTGCAGGAACCAAAAAGACAGATGTTGGGGTCTTCGTCACATTCATTGATATCTGCAGAACAGCAGAAGGTTTTAATTTAGTAAAATCAATACACTGTTCAATATCTGATGATACCTAATTTGTCTACACTACAACATTCCACTAGCTTGTGGCTATTTAATACAAAACAAGAGATTATACTATGTGCACAGTTAATTTGTTCTTTAAAAATAAACTGTTACTGCTTCACAAGTCAGTGACTGTATCCGGACTCAAGCAGCCATATGCCTCAGATGCCCAAGCTGATCTCCAGCTCCTTGTACTTGATCTCGTATGGGTATGAATGATGCCTACCTGACATGACTGGTTCAGTGTCTTACAGGCTTCACAGCCACAGCTGGCCCCCTTCTCAGATGCCCCTCTCAGCAATCCAAGTTGGGATCCTGGGGTCACCTTTGCTCCTCTCCCTGACCTTTCATCCTCTATATGCAGGCAGCCTGTGGCCCGTTCGCTTCTACCTCCTCCGTCCATTCAAACTCAACGTCATTTGCCGCAGGGATCATGGTAGCTCCCCTGATGGGTGCACTGCCATCAGGCTCTTTCTAGAACATGCATCCATTTGAAAATATGTGCCTATGGAACCAGGAGGGCTCAGACATGTTCTGAGAATTTTATCATTCCCACTTCGCCCCAGAATGGTTCCTGAGAACGAGTAAGGATTCCTTACCAGTGGTGTTTGGCCTTTTTTCATGGGAAAGCGCTTATTTAAGTGGGTTCTGTAACTAATTGAATAAACAGCACACAGTTTAGTTCCAGATACATTGGAATGTAAGCTTCGTGAGGACATGACGTGTCTGTCTGTCTGTCTGGGTTACTGACACACTGTCAGCTTACTGTCTGGCACATGCTACCTTCTCATTTTATATTTTCAGTGTTTTAGTGAGTCATGCCACACCCTTTCTAAGAACCTGCAGTGTCCCATGCTGCCTGCAGGACTATGTTCGAGCTTCTCTCCTCTGTTCCCTTCCCTCCTTTGATTAGCAAATTCCTATCCAGCATCTAAGAGCCGCTTTGAATATCACCAGTCCTTTGTGATGGGCTCCTCCTATCGTGTTCCCACATCCTGAACATGCCTCTGGCACAGCATCTGTCTCACCAGATTGTAAAGATATTGTTACCAAACAGGTTTACTTGCAAAATATGCTTTCTCTTTTAGGCACTAAGTTGCCTGGAGGCAAGGTCTGTATTCTTGGCACCTAAAAGCTACCATGCATTCATTATAATGTCCACTGAATGCTGGAGTGGATTTCTGTGCCTCTTGCATGTGTGTGTGTGTATACACATGTATATAGCATGTATTTGTGTGAATGTGTGATTGATTAGTTAGCAATCATCTCGTTTGGGAAAAATTGGTAGAAGAGATTATAGCCTGAAGCAAATATTCATAAAATGAAGGAAATTAATTAAAAACTATGTTTTTCAGAGATGCAAAATAGTAGCATTGATAACATTGGATAAGGAAACTAAAGTGTAAGTGAATCATAGATTTTTTTTTTCACTAAGAGAAAAGAGTATGATACAGGAAAGCATATATATCACCATTTCCCTCCTAATGGCTGACACACTGCTACACTTCATTGTTCTATAAAAGGGATGGCTTACGGGGATAATGAAGTACTGAGATGAAATATGGATAAAGAAAACAGAAGAAAGTATCTTAAACTTTTAGAGATAGTTTTTACTAAGATGGCTTCTAGTATTATTATTTATTAACTATTAAACACACTAGACAATCTTACAACAAACTATACAGATCAGAAAAAAGGGAAAAGATAGGAAGACCAAACTGGAATGACTAGACAGATCCATTGTATGTAATTATATGGTCTTCAAAATAATAAATTTGGTGAAGTAAACACTTTCCTTCAGTTCTGTCTATATAAGTCCCTTGCATGTGAAGAGCAGAGCTACAGTTTTTTTTTTAAAGAAACTGGATACCCTAAAGGCAAAAAAAAACCATTAGCAACCATTTCACGTCAGAGGAACCCCACTAAGATGCTGGTGCTTCTGAATTTCAACAAGACTGTAAAAAATAATTTATATAAAAGTGAAATAAAGTAACTGTAAAAAGGTCAGCCTTCATCATGTCCACCAGGCAATTCTGGGACCCACTTTTGATGTGGTTACAGTGTTCTTGTGCACTGGAAGAGTTTCAACAGAAAAACATCTGTTACAACAAATGGATTCATATTTTCTGTTTTGACATGAGGCCTTCCCGAGGAAAAAAGTCTTAACAAACAGCATTGTCAGGATTTTGTGCTTCACATTTCTAGGACTCTAAGACACCTTTAATAGCTGTTTTAAAATTGGTTGCCAAAGATTACAATTTCTGTAGACACTCTTTAAATTCAATAGAAAGTCTCCGTTGACATTTGGAAAAAAGATTAGCGTGCGCTGAAAATTCTTTGACTAGTATAAGATTTCTGTTAATGAAAAATCCCACATCCCTGAGTTCTTTATTTCCACCACTCCACCTTCACATCATTTCTGACTGTTCAAAAAAACAGAAGTAGGCAGCTATATGTTTAATTCCTTGAGTCAGCATGCTCGCAGTGGTTTGGATTTGATATATTTCCACAAGGTCTGTACCAAGTCTTACGAGGTTGAACAGCTCGTGGACCTCAGGAATAAGTGTGAGCCTTACCAATGCAGTTCTCACTTTTTACTTCATACCCAGGGGGACAGATACATCTGAAGGATCCCTCCAAATTCTGACAAGTACCCGGAGAACAGGAGCCAGGAAGGGCAACACACTCATTAGTATCTTTAGAGAGAAACAAGACAAGAAATTATTTAAATATGACATATTTTTTGCCAAATGATGTTAACATGAATTCAGCATGGGTCTGCCAAGTTGAAGGTCATTATGGACAAATATGCTGTGAGATACTCTTTTGACATCTCAGTTATTACTCATTTGGCAAGAGGCTAATTGTTTAGATTTGTTTCCTTTGTCCGTTATTATTGAGACTTGGTTGGCCTCAAGCTCTGTGCCAATAAAAACACTGCATACAAGTCATTCCCAATTGCTGAGTTATTCCTTATACCAAAATTTCCCATGATTTCTTATCTTGGTCATGTGGTCAACAGGATCAAATGAAAGGTGAATGAGTCCCCAGATTGAAGTGGGGGGGGCACATCATTATTTCAAAAAACAAAACATAAAGACCGTTTATTGTTTGGATACTTACCTATACAGTTCTTGCCATCTGGAGTAAGTTCATAACCTTCATTACATAAACACTTGAAGGAGCCAATTTCATTAAAACACCGTCCATTTCTGCACACCTGGCCAAAAAAGGAACTGCACTCATCTATGTCTGTAAACAAACAGGAGTCAGCTTTTCAGAGGGAGCGCTTGCACGTATATTATGCTATGAGCTGCAACTTAAAAATATAGTTACTGGCATACATTTACAGGAGCCCTACAGTTCCTCATTAACATGGAGAAGAATGACTCATGCTATAGGAATCAGGTGACTAATGAGGTTATATTTTCAACCAAAGGGGACATTTTTGATATTCACATAACTCATAAATTTATAACCAGACAAATGTTGAAGGTTTAAGGTGAAACTTTCCCTCCTTTCCAATTGAGAAATACTTCTTTTGCCAGAGGCAAGAGAACATATAAGTTTGACTTGACTGCCTAGTTTGTAGAGGACTCTATCTGGAGATAAGCTAACTATATTCAAAGGACAAATAAATACAGAAAAATCAGTGATATTAAAAACACTCTAGAATTGATGAGAAGTTTTGCTGACAGAATACAGAACTTGAAAAAAAATCCTTAAAGTATTAGGTTTTCAGTTGAGCTTCAGGTTGATGGCATTAGGGAATTTTCTGGGGGGTTTGAACATTGTACTTTGATCAGAGCCATGTCTGTATCTTTAGATCTCCCTGGCTGTACAAAGGGTCTGAGAAACTATGAACAAGAAGTTGAAAGCTGAATAAAATGTCCAATTAGCTCTAATATTTTCACAGTTGCACAAAATTTTCACAGATTTTTGAAAAAGAAAAGAAACTTAGAAGAACATATGTTGGGTTAAATTAGGAGGTGGGTTTGAGCTGTGATGGTCCTGTAATGGTAGAAAGCCTAAGCTACTTTCACAGACTTTATGGGATCACATGAACTAAGAAATGTTATTTTGTGAGGTCTGGTACTGGTAAGCAAGAAACGTTTGTTATCATCTCTCTTATTATCTCTGCCACCAACAAGAGGGCCTCCCCCCACCTCCCCGGCCCCACTCACAATCAATTCTTATTTCAGCCATTGTCTGCTAGGGGCAAAGGCTAAAATCCTATACCATCCATAGGGCACAGTTTTATTTTCCACTGAAAATCCAGAGTGGCTTATAGAAACCAAATAGGTTTCTGAGGCCCCGACTTAGTCACCATACATGGTTTCTGTGGGAAAAAGCATCCCTGGTTTGAAAAGCTGACAGAAAATGAAGTTTCAAGACACAACATGTTCTTACTTGAATATAAATCAAGAATGAATTATGTGAAATACTAGTAGTAGTGCTGAAACAATGACAGGTCTATCTTTGATCCCAACTACTGAAAAAAAATAACCCAAAGCCTTAAAGCAGTCCCAATACACTTACTACCATCTGCACGGCTTTCTTCCAGCATCAACTGTTGACTGACAGATGTACTCTATGTAGCAGATTGCCTTCTAGTTATTTAAGCCAATATTATGTCTTTAGTTAACTAGAAATTAGTCCAAATTACATATCTTTGGCACACATTTGCAATTTTAATACTAAAAATACTTATTCTTTGGTTTTATTTTTTATGTCAGTACATTGCGGGGAAATGAAATAGCAATAGAGGAATGACCTGATTACTTGGGACTTACCCAGGCAGTCATTATTGTGAGTGAGCTCGAACCCTGGGTAGCAGAGACAGTTATAGGATCCAACAGTGTTTTTACAGGTCCCATTTCCACACGGATGCCGCTCACACTCATCAACATCTATAAAAAGACAATGGTTCAAAGGAATACAATTTTTAATTAGAAAAACATAGCCTAGTAAATGCATTTTTTTAGAAACTACTTACTTCCTTAGATTTTCTTCATTCAACACTGGTAACCCATATTTATTTTAAGGAAAATAAGTATTAGGTAGAGAACATTCTAAATTATAAAATTATAAGTAAAAGTGCTTTTTAATGACCTACAGGCAAATATGGTATGCAGGACTATCTAGGAAAACATCCTTATTGGAGGTGTTTCAATGAATAGGTTTGCTTAAAAGGAAACCCATCTTGAAAAAAACCAGATTAAAGATGGCAGTGTGAGAGGTGAGACAGAGGTTTCCTCCTAAAACCGCATATAATATGAAAATATAACTAATACAACTACTCTTGAAAGAGCAACAGGAAAGAGGACTGCAACAAACTGCATGCACCTGGAGACAAGAGAAGACCTCACAGAAAAGGGTAACGTACTAAGGCTGTGGTCCTGCGGGATGCAAGCCCTTCCCCCACCCCAGCTCACCGGCAGGAGGAAGAGGAACGGAGCAGGGAGGGAGTGGAGATCTGGGACTGCTGAATACCTAACTCTGGAGATCTGATCTGGGAGCACAAACCTACATTTCATGGTGCTTGCATGATACTCTCATAATTAGGGGGTTGGAAAGCTAAGACAGGCAGAATTCCTGGAGAGACTAAGATTCCAGCTGCTTGTGAAAGCAGGGATCCATACCCAGCTGCTCTGGGACAAAAGAAAGGCGGGCAGTCTGAGAGACTTCCTAACAAAGAAGCCCTTAGCAAGAGGGCTGCTAAAGGGGCAAGGATTGCACAGAGCTTACTGCTCAGGAGAAAGGACAGGTAGACAAAATTGTCTGGGTGCACTCTGCCCAGCAGATTGGGATCTTTCACGATCTTCAGGTGCTCCAGCTCCCTGGCTGCCTGTGTGGTTCCAGGGACCCTTTCTGTGACAGACAGACTGCTGCGCCTTTCTACTGGCCAGCCTGCCCCACTGGGCTTGCAAACCAGAAAACCCTACCCTGGCCAGCCAGAGGGAAGATCTGTCTACAGCAACTAAAAATGCAAAGCACAGAGGCTTACACCTGTGTGCTCGGCCCACTGGTTCAGGCAGTGGAGACAGGCATAGCAGCCAGGAACCAGGAAACAGCTCTTTCCTCCCCCCAGGCACCAATACCACTCCCCTACAATCCCCAACATTGCTTCAGGGGCTGAGCAGCTCCAGAGAGTAGAGCTTCTGGGCACTAGAGGGCGCCATACACAAACATGAAATGCCAAAGGAACCTGGTCCAGAGTAAAATTATTAATACAACTCCTGAGAAAGATTTAAATGATATTGACCTCATGACTCTCCCTGAAAGGCAGTTCAAAATAAAAATCATTAACATACTCATGGAAGTGCAGAAAGGTATTCAAGAACTCAGGAATGAATTCTGGTTGGAGATCTAATCGTAGAAGAGTACACGGAGGGTATTAAAAGCAGATTAGATATGGTGGAGGAGATGATAAATGAAATAGAAACTAGAGAAGACAAATACAAAGAAGCTGAGGCACAGAGAGAAAAAAGGATCTCTAAGAATGAAAGAATATTGAGAGAACTGTGTGACCAATCCAAATGGAACAATATTTGCATTATAGGGGTTCTAGAAGAAGAAGAGAGAGAAAAAGGTATAGAAAGTTTCTTTGAGGAGGTATGCTGAAAAGTTCCCCAATCTGGGGAAGGAGATAGTCCCTCAGGTCATGGAGATGCACATATCTCCCCACACAAGGGACCCAAGGAAGACAACCCCAAGACATATAGTAATTAAATGGCAGAGATCAAGGATAAGGACAGACTATTAAAAGCAGCCAGAGAGAGAAATAAGATCACATACAAAGGAAAGCCCATCAGGCTATCATCAGACTTCTCAGCAGAAACCTTATAGGCCAGAAGGGAGTGGCATGATGTATTTAATGCAATGAAGCAGAAGGGCCTTGAACCACAGATTACTTTATCGGCAAGATTATCATTTAAATTTGAAGGAGGGATTAAACA
Organism: Smutsia gigantea; assembly: GCA_032199065.1. Lineage (NCBI taxonomy): Eukaryota > Metazoa > Chordata > Mammalia > Pholidota > Manidae > Smutsia > Smutsia gigantea. The sequence continues at coordinate 46,916 of JAVSCE010020347.1, read as the reverse complement.
ATTCCCAGATAAGCAAAAGCTGATTTACCTCCCACAAACCATCTCTACAGTGTATTTTGGAGGGACTCCTATAGATGGAAGTGTTCCTACGGTTTAATAGCTGTCACCAGAGGTAATAAAACCACAGTAAAGAAAGTAGAACAGCTAATTACTAAGAAAATGCAAAATTAAATCAATTATCCCCAAAGTCAATCAAGGGATAGACAAATAGTACAGAATATGATACCTAATATATAAAGAATGGAGGAGGAAGAAAAAGGAGGAGGAAAAAAGAAAACAAAAAAAGAACCTTTAGACTGTGCTTGTAATAGCATATTAAGTGAGTTAAGTTAGACTCTTAGATAGTAAGGAAGTTAACCTTGAACCTTTGGTAACCACAAATCTGAAGCCTGCAATGCCAATAAGTACATACCTCTCCATAATCACTCTAAATGTAAATGGACTGAATGCACCAGACAAAAGATATAGAGTCACTGAATGGATAAAAAAACAAGACCCATCTATATACTGCCTTCAAGAGACTCACTTTAAACCCAAAGACATACAGAGACTAGAAGTGAAGGGATGGAGAAAGGCATTTCATGCAACTAATAGGGAGAAAAAAGCAGGAGTTGCAGTACTTGTATCAGACAAAATAAACTTCAAAACAAGAAAGTCACAAGACACAAAGAAGGACATTACATAATGATAAAAGGGTCAATCCAACAAGACGATATAACCAATATAAATATCTATGCACCCAGCACAGAAGCTCCTACATATGTGAAACAAATACTAACAGAATTAAAGGGTGAAATAGAATGCAATGCATTCATTCTAGGAGACTTCAACATACCACTCACTCTGAAGGACAGATCAACCAGACAGAAAATAAGTAAGAAGACAGAGGCACTGAGCAACATATTAGAACAGATGGACCTAACAGACATCTACAGAACTCTACACTCAAAAGCAGCAGAATACACATTCTTCTCAAGAGCACATGGAACATTTTCAAGAATAGATCATATCCTAGGCCACAAAAATAGCCTTGGTAAATTCAAAAAGATTGAAATTGTACCCACCGGCTTCTCAGACCACAAAGGAATGAAACTAGAAAAATTACATATAGAAAATGAAAAATCCCACAAACACATGGAGGCTTAATAAAATGGTCCTAAATAATCAATGGATCAATGATCAAATAAAAACAGAGATCAAGCAATATATTGAGACAAATGACAACAATAATTCAATACCGCAAAATCTGTGGGACCCAGCAAAGGCCGTGCTAAGAGGAAAGTATATTGCAATATAGGCCTACCTCAGGAAGGAAGAACATTTCCATATGAGAAGTCTAAACTGACAACGAAACTAGAAAAAGAAGAACAAATGTGACCCAAAGTCAGTAGAAGGAGGGACATAATAAAGATTAGGGCAGAAATAAATAAAATTGAGAAGAATAAAACACTAAAAAGGATCAACAAAAGCAGGAGCTGGTTCTTCGAGAAAATGAACAAAATACATAAACCCCTATCCAGACTTATCAAGAAAAAAAGAGAGTCTACTCACATAAACAGAATCAGAAATGAGAAAGGAAAAATCTCTATGGAGAGCACAGAAATACAAAGAACTATTAGAGAATACTATGAAAAATTGTATGCTAACAAACTGGATAACCTAGAAGAAATGGACAACTTTCTAGAAAAATACAACCTTCCAAGGCAGACCCAGAAAGAAACAGAAAATCTGAACAGACGAATTACCAGCAACGTAATTGAACTGGTAATCAAAAACCTACCTAAGAACAAAATGCCTGGACCAGATGGCTTCACTGCTGAATTTTATCAAACATTTAGTGAAGACCTAATACCCATCCTCCTTAAAGTTTTCCAAAGAGTAGAATAAGAGGGAATACTTCCAAACTCATTCTATGAGGCCTGCATCACTGTAATACCAAAACCAGACAAAGACACTGCAAGAAAAGAAAACTACAGACCAACATCCCTGATGAACATAGATGCAAAAATACTCAACAAAATATTAGCAAACCAAATTCAAAAATACAGCAAAGGGATCATCCATCATGATCAAGTAGGATTTATTCCAGGGGTGCAAGGATGGTACAACATTCGAAAGTCCATCAACATCATCCACCACATCAACAAAAAGAAGGACAAAAACCACATGATCATCTCCATAGATGCTGAAAAAGCATTTGACAAAATTCAACAGCCATTCATGATAAAAACTCTCAACAAAATGGGTATACAGGACAAGTACCTCAACATCATAAAGGCCATATATGACAAACCCACAGCCAACATTATACTTAACAGCGAGAAGCTGAAAGCTTTTCCCTTAAGATCAGGAACAAGACAAGGATGCCCTCTCCCCACTTCTATTCAACATAGTACTGGAGGTCCTAGCCACTGCAATCAGAAAACACAAAGAAATAAAAGGCATCCAGATTGGCAGGGAAGAAGTTAAACTGTCCCTGTTGGCAGATGACATGATATTGTACATAAAAAACCCTAAAGAATCCATTCCAAAACTACTACATCTAATATCTGAATTCAGCAAAGTTGCAGGATACAAAATGCGCAGAAATCTATGGCATTCCTATACACTAACAATGACCTAGTAGAGAGAGAAATCAGGAAAACAATTCCATTCAAAGTTGCATCAAAAAGAATAAAATACCTAGAAGTAAACCTAACCAAGGAAGTGAAAGACCTATACTCTGAAAACTACAAGACACTCATGAGAGAAATTAAAGAAGATACCAATAAATGGAAACACATCCTGTGCTCATGGATAGGAAGAATTAATATTGTCAAAATGGCAATCCTGCCTAAAACAATCTACAGATTCAATGCGATTCCTATCAAAATACCAACAGCATTTTTCAACGAACTACAGAAAATCATTCTAAAATTCATATGGAACCACAAAAGACCCCAAATAGCCAAAGCATCCTGAGAAGGAAGAATAAAGCTGGGGGGATTATGCTCCCCAACTTCTAGCTCTTCTACAAAGCCACAGTACTCAAGACAATTTGGTACTGTCACAAGAACAGACCCATAGACCAATGGAACAGACTAGAGAGCCCTGATATAAACCCAACCATATATGGTCAATTAATATATGATAAAGGAGCCCTGGACATACAATGGGGAAATGACAGCCTCTTCAACAGCTGGTGTTGGCAAAACTGGACAGTTACATGCAAGAGAATGAAACTGGATTATTGTTTAACCCCATAAACAAAAGTAAACTCAAAATGGATCGAGGACCTGAATGTAAGTCATGAAACCATGAAACTCTTAGGAGACAACATAGGCAAAAATCTCCTGAATATAAGCATGAGCTACTTCTTCCTGAACACATCTCCTCGAGCAAGGGAAACAAAATAAAAAATGAACTAATGGGACTACATCAAACTAAAAAGTTTCTGTACAGCAAAGGACACCATCAACAGAACAAAAAGGCATCCTACCGTATGGGAGAATATATTTGTAAATGACATATCTGACATGGGGTTAACATCCAAAATATATAAAGAACTTACACACCTCAGCACCCAAAAAGCAAATTACCCTATTAAAAAATGGGCAGAGGATATGAAGAGACAGTTCTCCAAAGAAGAAATTCAGATGGCCAACAGACACATGAAAAGATGCTCCACATCACTAATCATCAGGGAAGTGCAAAGTAAAACTACAATGAGATATCACCTCACACCAATAAGGATGGCCACCATCCAAAAGACTAAGAACAATAACTGCTAGCAAGGATGCAGAGAAAGGGGACCCTCCTACACTGCTGGTGGGAATGTAAGCTAGTTCAACCACTGTGGAAAGCAATATGGAGGTTCCTCAAAAAACTGAAAATAGAAATACCATTTGGCCTGGGAATCCCACTCCTTGGAATTTACCCAAAGAATACAACTTCTCAGATTCAAAAAGACATATGCACCCCTATGTTTATTGCAGCACTTTTTACAATAGCCAAGATATGGAAGCAACCTAAGTGTCCATCAGTAGATGAATGGATAAAGAACAGGTGGTACATATACACAGTGGAATACTATTCAGCCATAAGAAAGAAACAAATCCTACCATTTGCAACAACATGGATGGAGCTGGAGGATATTATGCTCAGTGAAATAAGCCAGGCGGAGAAAGACAAGTGCCAAATGATTTCCCTCATTTGTGGAGTATAACAACAAAGCAAAACTGAAGGAACAAAACAGCAACAGACTCACAGACTCCAAGAAGGAACTAGTGGTTACCAAAGGTGATGGGTGTGGGAGGGCGGGTGCGGAGGGTGGGAGCAGGGGACTGAGGAGTATTTTGTTTAGTACACATGGTGTGGGGGATCACGGGGAAAACAGTGTAGCACAGAAAAGGCAAACAGTGAATCTGTGTCATCTTACTACACTGATGGACAGTGACTGATGAGTGGGGACTTGATAATATGGGTAAATGTAGTAACCACATTGTTTTTTCATGTGAAACCTTCAAAAGAGTGTATATCAATAATATCTTAATAAAAAAATGGAAACCCATCTTTTGACACACTAAAACAGTTTGTTCCCTTAAACATGATAAACACTACCCCAGATATTTACATATGTTAATGTGATCAGCACAATAAAGATACACTTTAGTTTCCTAAATTTTAGGAATGGAATCCAAACCAAAGAAGTCTATCAGAACTCGGTATTATTGGCTGTCAAAAAAAAAAAAACAGATTTAAGAAACTATTTAGAAGGGTCATCCAAGGGTCTGCTAGACTGGGACTTCCAGGCTGCTGAAACCCTTCAACCATGCACCAAAAGGTATTGCTCCTTAGGGGGGGAGCTTTTCTTACGAGGGGCACACCAAGGAGTCTGGCTCACTTTTATCATGGACTCATTGTTAGGCTGAAGGTGGATTTTCTCCATGAACTTCTGAATCATAAATCTCACATTTTTTTTTTTTTTTTTAGCAAATCATATTCTGTCAGTACAGCTTGTTGCAGCACGGGTACGCAAGCATGCTAGGAAAATTCATGCAGACAGGGCCAAACCGTCTATGTGTCCCTTGCACAGCATGCCCTAGGGAATTCCTTGCACCCCGAGGGGAGAATCCAGAGGGGAGCTCTTAGCAGGTGAAGCAGGAAGCAAACCTTCTGCAGGTGGTCCTCCTGGTGGGGATGCTCCTTAAAGGAAATGTTCTACCACACTGAAATCTGACCTTCTCACTCTTACAGATAGTATCTTGAGTACCAAATGAGTAGATGCACAATTCTAGCTTTTTCTGAACAGAGAACATGCTAATTACAAATAGCCAAGTTTTAAATTTAATTTTCGTTCATCATGGGCAAAGCATGGAGAACTCTTTCAGTAGAGATACAGGAGCTGACAGCAGATTTAAGGAGCTATGCAGAGTTCCAAGACGTCCAGCCCATCTGCCTTTGAAATCGATTAGTCGCCATTGTGAGGAAGTACTTTCTGAGCACGATTATTTGGTAACTAACCAGTACGTTAGCTGCTGGAACTTTGAGTTTTGCTACATTTGCTTCCAAAAATTTTTAAGAGTTAAAACACAGAAGCAGAGCTAAGTCTCAGGTATTTATGGGGAAAAATGTATTTGTGTATATGTATGTGTGTATCTATGTTCATTTGCTGTCACTCTTACTACGCCTTTGTATTCTGGCACTCAGAAAGGGTTTCTTGAGTGGGAACGGAGAACGGCAAGGGGCAACTTGTACTGTGGTGACTTCCATAGAACGCTGAGTGTCCCAGAGCGTAGGCTGAGTAACACAAAGTCATCTGGGGAAAAAGATCGTGAACACTGAACCAATGAACATATGTGCTGTGTGCTCCTGCTTGCAAATTTCACACAATAAAACCGTAAGCCGTTTAACAGAGCTAACTTTTTTTGTAAGACTGTTTGTGACGGAGACAAGGCAGTTGCTCGTGGCAAGTGGCCGAACTGAATCTCTTCCAGAGTCTCAGTGCTGCCTGGCCCCGTGCGTCAGCCCCCCTCCTCACCCATGCACATGGTCTGGTCCTGAGAAGCCTTAAAGCCATTGTGGCAGATGCATTGGTAACCTCCTTGCAAATCAACACACAGGCCGTGACTGCAAACATTAGGAATTTCTAAACATTCATTGCGATCTAAAACAAAAAATAGAACACATGTTAGACATATCTGATTTTTATTAAGATTCCTTCGTTTATTTTCACAGGCGTGTTTCCATAACCTGCTATTAATTATTGCAGGCAGGCTGAAAATGAACCATAACTACAGCTGAATCAAAATAAGCAAGGTTTTAAAGCGTCCAAGCCTCTTTTCTTAGAAAAATCATGCAATTTTGTAAAGTTGATCGATCTCTCGAGGCTAAAATTTTATTTTGTGGTCCAGTCAGAGGAAAATCCATTGAAGACACTTCTTTCCCTAACAAAATAATCTAAACTATATGGTGATATAGGCACAATATGAATGAATAGACTTAGAAAATCTTTTCCAAACTATCTTTGAAAAATTTTTTTTGACAGTCAAGCCTACACAATGTTTTCATGTAGGAAATCTAAAGGACATTTTGCTCAATGCCGAAGAATGAGTCAGTCTCTTTCTTACCTACACAGGCTCCATTGGGTGAAAGTTTGAAGCCCGCAGCACACTCGCAGCGGTAACTGCCAGGGCTGTTGATGCAGTCTGCATTCCGCTGGCAGAGATTATCGCCGTTGCTGCACTCATCAATATCTGAAAGGGAAACAGTTCATTCAGAAAAATTTCATCAGTGCATTGAGTATTACATGCACCTAACTGACCGGGTGATCAATTCCCCACTGCTCAGAAGAAAGAATAAAAATCACAACAGTGTCTAAAACCATTTATGGCTTACCAAACTTTTTTTTGGATTAAGTTCATACATCACGCAAATTACCTTCACAGACCAGGAGCAGGTCATTGTAACTGAATCCTGTAGGGCACTCACAGCGGAAACTGCCAATCTGGTTAATGCACACACCATTTGCACAAATGCCTGGAATCTCTTTACATTCATCAATGTCTGCAATTGAACAGATATGGTCAAATATATGTGGTTCCGCTTAATGGATTTACCATAAAACCTTGAATAATGCTATGTGTGCACTGGCATGAGAACACATATTCAGCATCACAAAAATCAATTCTATGCTAGTATGAATGATTTTTGTGGTTTATGAAAGCATAGAGGCCATAAAATGCATTGTTTCCTTTAAACAGTGATGGAAAAATTTTCGTAGCTGATCACATATGCCAAGTGATTTTAGTGTCAATATACCAAATGAACTTCCTAGGGAATTACGCTGCTTCTTCAAATTACGTGTTAGGCTCCACTACCTGCTGGTACTCACGTGATAAAAAAAGCTAGGTTTTCTTAATTTTATGTACTTTGTTATATATACATTGATAATGTTGACTTAAAGTTATATTGCTTATTTAGTCTTTGAGGAAGAAAAGCAGAATGGGCAAGTGAAATATATTCAGAAGGAAACTTATATAATTAATAATTCTGCAAATACCTAACTAGATTAGCAGAAAGGGACACCGCAGAAATACACCAAAAATGTAAACATGTGCTTATGAAAATAACATCTAAGTGTTAAAATAAGATAGATTATTTAGTCATATAATACAATATTCATGACAGGAAAACTACAGGTTTAGCTTGGCATGTATGAAATCTCGAGATAGTCACATAATTCTCCTAACTTAATCACCAGACCATGCTGATGGATTAATACCATTATTAACACTTGGTTAGAGTCTGTAAACATGTTATTTCTTTCTTGTCTAACTATATTATATTATATCAGAATCTTGATTATGTATTTTATGGTAGTTTAAACTTTAAAAACAGTGAACAGATTGTACAAAAAGGGACATACATGTATTCAAATCAACAACCTGGAAAAACTTACCAACAGCCTTTCCTGTGTGAATGTCAAAGGTGAATCCAGGAATATTTCCACATATGGTTTTAAAGTCAGCTTTAAAATATAAACAATGCAAATGTATCTTAAAATTCTCAAACTCCTTCAAAATAACATTTTACATAGTATCACTGACAAATATATTTTATATTATTCACAACTAGATGTTTTCATCCCAATTATATTTATTTGATAAGTGTCAGCTTCTGTAAGGAATAGATGTAGGTCTTCTTTACCATTACTATTATTGTTATTGTTATCATCATCAACTTTTTATTGCTCTGATATTAGAAGATAAGTTAAATCACTGTAAAATTAAAAATATATAAATTAGGCATTTAAATTCTTTTTTACTTTTGATATGCAGACCTTTCAAAATGATCCAACTTAGGCAGATTGAAAACCAAATTAGAGTACCAACTAAAAAGGGATTGTGAATTGTACAAGGGCATAGGTGTGCAAAACAAATTCATGGTGGTGAAACAGGTTAACAACGAATAAGGAAGGAGACATTAACATCTCAGTTTTTAAACATAAAGGTCTCTTTGTGGAATGTGAAATTTGAGGCATCAAAAACAATGCATCATGAAATAAAATGGAGACTGTAAGAGTTACTCCCACACATCATTCACCAAACTAACAGAAATTTCAAAGAATCCTGATTTTTAAGAGGCAGATTGTTTCTGATGCCCACTGCTATACAAGTGGTAAAACTCTGGGAAATAGTGTTAGGTTAAGACAGACACTGCATACTACACTCCATATACTGTCAGGGGAGGGACGCTGTCAGTGAATCCACCAAAATTCACCCAGTATCCAGAACATGTAATTGCTTGGCAAGGTGCGAATTGTAGCATATATAGTTGCTCCTTGAACAACATGAGTTGGAACTGTGTGGGTCCACTTATGTGTGGATTTTTTTCAATAAATTTAATGAAATATTTTTGGAGATTTGCAGTAATTTGAAAGATCATTTTCCCCAGCTTACTTTATTATAAGAATACAGTATCTAATGCATATAACATACAAAATATGCATTAATTGACTGTGTATGTTATCAGCAGGGCTTCCAATCAACAGTAAGCTATCAGGTAGTTAAGTTCTGGGAAAGTCAAAGGTTATACATAGATTTTCAACTGTGCATGGGGATGGGCAACCACCCTAACCCCCATGTTGTTCAAGAGTCAACTGTCTATCATCTCATTTGTCCGTATAACTGTATGAAGTCACTGTCATTACTTATTTCTTACCCCTATTTTATATATGAGGAATCAGTTTCAGAAAGGATAAACTCTTTAACTTAAGGTCAGACAATAGGTGGCAGCGCTTCAGTTTATTTATTTATTTTTTATTAACAATCTTATGAAGGTTTCACATGAGCAACATTGTGGTTACTACGTTCACCCATATTATCAAGTCCCCACCCCACCCCATTGCAGTCACTGTCCATCAGTGTGGTAAGATGCTATAGAGTCACTACTTGTCTTCAGCAGAGCTTCAATTTAAACACACACCTGTCTCTCAAAACTAAGCCCTTTACTTCCTCTCACACAAAAAAGTGGTGTTTAATTCCCCAAGTCAGTGAGGTTCAATTTCTAACTGATGGAATATTTAAATTAGAGAATTGTGAAGATGTTTCTACTTGTTTTTTTCTGAACAAAACTATGGCAAGTTAGGGCAAAGAAATCCAGTTGCCCACTGAATTTGAGTCACTGAGAATGGGCCCACAAGTCACTTTTCATCACCTCTTCATTTTATTTCATCATCATGTTAAATGGAGCATTTTAATACATATATTCTAAGTAATATTTGGTAACAAAATCCATAACTGTTCTTTCCCATTTGTCCTAGTGGTTCAACAGTTAGTATCTACAACTATTAAAGGGACCAGTTTCTAGGTCATAAAAGAACCTTGGCGGGCAATAATTTTAACATGATTTTTTTCTTTTTTGTTCTTGTTTCTTTTATCTTTCAGTGTTTCTTTCAAAAGAGCCTGTGCTTGTGAGAAAAACTTAGCCTTGTAAAGACCTGCTCTGCTTCTGCCCAAAAATTCAGGACTATTTGAGGGAAAGGATATATAAGGACCACTTTTGACAATAAGTTCCTTTTATGTAAAGTTTGCTCGTCAAATCCATTTTTTGCACACTCTGTAAGATTGAACTGAAAAGAGATACTTACTGCACTTGGACTACAAGTACAAGTTTTTTAATCAGAATATTATGCCTTCTGAGTCTAGCACCATGACACACAGTTGCTCAATAAGTATTTGCTCTATGAATAAATGAACAATTAACTAGTATGATTTAAGACAATGGATTGAACTGGACTGGTGCTATATACTTTATCAGTTTAGCAATGGGGCTTCTTTTCAGAATCCAGACTCCTACTCCACAGATATCACAGAGATTAGTGTTCCTATCCCAAGGAGGCCCACTGGAGAAACAGCCATATGACATTTCCAGACCTGAGCAGGTTTGGTTTTAGTACGTGTTTGCTTTCATTACAGAGTCACGCGTGTGCACGCACTGCTGCTCGGCCTGCAGCAGGAGCAGGAGCTGTGCGCTTACCTGTTCCTGGAGTCGGGCATGGTTCGCAGGGTTTGTTCCAGGCTTTGCCCACGTTATACGTGCAGCAGCACATCCTCTTGGTCACATTAAAAGGCAGCTCATTCTCACAGGTGGTTCCATTATAACTTCGGTAGCAAAAGCTTTTTCTCATGTCTATGTACAGAAAAACAAGCCCACCGACTGGTCAGCAAGCAGCTAATAACGAAGCCCACACACCCGGAGACACCAAAGTTTCTCCATGAACACAGCTCTGAAAAATCTCTTGGTAACTGGGAGGTATCTTAAAATAATTCTTTAAGTTGAACCTAAGTCGTTTTTAGATTAATGTGTCTCTTGTTTTTAAGTAAGGGATTTCACTTAGAATTTTCTTGGGCAACACAGTTAATAGACATTCGTTTCTCTACTCAAAAGCATTTCTTTAATTTAAAAAGTATTACATGTTAAATTTAAAATTTTCCCTTGTCAAATAATGTTCATTTTATATGAATAGAAAATAAAAATTATTTAAGAATATGTCATTTAAAATGTGATGGAATTTCCTATCTCAGACTAATGCTTTTTAAAATATTTATACAGCCAAAGTTTAAAATATGACAAGGAGCCAGAAGTATATAAGACTTGGAAATATGTCATCATTCATAAAGATTTAATTCCAAGTTTTTTCTCAGCAAAATTCTGAGACATTAGTGCCTGAGACCTAAGTGTTAGCTGGGGAACCAGCAACTGGGACCTAATTAGTCAGAGACCTTCACCTACCCATGCAGTTGTGGCCTCCGTTGACCTGCATGTATTCAGGTGGGCAAATGCAGGTGTAATTTCCCAGGGTGTTGTAGCAGGTCCCAGGCCCACACACACCAGGATGTGCGAAACACTCATCAATATCTAGAGCAGGCAAGAATAGCCATGAATTAATAGAGGTATTTTTCCACACATTTTTGATATTTAAATCACTGAACAAGCCTACAGCTGATTCCCTAAATCCCTACATTTTACACAAATGTAGAATTTAAGGCAGTTATATAGGAAATACCCTCAAATGTACATTTACATGACATAAAGTATGCCTTTCTTTGAAAGAAAAAAATCCCAATATTCCAATATGTAAATGATCAAAAGAAATGATTTCAAAGTGGCAAAAGATAAAATTTTCATATTTTTAAAATGGAACTGCTTTAAAGCCTGCTTTCCTCTTAGGTCATTTCAACTAAATTTCGGTGCCACCTTAAACTGAACTCAGGAAAGACTTTCTCTTTATGGCCCCTTTCAAACTGGTGCCCATTTAGAGATTCTGTGCCTAGAATCATATTTCTTTCAGACATGTTCCATGAAAGGTTATAATGGAGTTGATTATGTTACCTGTTGTTTGTTTTCGGAAGCAGTCATTCATTCATTCCATAATTAAATACTGAGATTTTACTGTAAGCTAGAACTTGTAGCTATAAAGATGATTAAGATGTGGACTTTGCCTCAAGAAGGTTCCTGTCTAGTGGGGAGACAGGCCCCCGAAAAGGCTTAGTATATAGTGCCATGTGACAAGCAGGGGGGATGGAAGCCAGGGAGGTGTCTGTATGACCTTTGAACTTCTTCACCCTGTGCCGTTTAACATTTGAAAAGTACTGAAAAATATTAACTTAATAGTTGCATTCAAGCTTACCTATCCTCCCTACGTAAAATATAACTTCTCAATATGTGAATTAATAACTTAACTGATATTGAACATTCTCTCACTACTTCAGCTTTCCCCATATCCAAACCACCCATTTACTCAGGGGAAAATAATAATAATAGATTAAAGCAAATAAGTTGGACATTAATTTCTCTATCACCATACCAGTTAGTGGCATTGATATGAGAAGAAAAAAGCTATGAACCGGTCCCAACAGATCCTCTGACAGGATTTGAGGATGGACTCTTCTCTCCAGACCTGACCAGTAATTCTGTTTTAAACAGTGCTGGTATTTTTTAGGTGTAAATTCACCTCACCTTCACAGATGCGGGTCTCCTCGCTGAGGTAGTAGCCTTGCGGGCACTCACACTGGAAGCTCCCGAAGGTGTTGATGCAGTTTCCACCCTGGCAGAGACCTGGTAACTCCTGGCATTCATCAATATCTGCAAAAGGGGAGAGAGCTCGCTTACAACAAACACTTTCAGACGTGATATCCTGTAAGACCTGTAGACTTCCACACACTGTGAATGCACACTTAGATGGATTTTCTTGGCTTTGTCCAGGAACAGGAACCTTTGCTAAAATTTGAGAAGAGTGATTAAAGCAACTTAGGGATGATGAAAGTTGAGGAACAGCGGTAAAGAGTTTGTCTGCAGAGCAACCAGGCATCAGATCACCGCAAAGGATCATCTTTCTGATTTCCAAGTGGTTATTCAGCATCCTGGTACTTGACTCTCCATCTGTAATTTTGCAAAATAATGTAGTTGGGGTTGTTCCACACTAACTTTCCTACCAGCTTTTCTCTAAGTAAAGTCTTTATCTTGTTTAAATCTGGGTGACAGTCAGAGGTGTGCTTACCTTCTAAGATGATTGTGATGGGGTTAGGTCTGAAGCCCTCACCCCCGGGACACAGGGTGTAATATTCAGCTACAAAACAATGAAAAAGAAGAGATTTCACATCTGTGTCCAAGTGGCTGAGACAATTAACAAGCATTTAGCAACTGCTGGGTTCAAAACACATATCCTAAGGGGTATATTATCTGCTTTTTCCTTAGTGCCCTTTCAAATACTTAAAATGATACTTTGATTTGAAGTAATATCATGACTTTGTAAATTATACACACAGTAGAATAACAAAAAAAACTCTGTGTTCAGTTAAAGAAAAAACTTTGTAGATAATTTATATCACAACTCTTCTGGCTAGTAAATAAAACCTCAAAGACTCAACAATTCAACAGCTTCATCTGTGTCCCTATCAGAGCATACATTCAACTTAAGGCATCATATGATTGGCTTGAGGAGTATAACACATCTATGAACCTGAACTACAACAACCTCTGAGAAGAATGCCTTTTATCTGTGGTACCATGGAAAATTGATATTATCACCATTCATATTGGATTTTGGTTTAACAAATGTTTTTTCTTTTTATCCTATTGTGAAAAACAACAAGAAGAGAGGAATTCAAATTCCTTTTGCATAAAACCCTCTCCACTGGTTTCAGTATAGTCACTGAAAGTCATCCAAATGCAGACTTTGGGCCCTATTTCCCCGTCCCCCGCACGAGATTAAAATGGCAGCTGGTTTTCAGCTACCAGTTCGTTCCCTTGTTCTGCCTCAGCTGCATACTCACTGCTATTGACAGGGGGGCACGTCTCGCAGGGGTTGCCCCAGGCCTTCCCCAGGGAACAGCAGCAGGAGGACCGGCTGACGCCCACCCCAATCTCCGTGTTGCAGGACAGACTCCCGTCTCCTCGCGGACCGAACTTCAGGTAGCAGTTGCCCACGCGGTTGTCTGCAGAGCAACACAGGTGCTTAAAACGGCCCTTGCCAGGTAAGAATCCCTTTTTAGAGAAAGGTCGCACAAATGATGAAATTCACAATCTATAGGTTCGTTTTCATCCTCAGCACAAAACAGTCTCTTGCTTTAAACCTTTTCAAGATTGAGTTGTAGGAATTAAATCTATTATGACAGAGTCACCGAAGTTGAGAAATCCATATAGACCACGAACTAAACAAGGTAGTAAGAAATGACTTGTTTGGGACATTCCGGACTTTCTGAGTGCAAGAAATTTTTCCTATCATTAATCTATATTGTGAGTTTATCAATAATGGAAATAAGATCTGGGATAAGCTAATTTAGAGCTATGTATCATATCGAAGAAATATTGGTAACCCCATCTGCTTCCTCTCCTGCCCATTATCTCCATTTTCCCATGGTTTAGTTTGAATCGGCATAGCCACCTTTGTGGGTTTTGGGAAAGTCTGCAACAATTTTAGAGGCTCTTTCAGAGATCAATGAATCTCAGACTTTTTCTTGTTTATATACAATCACCACTTAGACCACCTCATCAGTTCCGTGACTTAAAATACTACCTTTTAGCTGACGTCTCTCAAATTTATAGTTCCATCTTCCTCTCTCCCCTAATGACCAGGAGACCTGTCTGCCAACTGCCTCTTTGATTTCTCCCTGTAGATATTCAACCTTCAAGTTAATACGCCTCAACCCAGACTCTACTCTTCCCTCTACATACAAAACTTGCTTACTCCTCTCCTAGCCGTCTGCGTTTTCAGTACAGACAAACTCCATTTTTTCAGTTGTGCAGGCCCTAAACCTTGCAGGCAGTCATCACGCCTGGTTCAATCTAGTAATAAAGTCTGTTAATTGTACCTTCAGAACATATTTGGAATCTGACTAATTACCAGTGCCTTCCATCACGACAACCTGAATTCAAGCCACTCTCATCCCTCACCTGGGCTGCTACAATGGTTTCCTGGCTCATCTCCTGATCTCAGTCCCTGACCCAGTTAGAGCCTGTTTTCCCCACCATACCCAGAGCAATCCTTTGGAATCATTGCCTCCCATCAGGCTACTTCCAGTTGCTTCCCATCTCAGTCAGAGTCAAATCTAAAGTCCCTACCACAGTCTACAAAGTAGTTTCAATCCCTTGGACAGCTTTTTATTATTTTACTTGTCTTTTCTCATTTTTTCCCCCCAGTTTGTCCTTGTTGCTGAATCTCAGGGGCAGACACATGGGCTAGCTCATGGTTCTCTTCTTACTAGGTCTGTGTTCATCCATGCTTTTTCTCTCCTTCCCTCCCACTCTCTTTACCCGTTCTCCATTCCCGTTTCTCACCCCCTAACCAACAATTTGAATGTGTTTAATATAATGTTTTCTGTCTGGGCTCGTAAAATTAGTATTTTTATGCACACATTTTAAACTTGCATAAATGACATTCTGTCATGTATCTCATTCTCTTTTTTTTTAATATCCAATCTGTTAACTCCATGGTGCCCAAATACCACTCTTTTTTAATCAATCCACTCTAAGTATGGTTTCTAAATCCCTGCCACCACAAGTACTGTGGCAGTGAATGTCTTTACCCATGTCTCAGTATGGGCCTGTGAGTTATTTTCTTTGACAGCTAGAGCCAGGAAAGAAGCTGTTGGTTCACAGAGTTTGCATATTCTAGGCTTCAACCTCAGGAATAACAGTCACCATCATTCACCACGTGCATCCAATGGACCTTCTAAATTTTTTATATTTGTAAGTGACTTAGAAGATAATTTGCAGAAGAAAGAGGATACAGTGAAACAATTGTACTAGAAATTTTAATAAAAATGTAACCATAGACAACTTAAGTTTTTATTTCATATTTTCTTGGTTATGAAGACCTGTATGTACATATATAAACATATATACCCAAAATGGTCCTATGAGTGAAATTAACTGCTTGTCAGCTGTCATGCATCAACATGAAACATATCTATTTTGTATAAACTGATTCCACCATCCAAATACATCTCTAATAGGTCCTATCTTATTATTTACTACTAACTGTTCTTGCATCATTACAGCACACATTCTGAAGAAATTATTGAAAGCCTGGACAGCTCATAATTTTGTTGATGAGAAGACAGGTATTTTTTTGCTCCACAAACTACAAAACATTTTCATTTTTAGATTTATCAACACCAATTAGAATCATCAGTCCAATGATTCTCTTTCATTTCTATGTCATGCATTTCCTTCCAAAAACCTCTGTCTAAACATGTGCCTTTTTCATTTGTCCACTTAATGACACTATCAATTAAAGTTTGGTCATGAAAGAATACAAGAACCTGGGATGATTCAGGTACTTGTCCAATACTGCACGTTAAAGTTCTTCCTACTGACTAAGACATAAGGATACCATATGTCCTTTGTCTAGAGAAATATATCGTTCACTCACTCTTTGATTCTTGAATTTGAAAAATCTCATCTAGGAGACTGGCCTCTGAAGACTCAGCGCCTCGCCCCTCACCTGTGTGACCCATGTCGCCATCATGGCCTTGAGAACGGAGACTGGTCCACCTGACAATTGTCAAATATTTTCCACTGTCGATTTTCTTCTCTTTGCCATTACGGCCAGAGTGTGAAAACTTCCGCTGAATTCTCAACGGTGTTCAATAAATGATTCCAAAAATAGTCTCCTGGTTTACTTTTATACCTTCTTGAAAGATTACGCAATCCTTCAGGCGACACAATACAAACACTGAGGGATTATGCAACGGTGACATTGTATCACACCATTGTGTCGCCCTTCTAGGTGACATCCTAAGGTTCTACTTTCTGGTCACATTCATCTTTGTCTTTAGGATCATTGAGCATAACTGATGAATGATGATGAAATAAAACCTGGGATAATCACATGGCACAATGTTTTAAGACAAAAAGTTCACGAACATCTCATAACGTATCTTAGACTTACATAAAATGGTCCAGTGGACCCTTACAGTATTTGGGCGATAGAATGAGTCTTTATACTTTGGAAGTTTTCTAAGAAAGAATAAAGCCACAAGGTATCAATGCATATGAACAGTTACACTTGCTCTAAAAAGAAACTCAAAAGCTATATTGATTATCTGTTGACAGTTAATTGAGCATTGTTGTGCAAGAATATTCTCTGCAGGGCTGAGAGGGCTCCTTGAGGTGAGTGTCCTTATCAACACTTCATATTATCCAAGTTTCCTGACTTTTGCCAGTCTGTTAAATATAAAATGATATTTATATAGCTGTTTTGACTTTTTTTCTTTTTTTTATTACTAATGGTTTTGGGCATTTGTCTATGTTTGGTTACTTTTGGAGTACTCCCTTTCATGAGTTGTCTTTGATTCAAGGAAGCTTTTAAGAACTACTAAGGCCCCAGTGACTCCATTTCTGAGGATGAAGCAGGTATCAGGAACTTTTAAGGTTCCAAATGGGATTTTCCAGTGCAGCTAGGGTTGAGAACCACTTAGTGATCTGGGCTGTTTGCCCCTTCTCAGATTCCTCACAATCTGCCCTCCACTACTCTTCTCTCACTACAGTCTCATTGCCGTGGCTCCACATTCCCGACCACAGGCCCTTTGCATGGGCTGTTCCTTTCCATAGGAGGCTTCTCCTCTCAGAGGTCCAGTTGGCTTGCTCTTTGCTTTGTGGAGATGACTCCCATCTCAACATAACACTTCTCCCACCACCTCCAGTGTCAGAAAGTATTCTTGATTTTATTTGTCTCTCTACTACCAGAATGTAAACAAAAGCAGAAAAGTTGCTTACTCTGTTCACTATTGAAGTGCCAGCCCCTAGAAAAGAAGGTACTCAATATTTACTGAATGGATGATTTTGAAAGACAAAGTCAGAATTCAGGAGTAGCCATAAATCATAACTAAATATATTCTCTGAAATTTGGCAACAGCCTATAAATTGTGTATAAATCACAGTGGCAAACATTCCCTCCAAATACTTCAGGTCTAAAGGGAAGCTGACACTGAAGACAGCAGGCAGAGTACTACTACAGCAAGGAATTTTCCTTTTTTATTTTTTTGTATTTTCTCAGGCAATTCCCCAGACCATGTATTCCTCTAGGTAAATACTCACTAAGGGGGCAGAAACAGGGCAGAAGGCAAAAACTGGACAATTGTTTTCTAAAGATCAGAGACGTGTGATGGAAAATTCTGAAACTTCATTACTGCTTTCCTCACTTCTCTCCCATCTCTCAATGTGTTTCCCTCTAGTAGTTTGCCTCATGAAATCTAGTGCTCTGATTCTTGTCTTCATCTATCTCAGGCCTACATGACCCTTCTCACAGGGGAGAGAAATGTATATCCCAATGGCTCTACCGCCTGGGGCTGCCCTGGTGGATGCCCTGATAGGGAGGCAGGCATGCGGGACACTACCTCAACTCTGCCCTTTGCAAGCTCTGAAACCCTAAACAGCCTCATTCCCAAGTCTGTGAGAAGAGGTTGGAGCATATGTCTTGAGAATACCTGTTTCAAAATAACAACTTGAAAGACAGACATGATACAAATGACCACGTTTTGGTAATCTGGAGTTACTGAAGGGAATGAACTACTTTGTTTTCCAATTAATAGTAGCAAATGCTCATCATAGTTCATTACCAAGAATTTGAATACTTAACTCTATATAATTTTATTTGTCCATTTCCTACAGCATTTACTTACCAACACAACCTACACCAGTGGGGTTCAGCTGGAAATCAGGTGGGCAGTTACACTCATAGCGACCTGGAGTGTTCACACATAAGCCATTTACACAGTTTATGGGATCTGCACATTCATCGATATCTAGGAAAGACATTTAAAATGGCAACATCAACATCTTGAATTTCTCTATGCATATTTCTGTTTAAAAGAATTTGGTGGAATTTTTGCGAATTAGTAAAGATCTTTAGGAGGGACTCAGTGCAAATAAAATAAAGATTGAATTCTTGTATATACCAAACACATGTCAATAGACATGTAGATTAGTCACACGGTATTCATGTTTAATGTCCTTAACTGATAATTAAATGTTGGAATTCTGAAGAAAAAAATTATGTCACTGTGTGCTTAACTAAAATTATATATCTGTATCTACACAGATACATGTATATACATAAAGAAATACTTTCCTAATTCCATGGTAGATATTTAAATTGTTTATATAAAAATGGATCAATTCCACAGTTAAAAATATGTATCAGAATGTGTAATTTTCTTTTTTAAAAACCATAAAAACCAAGGCATAGCAGTCTAGTAAGCAGAAAGAAGGCTAAGCAGAAATTTGAGTTTTTATACTTAGCACAACTATTCATTTCAACCAATAAGAACATGAGGATCGCTTCTCAGCCTTTTGGCTGAGATCAAGTGTAGAATCTGTTCTTATCAGTTTAATATCTGATTCGTCCTCTATCTGAGGACAATATATTAAATGGATTTTTGGAATTAGGAAATGGAATAGGAGCTTGCTCCATCCATTCCACGCATTGACTTGGTATTGCAGTACTTCCAGGAACGGTGCACCCCCTTTTAGGGGAAAAATTATGGTTAAAAAGTAAGCCTTAATAAATGTTTCTGGAAAAAAAAAAGAACATGAGGAAGCCCTGAACTGGCCATACCTGTACAGTTCCCTCCTGTTCTGTCCAATTCATAACCATCATCGCAGATACAATGAAACATTCCAGGCAAATTATTACACGTTCCAAAGACACAAATATTTTGGAAGGAGCATTCATCAATATCTGAAGGTTTAAAAAAAATAGTGATCTTTTGTTTACAAAGACATTTTGATTTAATGTATAATGTATATTAACAACTTTTTCTATCTCAGATGTTTTTATGTACTTAAAAACTTTTAAAAATTTGATTAGGTAGGTCACATCAATGGCAAGCAACTAATAGTCATCTATGGAACAAAGCTATAGAAGAAATATCATTTTATTTTATTGGCATTATTTAACTGTCTTGGGTTTTAAAACACTTAAACAAGAAAGAATGGGCCTCAGGCATAAAAAAATACAAAAAATTATGAACATATCAAAGGAATGTGATAGTAAAATACTAAAGATAAAAACAAACCCAAAGATTCTAATAATTTCGGGCAAACATGTTTTATAAGCATCTACAACATACAGCATATACAATATTTTAAATATTAAACACCTCATTAAAATGATTTAACTTTTTAAAACTTTTTTACTCTAAAATTTGATCTGTTATCATGAAGTCAGTTGTAAACAGGGAAAGAACTCTTTTCCTAATAGCATGTAGTAAGATCACCCACTGCTCTATATTCTTACAAATTTCATTGCATTACTCTATTGCACTGAAGTCATAAATTCAGGTTATGAAACTATTCTATGAAGCTTTAACTCAAGGCCAATAACCGAGAAGTTATCACTCCTCATTCATATGAAAATGTGTGCAGCTGTAGAAATAATCTGTATTTCTACTTATAGGAAGAGGCTGGACATTCTGGTACACAAATTACCTCATGCTCTGAGATTGCAGAGCAGGCATGTCATTTTAGGCTTGACTAGACAAGTCATCCTAACGTGCTGTCTTTAGACAGTTATATGTTAAGTTAAAAAGGGTCTTCTGTTGATTCAGGATAGTTAAAATAATGAGTTTTAACCATATTAGTGTTTAAAAGTTTAATTGAGGTGTAAAGGTGTCTTTTGTGTCTTTTCTTGTGTTGGGGCAATAAAGTTATTCTCTTTATATAAATAAATAAAGACATTAAGCTAGCTTATAATTGAGTTGTGTTAATCTATAATTGAAAATGGAATTATTATTAGCTTTCTGAGTATGCATTTTCCTTTCAAATGATCCTTATTAGAAATACCTTCCATTTAAATAATATAATATTTGTGTAAAATAAGGTATTTTAAAATAATACTGTCTTGTTCTTATGAAATTGATGCATACTCAGAAATTCAAATACAGAAAGGTATTGCTAGCAACCAGGAAAGATAGGGAACAAAACAAAATGACAGCAAAACCAAAAATCACTAATAAATGCTTCCGCCTAGAAAGAGTCATCATTGATGAACATTTTGCCAAATATTTCTCTATGCACATTCACAGAAAATGAAGCTGAAATGATTTCTAGTCATGAGATCAGTTTTTCTTTATCTTGGCAGTATCTAAAATACTTTCTAATATTAAGAACTGATGAAAAACACTAAAAATATATCTTTTGGCTGTGTTAAAATTCAAATATAATTTTGGATGGTGTTAATGGATTCTTTACAATGAATAAGAAAACTAGCATTCATATATGCTTCCAGTTCCTTTGTGTTATTTATGTTATTTCAACTTTTTAATGTTTATGGCATGTACCATCAACTCTACAGTATTTCATACTAATTCTTACTTAAAGGAATCAAAAGGTTTTTACTGTAACTTCTCCATTTATTTCCTGAGTGTGTTTCAGTTTTTAAGTCTTTTTTTCCTATAGGTGTTTTCTTTCTGAATTATTTCATGAATGAGAGTATGCCTTATTGCCTTTGTGATGAAGTACAATATTCTTTAGTCACACATGTCCTCAGAACTTTGTAGGCATTGGTCTAGTATCTTCTGGTACCGAATGTTTCAGTTTTGTTCATGACTTGCCTTTTCTATCTGGAGTCTGAACAATCCTTCTCTATGACTAAAGTGGACAAAAGTAATAATAAGTAAATAAGTAATAAGGCTAAGTCTTTGTTTTATGATTTACACCTTTTCCTGTACATTCAGTGCTTTCTTCTATTTCAGAAAAATGCTTGTTGAATACTTTTTTCTACTCAATTTTTGGGGGCTTTTCACTTCAGAGACACCAGTGATGTTTACAGTTACGGTCTTTGTCTTCTGTGTTAATTTCTTTCTTCCACCTTTTTGGTCACTGCAATTTCCTCCAGTCCATTCTCGATGCTAGTAATTACATTCTCATCTTTCTCTCTTCTGTTCTTTGCTGCTTCTATTTACAAGTTCTCTAAACTTGCTGTATTGGGCCCTATTTTTCTTTCCCCTTGCGTCTGCAATCTCCCTTTCTGTCTTTTGCCTCATTTTGCTTTTATCATCTCTTGAAACTTGTTTAACCGTGACTATGTTTTTACTAAGGTCATCTACAGCACGGGGTGCTGGTGGGAAATTTGTTCCTTGGCTTGTTTTCTACTCTGGGTTGATCCTATCTGCTTTTGGACATTTTTATTGTGGTGGTTGTTTCCACAGGATGCCTGTATAGCTGTTTTGCTTCTTTTTGGTTGTGCGTACACATCCCTCGGTCAGCTCTTTTAAGAGTTTTTGCAAACTGATACTGTTTAGATGGGAGTTTCTTGACATCCTCCCTGTTTTATCTGGGCTTTACTTGGAAGACAGCTCATGGCATGGATTCCATGGATGCCGCTCTTCCGTAGCCCAAACTTTCTTGAAGTGGGGTGACTGGAGGCAGGAAGAGCTCCACTGGGCTCTGTGTGCTCACTGTCGATGAACTTGGCCTTTGTTCTCTCTTCAAATACTATAACAAAAGGTCTATCTTTAGGCTCACTCCATGTGATGGAGTCCTAATCTATCTCCAAGGAGGTTCCTGCTGGTTTTGTATTCCTCCCATTTTGGTTGAATACTGGGAAATGGCCAACTGCAACAATTTTTAAGACTATGGACAATTCTGAGAATTTATGGTGAGAAGTAAATGCTGAGTGGAACATGTTGGTCAGAGGATCAATTCAGAGGGATATATATTAAAAATAAGACAGGAAGACATCAAGGAATTAAATTAGTAAGTTCAGGAGACACTGTCTAGAGGAGCCAGCTCTCATAGGAAGAGAGAAGACAAAAACAAGGAGAAATAGGGAGCACCATGGAATTTCATTTTCGGGACCCCAGAAGTTGGCATTTAGCTAAATGGGGCAGAGGGTGTCACTGCGGGTGAGTTACACATGTGCCACTCTCAGGTGCCCTGGCAATTGGGATTTCCATCCATGGTAATGACATACCATGAAAAACCAACATGTGAAGGAAGCACAGGAAATAGAAACTGCTCAGTACCCCCTTGGGGAGGTGCGGGGAGAAGTTTTAGAAGGGCCTAGGCCACAGATAAAGGAACAGAATCATGAAGGGGAAACTCTGTCTTCTGCATAAAGAATTAATTTTTGAAATTTCATGTTGGCAAAAATGTCTGGCTACTGCTGACTTGTTCCTTTTCCCACTAACTCTCGTCCAGTTGACATGAGTAATAAATCATGTAATGCCATAACCACATTGACTCACATTTTCTGCTAATTGGCTTCAGTGCTTAGAAAAACCATGAGTGTGTGCAGGGTAGTGGGAAGAAAAATGAACCTCATTCTACAGTTGCCTTGCACAGAATGGATTAGATTCTGCCCAGTCTAGCAGGTGAATGTAGAAGCATGAATGCCTTCCGTCTCTAATATTCACTTATCCAGAGCCTCTCCTTCTGATTCTCTCCAAATCAGTGGGTGTCTATGGTGAATCCCAGGCTCTTCAGACACACTTTCTCCCATGCCGCATGTGGGAGTGGGGCTGCTAGGCTCTACCCTGAGGCATCCCGGGGTGTATAATTTGGCGTGTGTGTGCTGACATTTACTATTTGTTTCTTTGACTAGACACTAGCACAGGGAGAGTCTAAAATCTGGTTTCATTTTAGAATCTTTGGCCAGCAGTTAGCCTGAGTTATTTTTTTTAAAGGTTTTCTATGAATCACTCATTTTGTTAAAGCTTTATGGTTTATGAATTGTTTTCAATCTTTTTCCTTTATTCATTTATATTTTCATGGACTCCCTAAGGATACCCAATGGCCCAAACTATATGGAAAGGGAACTGAGTCTCTAGTTTAAAGGAAAACCCAAACTCTTTTTCTTGGAAAGATATCACGCTCGTCACAAAGTCCCCTTTCTAGGAGAGGGAGAGGATGTCATAACTTAGAGGAAGGAGACATTCCTATTAGGCGAAAGGTGCAGCCCCTGAGGAGGCCGAGGAGGGCTTCCACTCAGACAGACATGCAGATGGTAAATGAACACCTGGAGGTAAGTGCCAAAAATGAGCTACTCAGATTTTGATAAACTCATTAAATAGAAGTGACTGGGGGAGGTGATATATCATATCATAAAAGAGGAATAGTTTTTCCACATGTCATTCATTTAGTTAAAAAAAAAAGAAAAAGAAATGGTTTAAAACAAAACAAAACAAAAAAGAGAATGAACCCAACTTCCAACTAACTGTTGGCTCTTGGCCAGGAAAATTTCATAAGAGATGAAAGTCGCCTTCATCATTATTCATTCGGCAAAATAATCCGTGCTTAAGCGAATGACTTTTATATGTGCAGCATGTGCTGTGTATTCTGCTTCCAGGTGGAGCCTGTTCCAGCCCTCTGTGTGGTTTCCTTGGCTGCAGTGGCTCCAACTGGGAAGCGAATAGGAATCCCGGTGACCCACCTTGGCAGGATCGGCTATCGGAGGCTGGAGTGAAGCCCATCTCACACTCGCAGCGATATGCACCGGGGACGTTGAGGCATTGTCCGTTCTCACAGAGATTTATGTTTTCTGCACACTCATCAACATCTGGGGGCAGGGAGCAAATTACATTGCTATTAAGTTCCACATTTCATGACATAGTTTTTCCTTGCTTTATACCAAGATCAATTTTAGTGGCTTTAGTTGGGGCTCATGAACATGGAATCACAATTTATCATATTCACCTAACAGCTGGCGAGTAAGGCTATTCACCTCCACGCTAACCTTCACCTGATTAACAGAGAGAGCGCAGGCATCAGGCGTCTCTCACATCTGTCTCAGTTCCCTTTGACGCCGTCAGTAGATACCAACCCTATTAGACATGACCAAGCACGATGGGGTTAATCTTAAAATGGTGCGCATTCACTTGAAAACATCATAGTATTACGATAAACAACTGGTTCTTTCACTGGTTCAAGTATTTTTAAGCAACTTACGGGCACTCTTTGGGAATGAGGCACGTTCCTCTCCTGTCATTACACTCTTACTAAGATACTCCCATCTTAATTATGCAAATGGACCTTAAAGACAATTTATTTCATTCTATCAGATGGAAAAAGTGGGACGGGCAGACAGCAATGTCTACTGAGGGCCTAATATTTGCCAGGCAGTGTGCTGGTCGTCTGACATGCATGTTTTCATTTTGTTTATCAATCCTGTGAGATTTAGAAGAGGAAGAACCTAAGGCTAAGAGTGGCTCGCGGAGCTGTGAGAGTCACAGTGAGCTAATCCATGGCAGAGCCAGGATCTGAGCACAGCTGTGTCTGACAGAAAGCCACGCCCTTTCCTTCACACCACGGGCCGAGAAAGGCTAGGAAAGATGCAGTGTCCGAGGTTAAAAAGTAATAAAATAGTATAAAAGTGTTTTCTTAAACACACAGTTGAAAATAAGTCTGTGCTTTTGACATCAATAATTAGAAAAAATTGCGAGTCTTTCAATTTTGGGTTTAAAGTGTGTATTGAAATTCAACTTAGAAACAGCTATTTTAAAACTTAAGTCTCATACTTTATGTCCACCTAGATGACATCGTCTTTCATATGAGTCAAATGAGTGTCCCTTTTATCCTCATGGAATGAAGAAGGAATAGCGGCTCAACTGCGACTAATATTTATTGGGTGCATATGATGTGTTTTTCCCAAGCCCTTGACTTGTATTAGTCCAGATCTTTTCAGCACCATGTGGTAAGCTGAGATTTTGATAAACCCTAAGTCACATTGATTGGGTGGGTCATAGATCTTCAAAAGCTGAATGTTTTCCCCATATCATTCATTCAGTGATAAAAAAAGAAAAAAAGAGGTGGTATTATTATGGTTACTATGCTTGTTTTAAAATGGGGAGTGTAAGGCCGTACAGAATCAGTAACATACCTAAGGCTACACAGCCAGTGAGCAGTGCAGGCAAGATCTGAATCCAGGTGCTCTAATTCAGACTGAGCCTGTGATTTTTTTTGACCAGGGTGTTAATTAACAAATACAATAAAGAAGATGACAGTCATTAATAATACATGTTAGTAATAAATGTCATTATTTTAAAACTTTTTCAGGTTTTGTGTTTCAGGTAATAGAAAGACAGATGTTCATCTGTAAGTCAATTGTGATAGAGAGGTAGGATTTCAGCCTCCTTTAACTATAGTTTTCTTCAATCAAGGAAAACTTTAGCATTCCA
This sequence comes from Smutsia gigantea, assembly GCA_032199065.1. Lineage (NCBI taxonomy): Eukaryota > Metazoa > Chordata > Mammalia > Pholidota > Manidae > Smutsia > Smutsia gigantea. Next base: position 20,754 of record JAVSCE010020347.1, on the reverse strand, counting down.
TGAAAAATCTCACGAGCACACACCTTGGGACTCTCACCCACCTGAGCAGGTAAAGCCGTCTCCGGTGAACCCTTCAGAGCAGGCACATCGGTAGGAGCCGGGGGTGTTTACACACTGAGCATTGATGCTGCACTGGTGGGTTCCGTTAGAACATTCGTCCAGATCTGCATGCCGGGAGACACAGCGGTGAAGTTCAGAAACAAAAATAAGACGTTTAAGCAGACAGAAAGATTTTTCCTTGCCGCAACTTAACTATAAACTGTACAAACAGAATGTGGTTTAGTTTATCTGTAAGGTCACACATCTAATTCCTCAAGATCACAGGCCTGTGATCCAAAATGTTCCTAGTATAAACATGGGCCAAAATTATTAATTCAAGCATTTTGTGAGATATCTAATAAGCTAAACTTTTAATGTTTGAAAGAAAACCAGTACAAGATCTCCTTCTGAGTTGTACTAGGGGTAGATTTTAGTCACTGGTTCCCTGGTGCTAAGAAAGGGTAAATTTCTAAGATATTAGTGAATTTCACAGCATGACAAACAGCATGGAGTCTTCAGACTCATTTTACAGATGAAGAAACTAACGTGATTCCTGACCTCCTGGAGCCAACAGAGTAATGGAAAACACAGATGTGAAACACAAAAAATTAATTACATTAAATATGTTACATGTACCAGGAAGAAAAACTACAAGGTACAACGTGAGAATAAAAAGGACACCCAATTTGGACTGTAGAGGCAAGGAAGGGCTCACTGAGGAAGAACTTTTTAGTTAACTTCAGACATGAATGATGAGTAGACGCCTGCTGAACGGAATTAGGGAAGGGTGTTGCCTGCAGAGGGAACAGCACATGTAATGACACCGAGGAAGAAAAGAGCATGGTGGTCAGAGTGACAATAACAACACAGGAGATGTGGGGTGATGGAAGACGGAGCTGGACAGACCGTGGGAAGATGCTCTTTCTGAATACTATGTGGAGAATGGATTACATGACTGGTGGGGCGGGGGGGATGAGCAAATAGACGAGAAGGTTCTTTTCACTTCACGTGCGCGCGTGCACGCGTGCGTGTGTGTATGTGTGTGTGTGTGTGTGTGTGTGTGACAGAAAGAGAGCAAGAGAGAGAGGGAGAAAGAACGGTTAACGGTTGAGAGTAGAGCAGTGGAGATGGAAAGCAGTGGGTGGTTCGGGTGGTATTTGGAGTAGAGGTGCTTGTACATGGTTACCTCTTTGGCAATGGAGGGTGGCTCTTGTGCGAGAGTTGGCCAGTGTGATGGGTGGGCAAGAAGCACAAAATAAGGGAGCCTAGAAGACAGAAAACCAGTAGGCAATGGAAGTGGAAAACTGGGAAAGGGGATATACCCGACAAGATGTGAGACTGACGATGGGGAGATGGCTGGATGGGAGGTGGGAGCTCGTGAACTCAGTGATGTCCTCCCAGAATGTTACTGACCTTAGCAAAGTTACTTGGAAACTACGATAATTTAAGTTCTATAGTCAGCTCATAGACATCTGACACACGTAAAAGGATCACATGGATACAAAAGTATATTCGTATTAATTTATACTGTTGGTATCAGATCTTCAGGCTAGGCTTTAACACTTACTGCAGGCTTGTAAGGTGTTAGTAATCACAGGGAGGTCAGTTCAACTTGCTCTATTTTCTATTTTAAGTTGACCTGGATAATTCCTACCAGGTGGCAAAATGCTTTAGCATTAAAGCATGTAAATCATGGAGCATATTGTGCCACACAGTGAAAGACACCAAGGGTAAAAGCCAGTCCCTGCCTCACAGCTATAAAAGACTCTGGCTCAGAACTGAAACACTTGGACAGTGGCCTTCCCATTCTCCTTTCTTCGAATCAGCCCTCTTAAATCCAAAAAAAAAAAAAAAAAAAAGAAGAATTCTATTTTCTATTAAAAAGCTAATGTTGACCAGGTACAGACTTAGGTTAGCTGATAAAAGCCTTTTCATTTCCTTTGTTTATTTCACCACCGATAACTCTATGAAAAAACTAGAAAACTCTATTAGTCATTTATCTTCATACATCTGTTTAGATTTCTGGCTGCACCTCAAATAATTTTTACTGACCACCACATTAAAAATGCAGATGATGACAAGGCATACTGCTGTAGCTTGATAATTTACACGAAGGTTAAAGGAAATGCTCAGGCAGGAATTATCTTGCAACTAAAGACAGCCTTTGATTTTCAAGAGAATAAATTAAAAAATGTAGAACACGTTTCTCTTCGAGTATGTGGGTCAACAACTGTGCAAAGAAGAGCCTCTAATAATTTTGTGTCTTCCCAAGGGACACCGACATTTGCAAACTCACCAATACATTTGATGCCATTTCCAATCCAGCCTTCTCTGCAGCTACATTTGAAGCTTCCTGGGACGTTTAGACATGAGGCGTGCATGTCGCAGTTGTGAGCACCAATTTCACACTCATCTACATCTGAGAGACCACAGTTAACATGAAGAAGACAGCATACAAGCTTATTAATTCTACTTAAAGTGTACTTCTGTATATAAGTGAAGTTTAAAGTAAATATAGAAATATTAAAGTGTTACAGGGCAGACACTGTCATTTTCACTTTTAATTTTTGTAGACTCCAAGATTTGGAAGTTCGTGATCCAAATCAAACAGGCCCTTTCCTGGTGAATTGTCAGCCACTTTCTGACAGCAGTGGGACGCAGAGCTACTGCCCCTGGTAGACTGGCGCGTCAGCCCCTCCCCACCTTCCTCCTTCCAGACAAACCTCCATATCAAGGGTGTCGGATTATAGATGTTAAGGGAAATCTTATTCCCAAAATAGACTCTCCCAATTCACTTCTGTTAATAATTGTTACATATTTTTCTTGATAAGAACAAGCCTGACTTTTTAAATACATGACAGTGTATTTCTTTTTTAAAATCATATGATCACTTGTCACTTTTAGAATACAACATTTTATAGAGTTTTTGAAAACTATCATTTTAGTGTGTATTTTTCTTTTATTTATGTGAGAATATATAAACATATTTACTGGAGATGTTATCTGGGAAATGACCAGTAGCTTTCACCAGTACACACACATGTATATCATCTCATGTATATACACAAAGATACACACATGTATGTACATATATATGTGTGTGAATAAACTATGTAGCTTTCACACACACACACACACACACACACACACACACACACACTTTGGGTCAGCCTTACTAGCAGTGAACATCAGAATGCCCTTCACTCATTATATGCCCTTCCCTGGAGGTGTCAGTTAAGGGCCAGGCTGCCATCGAAGCCTCCCACCACCTGCCTTGAGCAAAATACCATACAAAGGCCTTCAATTGAGCTATGACAAACGCCTGGTCCAAATCACTGACCCTGGGATGCCCCAGCCCATTTTATGCAAAAGGTTAAAAGTGTGAAGTAGGGAAGGAGAACCAGACATATAGCAAAGGGGGTGAACATAGAAAGTGAAGAGAGAAGAGAGAGGCCATTTGGGCGGGGGACAGAGAGGGCAAAAGCAAATGGAAAGAGAAGGGAAAAAGATCGAGGAAAAGAAGGAAGGAGAGTCTAAACAGAAATCTAGATTAATCTCTTGTTAGTTTGGAAAAACTGCAAAACCATAACAAAAGGGATCCCTCGAGCCCTCTGGTGCTGCTTCCTCTTGGAAGCTGTCCTCCTCAGCAACCAGGCTGCCAGAGCCGCTAGGTGCGCGTGCCCGGGGACCTGGAACCAGACCCCGTGGTGTCCCTCCCACCCGTGTACGCAGTCAGCACCGGTGTGTCGGCACCGACCGCAGCCACCGCACCGCACCGCACCTCTCAGGGCCCAGGCTCCTCACACTCCCGGCGGGGGCTGCGGGAGGGCAAGGCTCTCAGAGCTGCATGGGAACAGGGATGCTGACGGCTGGCCTCTGAAACAGAAGCCGCCAAAACCCTGGGGATACAAGCCAGAGAAAACTACCTGTACATCCTGTGGTCCCCTTCTTCACAGAGTAACCGAGCTGGCAGTGGCAAATGAAGGACCCCTTGGTGTTCTCACATTCCCCAAACATACAGATGTTGGGATTCAGGTCACACTCATTTACATCTAGGAAATGTATTTTCAATACTGTGGTTAATATGTGTTCATCCTAGGAATTCAGAAGCTATCCTTTAAAAAAGACTAGTGGGTGGGGAGGGAGGGAGAAGGGGATTGAGGGGTATTATGATTGGCACACATGGTTTCGGGGGGAGCATGGGGAAGACAGTGTAGCACAGAGAAGGCAAATGGTGACTCTGTGGCATCTTACTACACTGATGGACAGTGACTGCAATGGGGTATGGGGAGGGACTCAATAATATGGGTGAACATTGTAACCACATCGTTTTTCATGTGAAACCTTCATATGAGTGTATATCAATAATACCTTAATACTAAAAAAAGAATAGCATAGTATTGAAATGCACTGATACATTTTAAAACAGAATCTATTTGCAAGACATAATGCTACAGTAAATACACAGTCCTTAAGGGCTTTTTCAAGTAATTGTTTCCAGCTCCATACCTTCTATTAAAATGGTCTGAACTTTTAAAATAACTGAAAGAGCCTCTTCTTCCCATGTTTAAATGTGTGTGCATAAATATTCATCCTGTTCCTGCGATACCCACCTATGCATGTCTTCATGTCCATCGAAGCCATGAAGCCATCATAGCACAGACAGCGATACTCTCCAGGAATGTTGGTGCACTGGCCACCGTCACAGATGTCAGGATTATTTTCACACTCGTCAATGTCTGACAATACAAAATAAACATCAAATGAAAACCAGGGTGGCTTTTATTCAGCTCAAATATTTTTTCCCATCCAGTTCCACTCCGGATATCCGGAGTGAGATTTGTTAAGGTGCGACGAGTCTGCGGCACCAAGTCTGAGAGTTTGCTCTTCGGTACCTGCACATGACCTCCCGTCGGGCATCAGGGCATAGCCCTCGCGGCAGCTGCAGTCATAGCTCCCTTCGGAGTTGGTGCACCGCGTGTCACAGCCTCCGTTCATTATCATGCATTCGTCAATATCTAGGGAACAACATGGCCCCCCATTACTTACTGGGTCTACTTAAAAAAAAAAAGATATAAGGCGTTTTCTTTTTCTTAAACAGGGAATGCTTAAATGGCTTTGGGTTTTGCTCCCTGCTGTGTGTTGTCATTACCCCGTCATCAGTCTTTCCTAGTTCTTTTTACTTCCTTTTACACAGCATTCCATTTAGCATTTGGCGCCAGTTGGCTACCATTAACGATCTCAGAGGTACAATAACTAGGGGGTTTAGGGGGTTTTCTTTGATAAAAGCAGAGATTGCTTTGCAAAACACCCCCCAACCATGGCATCTGGGAGATCTGCCCCCCACGCTTAGATTCATTTTCAGGACGAAGACCGCCCATTGACTTCATGAGACATTAAGCTCCAGATGTTTCCCTACACTAATTTGAGAAACACAAGTTCCTGCCCCGAGGGTGCCTGCCCCTACCTGTGCAGCCCTGCCGGTCCGGGGTGGCCTGGTACCCAGGATTGCAGGAGCACTGATAGGTGCCGATCATGTTCACACATTTGCCGTTTCTGCAGAGGTTGTCACTGAGGGAGCACTCATTAACGTCTGTCAAAGCATACCAAGAATTAATGCTTCACGCAGTGATCACATCAGACCATCAAGAACATGCTATCGTGGGGCAGGGGTCTCCAAAGAGGGTCTGTGCACTGCCGGGGAAGCAAGTCACCTGGGGTGTTCAAAGACCATGCTGGTCTCTGTATTTCTATTCTCTCTCTCTCTACAAGAGTCCTGCCCAGCAGAACTTCCCACATGATGCAACTATTCCTTCCATCTCTGTGCTGTCCAATACATAGTTCTACTGACTACTTGAAATGTGGATGGCGTGACTGAAAAAATTGCATTTTTAATATTATTTAATTTTAATTAAATTTAAATGGTCCCATGTGGCTAGGGACTATCACCTTAGAGGATGCAGGCCAGAAATGAAGCTTGCTAATATTTAATATATGAATTACCGCCATGCTCACCTGCTCACCTGGTCTTTATTAGGTGGTCAAGTGTTGCCCAAGTAATTTGAAGTTTCCTGAGGGAGACAGCTGGTTTCCTGTAACAAGGCCCTCACTTGTTTTATCTGTTGTTATATTGAATTTAATGTGCCTGGATAGGTGGATTTATAGATTACATTGCCTATTTAAAAATAAACCCTCATTATTTAAGAAAAACCCTTCTAAGATGGCAGGTGCCTTAAAAAAGAACTTCTGCTGAGATCTGTGGAAGAAACTAGCACTGATAATGCAATTACCAGAGGACAGCACGGAGCAGTAGTTGACTTTTCCTTATATGAGCTAATTGTCATACACAAAAAAAGGAAGAACAGTGACATATAGAAACAGCTAGAACTAGAAATTCATCCCAAATTCTCAGAATTACCAAGAAGACTATGTGAAATATGGATTTCTATTACCATTAAAGACATATTTTATTAAATGTCCAAAAATATGTATCTTATATCATACATTGTGCCTTTGAGAGGTATTTTTTTCCAGCTCTAAGATCCATGAAAACTAATGAACAAAATAAACTGAACTGAGAAACCCATCTCTGAATCAGTGTATCACAACCATGAATAAATATTCTGTAATCATCTGTATGAAAAAGCTCTTTGTGCCATGAATAAAAATATTTACATTTACCTTTCTAAAATGTCTGTTTAGTCTATGATTTCACATTCATCTAACATATTAGCACAGTGATATAAACATGGTCCATATTTAAGTGATACAAGTGACTATAGTGATATATATGTGTAGTGGGGAAGTATGCTCAAATTATGTTTTCAAATAGGAGTGTGCAATGGGCTCTGTTTTAAACTTTTATTTGGTTACAATTTCAAGAAAGATTTTCTGTGACAAAATGTTTCCTGGCCAAATCAAAGTTTTAAAACCATGATACCAGTTTTAGAGCTAGTTGCCATAAGCCCAGAGAGCTCTGGGTGTTCATGAAATGTCCTGGGTGGGCATGCTCCAAGACCAGCTGTCAGGTCTCCTGTCACCTCGCCATCCCTGATGAGCTCAGGGCCGAAGAGAAGACAGGGTCTTTCTGGGAGCAGAGGGGGAAGAGGAGCTTCACATAGGCCTGAGTAGACCCCACGATGACAAAGCCAGGAGTGCAAGGCGCCGCACAGGCATGCACACAGGTGAGCTCTCTCAGGGAGCAGTGTTCCCCTCCCATCCACCTGGAGGAGCCACTACACGGCCTCACCTGGGGCCCTCCCACAGGGTCCTTTCACACATGCTCAAAGTGAAAAAGAGCAAACCAGGCTAGTGCCTGCTTGTTCGAATGCATCCCTGGAGTCTCCTCTAAGGACACAGCCTGAATCCAAACGCAGGGACTCTGCATTTCCAACTTTCAAGCAGCTAGATTTTATGTGCCAAAACCATGTCTGATAGAATGGCTCCCATCTTTATGGTCTCTGCCACTTGAGCTGGGTGGGTTATGTGCTGAGGAGACAAACTCACCCACACAGTCCTCACGGGACGGTGACAGCTCGTGTCCCAACGGACAGTCACACTGAAAGCTGCCCTCAGTGTTCACACAGGTACCACCCCTACAAAGGAGAGGGTTACGTTCACATTCGTCAATGTCTGAAAGGTAAAAACGTGAGATCCATTAAAGAACTCTGAGGAATTAAAAATATTCATGCATACAGCATGGGAGAAAGATGTATCACCTGAGGTAAGTGTGACTGTAACGAGAGAGACAGGCTCAGAAGGAGACAGGGTACTGCTCTCCTCACCTTTCCTCCCACCAGTAGATAAATGGTAAAAGCTCTCTTAAAGATATGAACTACCAAGGAATTTACTTGCATGAAATGAGCAGGTTCCCAAAAGGCAAAAGTCAACAGTATTTGCTTTATGTCACCCTGAACTCCAGATGCCATATATTACCATCTATATCTCTAATCACAGTGAAAGAAATCTTATACTGATCACTTTCTACGCCCCATGAGGTGAGTCCTGTAAGTCACTGAAAATGAAAAAAGTGGGCTGAAAGGTGGCTGATACCCTGAGTTTATAATAACCCACCAGTAAGGAAACAAACACGGGCTTTGCATGACTGAATATAAATGTTAGGGTTACCATACAATGTCACCCATGTCAAATGAATCCCTCCAGTGTAGTTGGTGGGTTTTAGATTCTCTGAATAAGCAGAACCCAGCCTAAATATCTTACTGTCACTAAGGCGCCAAGAGGTTGGGCTCTCCACCAGAGCTATCTAGGAGCAGATTTCCTGCCAGACATTTAAATCTGTTCTCTCTCTAACCACGGCTCCTTGCCAAGCATGCTGTTAGCAGCTCTGAGACAAGCCGAGGGCCAGCTGTGGACTTTGTGCTAGCCAGGTTTAAAGGCCAGGGAGGGTGAGCATACACTTACCCATGCAGTTCTTCATCATCATGAACCCACTTTCGTAGCCTTCAAAGCATTCACACTCAAAGCTGCCTGGCGTGTTGACGCAGATCCCACTCCCACAGAGGTCAGGGGAGATCCTGCATTCATCGATGTCTAATTATGGGGTTCAAAAGAAGTAAAGAAATGGAAGGAGATGAGAAGGTGTTGGAGAACTGAGAGGGAGCTCTGGCCTTGCTGGGGAAGGTGCAGCACACTTGAGATGGTGGAGAAATCCGTGGCTGGCAGTCTGACGATGTGTTCTCGAGAGACCAGCTAGACGGGGCCAGGGCCTTAGGCACTTTCCTTCCCCCAGCTGTCAAAACTGTCACAGCCAATGGGCAGGTGATGGTTTTTTGCCTTTAAGAATTCTGGAATTCTGGAATTGTAGATTTCTCTCAATGGCTTAGGAAGGGTAACAGAGGGATGAACCGAGCAACTGCAGAGTGGGCCAAATAAGGCGGGGAGGCAGGGGACACGTGGAACAAGTCCTGTGCGCGATACGAAGGCCACACAGGTTCTGCTTCCCTAGCCCGCGCCCTCCCGGGTGGCTGCCTCTGAGCAGGGTGGCTGGTTGACCACAGAGAGAGAGAGAGAGAGAGAGAGAGAGAGAGAGAGAGACAGCCTCAGATGCAGACACAGCCTGCTCACTTGGAGCCAGATCTGGCACTTATATGGCAGGGCCATGGAGTACATCCGAATTTATGGTTCTCTGTCCCATTCATATGTGAAGAACCTATTGATCTAATTAAAAAAATAAAAATAAAACGATGTATTTGTGTGTGTGTCACTTGTTATATACTACAGGAATAGGAATCTTCAACAGCAGTGTTTATATTACCAAAACCAGGATTCACTGAGAACTCTGGTGCCTATAAGTAAGATTTTTCAATACAGAAGTCATGTCTATTAAATATGATTCAGCAACATGAGCCACTTAAAAATTTTTTTGTCCCTGGGAAAAAATGCTTTTGCCAGCATCTCTTAATTTTGAAGAATTTCAATTCTGAACTTCCTTCACAGGACTTCTCTATCTGTGGATAGCTTGTACAGGGTTTCCTGGGGGTGTCCCAGAAACTCAGCTCTCTCCCAGCATCTGGTCTTTCTCTATGTCCCTGATTACAGGCTATACTGAGAACACGAAAGTACTTTCTTTTAAACAAAAATCTTAACCAATTCAGTCATTCAGTTAAGCAGCTAACAATATGCATATTAACTACCTTACTTTTTGTCTGTCAGTATCTAGGCATTGGTGGTAAGAAACATACGAAGAAAAAGGGCAGTCAGACTTCTTGATAACTTCAATAATAATCCAGTAATAATTAAATCATTTGATGTAGTCTTACTGGGAAAAATATTATGTGTAGTAAGGATTTTATATTGAAAGCATTATAATATATATTGAATAAATGATTAATATTTTTTCACATTTGTGGAAAATCAGAAACATTTCTATCTTTAAATTTCATGTCACAAGTGATTACTATATGTAGTTTGTCTTATACTATTAAAACAACATATTCATTGAATAATAATAATATAGGGATACATTCTTACTGTAATATTATCTTCAATGTGTAATGGCTTCAGAATTTTTAAACTTAGGTATAAGATTTTCCAACATCAATCTAATAGAGTCAGGAAATTGCACCATTACAAAGCATTATATGATTACGTTCTCCAATCAAGTCTCCTGTTCTCAGCGTCTGTGCATATATTTTATGGAAAACATAAATTTTAAATTAGATCCTATGATATAAACTTGTTATTTGTTTTCAAATTATGTCCCTTTTTCTCCTGGGCACACACTGAGACCACATTTCAGAATTCTTTCAACCAAGTGTGGCCGTGTGCCTGAGTTCTGGCCACAGAAAGATGGGTAGATGTGACATATACCATATTCATGCTTGGCCCATAAAACACACCCATATGTGACTTTTCATGCCTTTCATCTATCTGCCAGCTGGATGGAAAAAATACTGAGCACTTCAGAGAATGAAAGGATTCTGAATATCTGAATCACTGAGTTGAATGGAGCCCCAGCTGATCTGCACCGAATTGTTCCATGGTAGGGAAATAAATATTTGTTTTGCAAAGCCAAAGAAAAAAAAGAAAAAGGAACCATACGAAGAACAGAGTAAGTTCAATGGCAGAGGAGGGACAGATTTTGGCTGATGTGATGTGATGTGGTTAGTATACAGACTCTGGAACCAGACTCCTAGGTACAAATTGCAATTCTGTCACCTCCAGGGTGAAGGGCCTTGGGGAAATCATTTCATTTCTCTCTGCCTCAGTTTCCTTGCCTGTAAAATGGGGAGCAGAGTAGAATGTACTTCACAGTATTACATGGATCAATACTCGTTAAATGCTAAGAACAGTGCCTGTCTGTGCTAAGTGCTGGTATCTTGGAGGAGGTGACTTTTGAACTGGTCCTTGAAGACTGTATAAAAATTCTAACTATAAAGTGAAGGGCAAGAGAGAAATGCACAGGTGAAGAATGATAATGCATTTCCAAGAGCAGTAAGTATGGAGTGGATGGACTGTGGAGGCTGGTAACTGGTAGGGTGGCTATGATTACTGAGGGTGCCAAATCCAGGAACGGAAGGTCGGCTTAGATGCTGTGAAGCATGGTAGCCAGCAGTGTCCCACTGTCCTTTCACATGATCTCCCAAAAACCGCAGTGCTGTCTACATGTATCTCTCTAATACAGTCAAAGATGGCCAGTGTCAGTGCCATTAAGTGACCTGGCTAACTGCACCCCAGCGAAAGAGGTGGTGTCAGAACGGGAAGAACTCTGAGCTGTTTTATCCAGGTGTAGGATCATCTGTGCCAGCTGAGGTTGTTTTGTGGGGTGTTAAGTACTCGCAGCCCTGCTTCAGGATGATGAACCTGGGGGTTGTGGCAACGACAGATCTGCCTGGAGAATTAAGGGGTTGGAGGACAAGGAAGGAACTCAAGGCAGCGAATACTGCAATATGCAGCCCAGCTGCCCTTCAGGAAGGAAGGACGCGTTTCCCCGTCAGCTGTGGCTGGCAGAAAGCCCGAGAGGCACACTCTCTTCAGCAGATGCCTCAGCAATGAGGGCCGCTCGGAGTGCAGAAAACACTGACAAGACAGTGGACCTTCAGAAGATTAAGTGTGCAGTTCTGAAATGCTTCTGGAATAGTCCAGGCTCGGGAGGCACAGAGATGGATCTCAGGGTCCCTTACGGATCAGGAAATTGGCAAGGAGTCAGAGACACACTTCAGTGGAAAGCAGAGGTAGCAGGTGCGAGGGCACAAGAACAGGGAAAATCCCAGAGAGAATATGAAGAAAGTTCAGCAAATAAAATCTTGGAGATACATTTCAAGTGTTAAGACTCATTTGTTTTATTATCTAATAGAAAAATTGGGTGATTTCATATCCTTTTCAAACCAAAGGGAATGGTTATGGATCAGGATATGGATGGTGACTGAAGTCTAATGATTAAGAAAACTATTCCCAGATGAGGAAAATAAGTTCTAGCTTCTCTATTACAAAGGCTTTTTACCGGAATACTATTATAAGTTTACACAATTGCTGATTTGATGGCTATATTCTTGAATATCCACATATGTTGAAAATTGCATTTAGCTGTCGTTCCTGTAGGTAGAACAAACAGCATTTTCATCATTTGTAGCTGTCACAATAAGCTTGCTTGGAAAAGTGGCTTTAGCAGGAGGGAAAAGAAAGAAAAACAAAAAGGTATGTGGCCTCAGGGAGGGGATGGGCTTTTGAAGGCAGTGCTTTCAAACGGAGCAGAGAAAAGAGAGCCTGGCTTTATCAACAAGGACAGAAGAACAGCTTACCTGTGCAGTTTCTCTCCTCCATGTCCAGAGCAAAGCCACTGTTGCAGCGGCACTTGAAGCTGCCGATTGTGTTCCTGCACTTCCCGAAGGTGCACATGCCAGGAAAGGCTTTGCACTCGTTGATATCTGAAAGTGGAACAGACAGGAGCGGACAGCTGCTTTGTGGAAAAGTTGCAGGCCCATCATTTTTAAGTGGAAGTAGATCATGATACAAAATGATGTACCCTAGTAAAAACGCAGGGTATCAAAAAGTTCAACGATCACTGACGCCACCCACAAACTTTCCATTGTGAAAAAGAATCTGCATTCCTAGTGTAAGCGTTCTGAGCCCTTTATTGCTGACCCCTTGTTCTGCAGAGCTGGCTGGCGGCAGGGCAGGGAGAACTTTTGCTACATCCGGGCTGCATCCAGTCAAGCTGGGCTAAGGAAAGAAGCGGTGGTCGAAAGGTGTGAGAAAGTGAGATCAGCAGTATGTGTTTTACACCATCCCCTCACGACGCCGCTTAGGTCGGTGATTTGTACTTCTGAGTCACCGCTTGGCCACACATCGTGTTAACCCAAGAAAGTCAAGTGGGGAAACCACAGGTTGAAGGCAAAAGCAATTCCCAGAGCGTGCGGAAGGTGAGCTTCAGTGCCAAGGGACCAAAGCAACAGTGACACTTACCTTTGTAAAATGGCCGCCCTGTGAGCACGTCCCCTCGGTTAGCAAAGCCAGGCCCCCGGGGACACAGGCTGTCGTACTCCTGGGTGCCAGGTCTGGGGCATTCCTCACACTCGGTGCCCCAGGCGGCCCCCACGGCGCAGCAGCACGCGTCCATGCGGAACTTCCCGGGGACAGGATGAACGCATTCATCCTCGTCCCACTTCAAGTAACACTGCTCCGTGCGGATATCTACGTGGAGAGGGAGATCACTGTGTGAGACTGAGTCATAATGTTCCCTGAACATTCCTACACTCAGTGTCTGCATGGTGCCTGCGTGATGCCGGGCCCTGGAGGCGCAGGAGCAGGCAAGAGACAGGTAGATTCCTGACCCCATGGAATGGGCTCCGTAATGACAGTCATTTAAAGAGAGTGAAGGGGAGTCCTTCTACAGTCTTAATTCTCACAAGACACCTTCAGGAGGAAAAGGCTCCCTTGCCACAAGACTCCTTCATATCATCACCTATGATCCCTTTTTTGTATTGCTCCCTTCAGAAAGAATAAAATAATTTCAGTGACAGAGTCTTTTTGTTCCCTGAATTGCATAAAGTGGCTTGTGAACGGTCCTGTCAGATCCAAGTCATAAAAAGTAAACGACCAACTTTCATCTATTTGACAGTTTGGCACAACTATTAAAATAGCTTTACAAAGGAAATAAATGTTATTTTGCTTAAAGTTCTTTGTTTTGTTTTGCCAAATTTACCCCTAGTTAAGGGGTCAAGTTACTTAAATGTCACATTTTCTCTTCAACCTCAAAACATACCAGGACCATAGAGATTGATTGGCAGTCACAAAATAGGATAAATTAGTATAGTCTAAAAATAACACATTTATGTTAGCCAACAGAGCTTTTGGTCAAACTACAGTCAAACACTTGGCTGTTTAATTGCCAATCTGAAAAATGAGTTAAAAAAAGGGTTTCCTTAATTAAATAACATGTTTTATTTGATAAGAGCTTTTCAAGACATTAAATCCTTTCCTAAGCCTGAAAACTGCTGAACAGAGGGAGAGAGCTCCCTAAGGAAATGTAAGCATAAACAAATAAATGTTTACCGTTTTAGTTACTATCAGCACTAAGTCTCTCAAGTTCTCAACCAAAGGTAACATCAGTTTTAGCGACTTCCTTTAGCCTAGAGTTGCATACACTTCCATCATTATATTAAATATATTTAAATTATAATATTTATAATACTACTTATAATGACTAAAAAGATCTACTTTCCAAGAAAAATAAGTAACTGCGGTAAAATTTCATTTTGCTTCAGAAGTCTGAATATAGGTATTCACAGTAGGTGAGTCTGTCTTACATGTCTGCATTAACACTAACTGAAAAGTCACATTCTCTGCCATGTGAGGTGTGACAGTAATACAGTGAGTCTCATTTCCACAAGGCACCCAGGGGCTGGTCTCAGTTATAGCCAACTCCAATCAACACTGTCACCAGGGAAGTAGGGATCAAGATAGAGAAGTCTTATTTAATTACAGGTATCCTTAGAAATCTGGTCTGAGTCAAAATGTTTCTGAAGTCATTGAAGTAATTTGCTCAAGAAGCTGGGATTAGTTGAAAAAACAAACCTGAATGTAGTATGTAAAAAGTTATGATAGACGGGCAGAGTTAATCCTGTGTCATCTCTACTCAGATCCTTCTCAGTATTTCCATTAGAGATCAAAACATTGTCAGCCTGCTGGCCACATATGGCCTGTGAATGTTTTGATTAACTTGCAAAGAAATTAAAATATGAATTTGAAAATCTTTCGATAGTATCTGTGCTCTACACTTTACTTCAGTCCCCACTGCTCACTTCTTTATGTTACCTGCTTGGCCCCCAAAAGCATTTGAGTTTGGAACCTCTAATTTAGATCAGTTTCTATCAGAGCAGTTTTCTTCTACTTCTGTTCTCAGAATATTTTACATTTTTATATATCAATCTCTTCTTGAAGCTTTCTTGCATCCCCAGACACAATGAATTAATGCAGCATAATTCAATAGGGACAAAAACATTTATTCCAAGTAAAAGGATGAAGAATCCAACATATCCTTTTAGAATATTACAGAAGGTTTGATTTTGAGTGATGTTACTGGGAATTTATTTTGCTGAGTCATAATTTACAATCAATGATATAATTTCATAGAAAGCATCCTCAGATTTTATTGGTCATTTGCCCATACTGATACTACTATTTATGTCGCCTTCAAGAGATATTTTACTTTTTTCTAAACTTTATAGTTAATTTAACAATAAAAATCTGAAAAGAACTTTTCTTTTTTATTGGACTTGGGGTACTATAACTTCTAATCAATTCCAAAATACGATTTTATAGTCGTATTTTGTATCTATATTTAAATATGCTGTCAAAAACTAACTCAAAGTGACATCTGTTAATTATAACTAAACAGTAGTGTTGCAAACTTTTTCTATTCATTAAAAAAATTTTAAATACTTCAAAGATCTTTGAAAATAACACTACCATTGCTCAAGCTTCACCTTACAAAGCTTAAATTTCACACACAAAACTATGTAAAGTTATTTTACAAACTAAAACCTTCCTGCTTCATAGGACACTGGAAAAAAATGCTTTCTTTAAGTGAATAAAAAGTTGTTTAGATACAATATAGAATTAATAGAAGCTTCTTTTTCAGTCATAAAACTCAATTTTAATCAACCATGACACTGATAAAGAATACGGTCAATAAGACATTTCTATAATAATGATGTTGAAAGAAAGAGTTCCTTATTTTAGATCTTTAAAAAATAAAGCATTAGGGAAATTCCTAATTCTGAAGGTGGTAAAGGAAGACCTAGGATTGGTCAATGTTTTCAGAGAGAAACAATATAATTTTGCCTATGACTTCCCCACTGTCTTGTCTGAGAGTACAGCTACAATGGGCTGGTAAATGTGAACTTCAAACACCAATCTCTAATTTTTCTTCTATATTTTCAAAATATCCATAGTTCTCTTATTCTACTGACCCGTGTGAAAGACTGAAACTGCCTAAAATATATGATTAAAGAAATAGAGATAAATTTTTTGAGCAGTACTAACTTTCTCGATCATACAGAAATCATTTCACTTAAATACATTCCCTTTAACCATATCCTTGAGTGATTTTTTTCCCTCTAACTATCTCATTGAAAGCAAGTTTTCCAGCTACAGACCCAGAATGGTTCTGCACTGGTCACTGCCCCAAATATAAGAAAAACTCACAGCTGGTTTCTTGCATAAAATACACGAGGGTATGAATCTTACCCAGACACACACGGCCAGTTCCATCCAACGTAAGTCCTTCAGGGCACTCACAGTGAAAAGATCCTTTGCTATTGACACAGCGTCCGTTTGGACAAACGCCAGGAAACACCTCACACTCATTAACGTCTGCAGGGAAATGAAGCAAGCAGAGGGAGAAAGATGTTACAAATAGAAAAAGCAGGTGTAGCCTTACATCCTGTACAGCATATTCAATCTGCAATACATCGTGGGTTGTTACTTGAGTTAAGCATAAAGATTTCACGGCACAGCCTCGGGGTTTCCCAGGCACCAGCTGGAAAAATCACCATGGCTTTGCCCGTTCATAAAGCACGGCCCAGACATGTTCCTTTGCCAGCTGTTCAATGCCTTAAAGGCTAATAATGCCTTATGAAAATTTACCCAACAGCATAAAGCGGAGAACTAGGAAACCCTAAGTTTTTCCTTAACTTTTGTTTCCTAAGAGTATTATTCTAAAGCATTTGCTGAGTACATTGAGTATTCTGATGGAAATTTCAAGGTTTTTGAAAATGACAAATATCTCCACAGAGTGAGAGTGGATGTTCCTTTTGCGTGCTGCTCGAAAGATTCACATCATGCAGGAACCCACTCACCTTCACAAGTAACACCTTTAATCCTGGCGAAACCTCTTGGGCAGGCTGTATCTGTGAGAAACAACAGGACACATCCTGCCTTCATTATAAAAGACAACACCCCTGTGTGAAGTTCAAGAAACAGTGAAGTGGAATCTAAGCTGAATTAAGTGGAAGCCCCAGGCAGGGGTTTGGGAGGCCAGGGGCTTCAGCTGCCTGCTGTTGAATTCCATGTAGCTGGCACACGCCACGCTGCCGTAACGCCATTCGTGTTGACCCATGCTCAGCCTCGTAACTTTCAATTCCTTTTTGCTTTCACGTTGTCAACTGAATTACAAGTCAACAAATAAAAGATTTAAAGACGCCATGTTCTACTGAACACACACAGACAAGGACGTGCGGCGATTCTGGTAATCACCTAGCAATTACTCCTCGCCGATTCCCTGACTTGTCTAAAATATTCAGGAAGTCTCCTTGCAGTAAAAGGAGAAGCCAAAAACATTTTAAGAAGAGAGAAGACTGCACTAGAAAAGACACCCTTTCAGGGAGGGCAGTGATCTCATGGCTGTCCTTACTATGGAAATGCACAGTGAAAACCAGGTGCCTCCCGGAGGGAGTGGCCTGCCAGCGCGGGGGCGCTGGGCCGGGCTCCTACCGAGTTCGCAGCGCTCACAGGGGCTCCCCCAGGCGGCGCCGAGGGTAGCGCAGCATTCCGATTTCAGAGTGCCTCCGTTGATGTTCACCTCGCAGCGGCCGTCCTGGATATTGAGCCAGCACGTCCCTTTCAGGCTGTCTAAAAGGAAAAGGAAAGGATGGGGGAGCTCGCACCTCTGCAGAAAATATAATTCGTCTGTACACAACAGAGGCATTTTTTAATAGTTAAAAAAACCAAATTATTTTAAAAGCATCTTAATACCGTATCCTTTGAACACACATGTACATGCATTTTCAATATATTACATGGAAATCAAATATTGTACTCTATATAGTTCGTGTGACGTGATGAGTCATATGACTGTACCTACTGCTATTCTAGGAGCGACCCGTGTTGCCCAGGATTTTATGCTGATACTTCCAAACACAGGGCATTACTGTGATAAGATCATTACTTGTGTGAAAAATACTCATAAGTTTTATCTTTGATGATAAAGGCTTTGATATTTAAGATTTTGTGAAATTAATTTGCTCACATAATCTTTGCTCCCAATTCCCCACCAAATACGTCATACACAACTTACGTTTATAGTAGAGGGAAGCCGTATTTCTCTAACTGAAGATATTTGATGAATAATTTGGAAAAAAATAAATCGCATAGATGAAGAAGAAAATAAACCTCACCAGTAAGACATACCAAGGCTAATATTCAATAAATTTTCTTTCCAGCATTTTCCTATGCATATGTATGTATATCTTTATCTCTAGTTTAAAAAATAACACATGCCTGTGGTAAGCTATTTGAAGAAATAGCAAAGAAAATATAAAAATCACCTGTATCCAGCCATCTAGCAATAGCTACTCCTCACTTTTTAGATGTTGCCACATCAGATTTAAGTGCCTCCTTAAATGACTGGTACATAACTGATTTTGAAGCAGTAACAAGGAATCCAGTCAAAGCTGATGTGGCAAATACTAACTAGGTAAAATAAATCATATGTGAAGTTTTTCTTGCAGTACCGCGGCCCTGAGTCAGTGTGCCTAACATTATCAAGGCTCTTGTTAAAATGCAGAGTCACAAATCTCCAGGTCTATGTGTGATGTGTAATTTAACAAAACCTTAACGGCATATTGTGGCATACAGACTAGGGAAACAATAAAGGAAAAGCATATTCCTATAGCGTTTACCTTAAAACTCCTTTAATATTACAGGCAGACAGTTTTACTGCTACACTCAACAAAAACAACCAGAAATACAGAAAGAGAATTGCAGTGAAACCAGCAGGCCATGAAGGGAGGCGTTGTAATTTCTGATTGCTGAACACAGTAGTGGGGAAGAGGCGGTGACCACAAACCCCAGCCCTCTGGGACAGAGGTCACAACATTAACAACTCTGTCCTTGACGGGATACAAGAAGTCACAGGGTAAGGATGTGGGGGAAAACATGGACAGTCGGTTTGCTTTCCTTCTGTTCTGAGCTTCAGTTTGGGTGCAAACTGCATGCAAATGAAAAAGATCTGTTCATCCTTATTCCTCTCAGGCCTCAAATTACAGGTTTTTTACAGGCTTACACCTGTACATTTCACAGCACAGAGGCAACTGAAATGCTACTGCGTACTTAGATGGTCTTTTAGGACCTGGATTAATTAATGACTGATTTATCCCCTTAAGTAACATAAAAAGTAAAAGTAATTGGTGATATTTATCGAGGTAGAACAAGCACTATTCTAAAGGCTTTTCAGTATTGGCTTATTTACTCATTAAAACAACCCTGCAAGATACGTACACTTTACAGACGAGGAAACTGAGGCACACAGAGGTCACCTAATCTACTCAGGGTGTCTCAGACAGAATAATGTCAGCATCAAGATTCAGTCACACACTGTCTGATTTCAGAGCCTTGCTCTGTAATATGCTTCTTTAGGCTGGTATTGTATCAACACTTACAAGTCACAAAATCCCCTGATATGCACACACACACATACACATTCCTCTCTCTCTGATTTTGTGTGTGTTTGTGTGTGTGTATACACACGCTAGATGTAGATGTAGTTATACAGTTATGTTGTCAGGGCTTGGTTTAGAAATCTGAAAATAAAGGAAATAAAGCAGGGTAGAGAGCCTTGAGGGTGTCAAGGGAAGAAAGCCTGTTGTCTTATCTAGGCTGGTCAGAGAAGTCCTGACTTATGACATCTGAGTAGAGACATGAGGGATCGAAAAACAGAAACCTGGGTAAAGATCATTCCTGCCACGAGAGAGATGTTCTCGCTTGTTTTAAAAGGATTACCAGGAGTGCTGTGTAAAACAGACTGGCAGGTAGCAAATATGAGAAAACAGAGATAAAAGAGAGGCTAAGCAGTCATCAAGAAGAGAAATAACCGTGGTTTGGACTGGGAGTTGTCGGGGGACAAGGTGGTGAGAAGTGGTTGAAAGATGGATAAACTTCAAGCACAATCAATCGGATTTGCTGATGGGTTCAATGTGGAGTTTGAGAGAAGGGGATCAAAGATGACGCCAAGGTTCTGGGGGCAAGTAGAAGAATGGAGTTGCCATTACCGAAACGGAAATGATTCTAGGAGACAGAGGTTCCAGCTGAAAGACAGGAATTATATTTTAGACATGCTGAGTTTGGAATGTTTTTGTCAGCCATCCAAATGGAAACACTGTGCAGACAGCTGGGAATAGAAGTCTGAAGTTCGTGGAGAGGTTGAGGATGGAGAGATAAATTCCCAAGTCAAGGTAAAGGCCACCCAAGGACGAGTATAGACAGAGAGGCAAAGGGGTCCAAGGACTGAGCTCTGGGACACCTCATGTTGGAGGGCGCAGGACACGGGAGACATAACAAAGAAACGGAAAAGGGACAGAAAAGAGAAAGGAGAAGAGGAGGTGGCCAAAAACGGAAACCTTCCTGAGCAGAGGTGAGTGATGAACTGTGACAAACAGTGCTAATAGGCTAAGACGAGCAACAAGAAGAGGCCACAGTCTGAGAACAGCGAAGTCACCACCCTTCTCATGTCCACAGAAGGCAGGTGCAAGCCAAAGATGAAGGAAAGTGGTCTGGATTCCACAGAGCCATGAAGATGAGGAGGGTACTACAGGCAAAATCAATCAGAGGTATTGTTCTATTACATTATTCAATCATTTTCCAACCAGAATACAATAGTCTTTTCAAGCGGTTTGCAGAACAGCTTAAGATAAATTTATATTTAGGAAGTTTGCAGGATAGATTCTAAATCCCTGGATAGTCTAATTCATATATGCT
>JAVSCE010020346.1:0-31109 GCA_032199065.1 Smutsia gigantea | reverse complement strand
TCAGGTAGACTTAAATATTACCTTGTATTGTAGGAGTCTAGAGGAACCTGGGACAAAAAACAAAAACAAAAACAAAACTCTGATGCCTGAAAGAATTCTCTAGAAGAAATAGGGGGATGGGTAGAAGGGGAGACGAAAGGAGTAGAGGAAAATAAATGCACATTTAAACTACTTTAGAATTTTGCCTGCAGATGAACAATACTATTTCTGTAGCATCACCCTGGTTGGCCATGCCCAAGGGTACCATTTTGGTGGGTGGCAGGGCAGGGAGGAAAGCAAAGGTGTTAAAACATGGGCATAAATCTCTTGGTGGTGTCTTGAGGTCCAAAATTTAGAGATATGTTTTGGTGTGAAGGTGACCCAGATCAATGTTTCTCAAACTTTAGTGAACATCAGAGTCATGTGCAGAGCTAGTAAACATGCAGAAACTTAAGCTCTACCACAGAGATCCTGATGTAGTAGGTTTGGATTGGAGCTGATGTTTTGCATTCTAGCAAACTTCTGGTGATGTTACGCTGCTGGTCAAGGGACCACAATTTGAGTAGCCCTGATCTAAAGCCCTAGAGGGATGCCAAAGCAAGGATTGATTCATATTAAATTACTGCTGAAAACTGTTCTGTTTTCATAGCTGGGCATGTAGGTTCAGAAGTTTTGTAGCACGGAGGACTTATTGAAGAGAGCTCTGAATTTGTTCCTTGCTCCACATTTGGTCAGTTTTCAATGAGTGGCCCTTTGGATTTGTTGCTGAGAGCAGGTGAATTAGCTTTTGAAAATAGATCTTGGCTGCTTACCATTCATTTCTTAGAAAATTCTGAGAGTCATCTATAGGTATGTGCAATACCCTCTTGTCCTACAGTCAGAATGTGAGAGCTGATTATCTGACCTCTTTCAAATGGAAGCTAATGGTTTTGTGGTCCCCAGAATATGAATTAATGAGTTTCACTGTACTGACATTTTTAATGTCAACATTAGCAACAGCAGATGGGAGATGTCTGCGTTGGGTGTCTGTTTCCAATTAAGACCTTCAATTTATGATAAATGAATACATTTCAATCATGTCTGCGTTGCATTCAGTGTATGCTTGGTTGATCAACAATAAAAGCTGCTGGGGATGTTTTGGCACACAATGAAAGACCGAGTCAGCCCATAGGAGAAAGGTTCCCTCTTTAACAGTTTCTTCAAAACTTACATTAAACCAGAAAAATTCAGGAAAAGTAACAAATGAGTTTTTCAGTTATTTTTTCCATATATGTATGTGAAAATTTGGAAAATAGAGGAGAAAGTACGTACAGATATTACCACTGTAACATGAACTCTGTTAGCACTTAGGTATTTTCTTCTAGTCTTTGGACTACGCAAAGAATCATTTAGACAGGTATAATTATATATTGATTCCTGAATTTTTTCACCTAATATATCCTAAGCTTTATATTCCCTGTTTTTATACAGTCTGTTCCAGTTATCTATTGATGCATAACAAATCATCCCAAAACTTAGTGGCTCAAAAAAGAAGATTTGGATTAAGAATCTGTAATTTGGGTAGGGCTGGTTAGGAATATCTCAATTCTGGTCTTCTCAACATTAACTGGGGCATTGCTGGGGCCTCAAATTGGCCAATGACCTGCTCACTTGCATGTCTTCAGTTGATGCTGACTGCTAGCTGGGACATTAGTTTGGGCTGCCAGCAGAAACACCACATGTGACTTCTCCAGGTTGCTTGAACTTCCTCAAAACATGGTAGTGAGATTCCAAGGTTGAGCCTCCCAAGAGAGTAAGCCAGGTGGAAGCTGTATTATCTTTTATGATCTAGCTTTAGAAGTCACACATGACTTCTATCACTTCTAGTCATTAGAAGTGAGTCACTAAGGCCAGCCCATATTCAAAAAGAAGGAAAACAGACTTCACCTTTTTATGGCAGGAGCACCAAAGAATCTGCTGATACATTTTATAAAATGAGAGCATAGTGTTCTATCAAGTAAATATACCAAACTTAACCATTTCACCTACAGTAAAACACTTAGGGCATTTCCATTCTTAGACTCTGATTAACACGTTTATTTAGCAGATCTTCTAGAAGCAATTATATACTGCATTATACCAACTAGTTTCCAAAAGAGCATATATTTGTTACATATATGAGCATTTAGTAAAGGTTCTTTGATTTTGAAAATTCTAACCAGACCTTAATTGGAAAGACCCTCTTAAGATCTAGGGCTGCTTAAATAGGTGACAACCTTAGAAAGAAATGGGGAAGCAGATGGATGCTCCTACCTTAGAACTCCCAAGAAAACCGAATGCTTCCAAAACTATAAATTCACACTGTGAGTCATAACATTTTCCAATTTAAGATGGGCTGTCAAGGTGAATGTTCCAAGCTAATTTGGCATTGGCAGGTGTAGGAGCTGGAAAGACAGTATGCCCCACGGAATTGGTGTGGGGGGTGTCCAAATGCTGATGACACAGTTAGGATCTCCCTTAGGGTATGTGGGGCCCCACACAAATATTTTTTGCAAGGTCTCTGTCTATATAAACAATTTTATTTTTTCAAATGTATGATAAAATTCATGGGCCTGTTTGATTTAATAATGAATATTTAGAATTATTTAGAGATAATTATTAGAGATGCTTACATATTTGTTTATTATCCAATCAAAGCACATGAAGATTCTTTGTAGTATCCAGACACCATTTCTTGTTCAGATCCAGGAATCATATCTTTATATTCTTTATCATCAAATATGCCATTCCTTGATAATATCATATCTCCCACCAGAAGAAAAAGATAACAACACTGTTATTCACAGCACCATGACTCTTTGGAAACTCCTCTCACTGAAATAATATATACTTTTTTTACCTCTTTACTTCCTAATATCTTTTATTTAATGGTAGTTACGTCATTACTCATGATCCTGCATCTCCATCATGCTATGATTCTCTCAGAGGTTAACTGTGCGTCATTGATGATGACCATACATGTAAATCTTACCCAAAATATGCAGGAAAATGTGAATTATAATTCATTTTTTTGGTCATAATAAGCTTATATTTCAGAATTTTATAGAGCAAATTTAGAACAACAGCTATTCTAACCATGTATTTTCTTGAACCCTTTATTCCACAATCACTACACTTCAAGAATATGATCTCTCTTAACCTTGACTGTACCCCTTCTAACCACACACTACCACCATGGGAAAGATGGACAAAGGGTCCTTGAGCAGAGTGAGAAGAGCAGAAAGAATATTTGCCCTTGGTCTGGTCGAGGAATGGCCCTCACAAGAGACTTCTGGCTTCACAGGCCAGTCTCAGCTACTGGAGGACCTCTTGGAAATTTTCAAAGAAGGTATTCTAAAACACTGTGACCCTTGTGTGGCCTGGGCCTGGGAACCTGGGGCAGGGATCAGTTTGTTCAACTTTAGGGGCAGTTTTGAATACAGTCATAGATGACTGAAGGAAGTTAATTGTTGGAGATAAATGTCTGAGCAGAGAGTATGGTAGCAGGTGATACAATGTAGCATAGAAGAGTGGCCAGCGTCACCGAAGTCAGCAAAGGTGATAGGCAATGCCCTGGCAGCAAAGAAATCCTATGACAGGTCACATGGACTCCATGAAGAGATTCAGACTAGAAAAGAGTCATTGGATTTTAGTTCCACAGTTTTAAAACAGTATTCAACTTGTAGGCTCTGTGGAGTTTTCTTGATGGTCAATTCTCAATGTTCACCTTTCTTGACCTAGCAGTGGCATTTGACAGAGTTTATTATTATTTCTACATGAAATGTTTTCTTTACTGTGCTTCTAGGACATCAAACTCACCTAGTTTTTCTCCTAACTCCCTGGCTATTTAATCTGTTTCCCCTGGAGATTCCTCATCACCCTCATAGACCTCTAATCATTGAATTTCCCAGAGTATAGTCCTTGGACTTAATCTCTTCAATATTTATACTCACTCTTTTGGTGCTGTCATCCAGTTTCCTTTTTTCTTTTTTTATTGTCCTACAGAGCCACTTGACCCTTTCTTTTTTTTTAATTTTTTATTAAGGTATTGTTAATACACACTCTTATGAAGGTTTCACATGAAAAAACAATGTGGTTACTACATTTAACCCATATTATCAAGTCCACACCCATACCCCAATGCAGTCACTGTCCATCAGTGTAGTAAGATGCCACAGATTCACTGTTCGCCTTCTCTGTGGTACACTGTCTTCCCCATGATCCCCCCCACACCATGTGTACTAAAAATAATACCCGTCAATCCCCTTATCCCTCCCTCCCCACCCACTTTCCCACAGCCCTCCCCTTTGGTAACCACTAGTCCCTTCTTGGAGTCTGTGAGTCCGCTGCTATTTTGTTCCTTCAATTTTGCTGCATTGTTATACTCCACAGATGAGGGAAATCATTTGGCACTTTTCTTTCTCCACCTGGCTTATTTCGCTGAGCATAATATCCTCCAGCTCCATCCATGATGTTGCAAATGGTAGGATTTGTTTCTTTGTTATGGCTGAATAGTATTCCATTGTGTATATGTACCACCTCTTCTTTATCCAATCATCTACTGATGAAAATTTAGGTTGCTTCCATATCTTGGCTATTGTAAATAGTGCTGAGATAAACATAGGGGTGCATATGTCTTTTTGAATCTGAGAAGTTGTGTTCTTTGGGTAAATTCCAAGGAGTGGGATTCCCGGTTCAAATGGTATTTCTACTTTTAGTTTTTTGAGGCACCTCCATATTGCTTTCCACAATAGTTGAACTAGCTTACATTCCCACCAGCAGCGTAGGAGGGTTCCCCTTTCTCCGCATCTTCGCCATTATTTGTTGTTCTTAGTCTTTCGATGCTGCCCATCCTTACTGGTGTAAGGTGATATCTCATTGTGGTTTTAATTTGCATTTCCCTGATGATTAGTGATGTGGAGCATCTTTTCATGTGTCTGTTGGCCATCTGAATTTCTTCTTTGGAGAACTGTCTCTTCATATCCCCTGCCCATTTTTTAATCGGGTTATTTGCTTTTTGGGTGTTGAAGCGTGAGAGTTCTTTATGTATTTTGGATGTTAACTCCTTGTCGGATATGTCATTTACAGATATATTCTCCCATACTGTAGGATGCCTTTTTTGTTCTGTTGATGGTGTCCTTTGCCATACAAAAAGTTTTTAGTTTGATGTAGTCCCATGAGTTCATTTTTGCTTTGGTTTCACTTGCCCGAGGAGATTGGGAAACAGTTGCTCGCTGACACCTACTTTATACGAGAGCTGGACTTGATGCCCCACAGGTGTGCCCAGGTGTGTCTACCTGGCCATCTGTGTGCACCCAGGCCCTTTGAAGGGTCCCAAACTCTGCACATTGTTAAACTGTGTCCCTCCATGAGGCAACCCAGCTCTGTCCCAGCTCCATGGACTTGAGCTCAAGTCTCTCTTTCCATATTTTTTAATATTACTCAAAGAAAATGAAAAAGCCCATGAACACATGGAGGCTTAATAACATGCTCCTAAACAAAAAATGGATCAATGACCAAATAAAAACAGAGATCAAGCAATATACAGAGACAAATGATAGCAATAATTGAACAGCACAAAATCTTTGGGACACAGTGAAGGCCATGGTAAAAGGGAAATATACTGCAATACAGGCCTACCTCAGGAAAGAAGAACAATCCCAAATGAACAGTCTAAACTCACAATTAATGAAACTAGAAAAGGAAGAACAAATGAGGCCCAATGTGAGTAGAAGGAGAGACATAATAAAGAATAAGCAGAAATAAATAAAATTGAGAAGAATTAAAACAATAGAAAGAATCAATGAAAGCAGGAGCTGGTTCTTCAAGAAAATAAACAAAATAGATAATCCCCTAGCCAGACTTATCAAGAAAAAATGAGAGCCTACAACATAAACTGAATCAGAAATGAGAAAGGAAAAATCACTACGGACACCACAGTAATACAAAGAATTATGAGAGAATACTATGAAAAATTGTATGGTAACAAATTGCATAATGTAGAAGAAATGGACAACTTTCTAGAAAAATACAACCTTCCAAGGCTGACCCAGAAAGAAAGGGAAAATCTGAACAGACCAATTACCACCAATGAAATTGAACTGGTAATCAAAAAACTACCTAAGAACAAAACGCCTGGAACAGATGGTTTCACTGCTGAATTTTATCAAACATTTAGGGAAGACCTAATATCCATTCTCCTTAAAGTTTTCCAAAAAGTAGAAGAGAAGGGAACACTCCCAAACTCATTCTATGACACCAACATCACTCTAATACCAAAACCAGGCAAAGACACCACAGAAAAAGAAAATTACAGACCAATATCCCTGATGAACATAGATGCAAAAATACTCAACAAAATATTAGCAAACTGAATTAAAAAATACATCCAAAAGATCACCCATCATGATCAAGTGGGATTCATCCCAGGCATGCATGGATGGTACAACATTTGCAAATCCATCAACATCATCCACTACATTAAAAAAAGGAGAAAAACCACATGATCATCTCCATAGATGCTGAAAAAGTATTTGACAAAATTCAACATCCATTCATGATAAAAACTCTCAACAAAATGGGTAGAGAGGGCAAGCACGTCAACATAATAAAGGCCATATATAACAAACCCACAGCCAATATAATACTTAACAGTGAGAAGCTGAAAGCTTTTCCTTTAAGATCGGGAATAAGACAAGGATGCCCACTCTCCCCACTTTTATTCAACAGAGTTCCAGAGGTCCTAGCCACGGCAATCAGACAACACAGAGAAATAAAAGGCATCCCGATTGGTAAGGAAGAAGTCAAACTCCCTGTTTGAAAATGACATGATATTGTATATAAAAAACCCCAAAGAATCCACTCCAAAACTACTAGATCTAATATCTGAATTCAGTAAAGTAGCGGGATACAAAATTAATGCACAGAAAACAGTTGCATTTCTATACACTAAACAGGGAACTAGCAGAAAGAGAAATCAGGAAAACAATTCCATTCCAATTGCATCAAAAACAGTAAAATACCTAGGAATAAACCTAACCAAGGAAGTGAAAGACTTATACTCTGAAAACTACAAGACATTCATGAGAGAAATTAAAGAAGATACCAACAAATGGAAACACATTCTGTGCTCATGGATAGGAAGAATTAATATTGTCAAAATTGCCATCCTGCCTAAAGCAATCTACAGATTCAATTCAATCCCTATCAAAATAACAACAGCATTCTTCAGTGAACTAGAGAAATAGTTCTAAAATTCATATGGAACCAAAAAAGATCCTGAGAAGGAAGAACAAAGTGGGGGGATTACACTCCCTGACTTCAAGCTCTACTACAAAGCCTCAGTAATCGACACAATTTGGTACTGGCACAAGAACAGACCCATAGACCAATGGAACAGACTAGAGAGGCCAGATATTAATCCAAGCATATATGGTTAATTAATATACAATAAAGGAGCCATGGGTATACAATGGGGAAATGACAGCCTCTTCAACAGCTGGTGTTGGCAAACTGGACAGCTACATGTAAGAGAGTGAAACTGGATTATTGTCTAACCCCATGCACAAAAGTAACCTCAAGATGGATAAAAGACCTGAATGTAAGTCGTGAAACCATAAAACTCTTAGAAAAAAACAGAGGCAAAAATCTCCTGGACATAAATATAAGCAACTTCTTCATGAAAATATCTCCCTAGGCAAGGGAAACAAAAGCAAAAATGAACAAGTGGGACCATATCAAACTAAAAAGAACAAAGACATCCTACAGTATGGGAGAATATATTCATAAATGACATATCTGATAAGGGGTTGACATCTAAATTATATAAAGAGCTCATGCACCTCAACAAACAAAAAGCAAATAAGCCAATTAAAAAATGGGCAGAGCTGAACAGACACTTCTCCAAAGAAGAAATTCAGATGGCCAACAGGCACATGAATAGATGCTCCATATCGCTAATCATCAGAGAAATGCAAATTAAAACCACAATGAGATATCACCTCACACCAGTTAGGATGGCCAACATCCAAAAGACAAACAACAACAAATGTTGGCGAGGATGTGAAGAAAGGGGAACCCTCCTACACTGCTGGTGGGAATGTAAATTAGTACAACCATTGAAAGCAATATGGAGGTTCCTCAAAAAACTCAAAATAGAAATACCATTTGACCCAGGAATTCCACTCCTAGGAATTTACCCTATTAATGCAGGAGCCCAGTTTGAAAAAGATATATGCACCCCTATGTTTATTGCAGCACTATTTACAATAGCTAAAAAATGGAAGCAACCTAAGTGTCCATCAGTAGATGAATGGATAAAGAAGAGGTGGTACATATACACAATGGAATATTATTCAGCCATAGGAAGAAAACAAATCCTACCATTTGCAACAACATGGATGGAGCTAGAGGGTATTATGCTCAGTGAAATAGGCCAGGTGGAGAAAGACAATTACCAAATGATTTCACTCATTTGTGGAGTATAACAAGAAATCAAAACTGAAACAAAACAGCAGCAGACTCACAGAACCCAAGAATGGACTAACAGTTACCAAAGGGGAAGGGACTGGGGAGGGTGTGTGGAAGTGAGGGGTAAGGGGGAAAAAGGGGTATTGTGATTAGCACACATAATGTAGTGGGGAGGATACAGGGCAGGCAGTATAACACAGAGAAGACAAGTAGTGATTCTATAGCATCTTACTACGCTGATGGACAGTGACTGTAAGGGGGTATGTGGTGGAGACTTGATAATAGGGGGAGTCTAGTAACCATAATATTGCTCGGGTAATTGTACATTAATAATAGCAAAATAAATAAATAAAAACAAGTAAGAGAAATTTATTGTCTTGCTTGCTAGCATCGTAATGCTTTTTGTTGCTAGTGTTTTTTAAATTTTTATAGGACAATTGGCTTTTTAATTCTTGTAAATGTAAGCACATGCCTATGAAAATTTATGAAGGTTTTTTTCAAAATCCAATAATAATCCACTTCTTCCTATTGTTCATAATTTTTATGGTTTCTTTAAAGAAATCACTTAAGAAAAGATATTTAATTCTTTCAGTTTCACTTTAGTTGGTTTTCTTCTGGATATAGTAAATTAAATTTTAAAATATCAGCAGTGATAGTTTTAGATGGTCGAACTGATGTTTTGTAAAAACCTTTTTTCATTTTCCCAAATTTATTTCTTTCTAATGAACACCTATAAATTTTATAACCAGACATTTAGAATTTTTATAATTGTAAATAACAAAAAGCTGATTTGATTAAATCAAGTACATACATACATATATACATATCAACAAAAAAATCAAGCTTTAATCTATTTATCCCTTCAGATTTTATCTAACAAAGGGACTCTGACTTCACTGATGAGTTTTACTTCATGTTAGGATAGACAGTAACAGAAAGGGTGGTTCTTGGCAGAAAAGCCTAGAACTTTCCTTTCTTGCCACTGGAGCTAATAAGAGTCATAAAATCACCTGTTTGCTGTGATAAGCTCATTCACCTTAACATCAGCCTAATGGGAGGAATTAGAGGCAGTATGCAACAACAGTAGCCGCTGCTACTGCTCCTGCTGATTTTAGAAAAAAAGCAGAGTCTGTCTTTGGCCCCTCCTATCTGTCCTTCCAGTTGTTTTAAGGCCCCAGATTCACCGCTACTTGAGGCAAAATTCTCAGGGCCTTGAACTCAGCATATCAAGCTATGATATTATGAGTCCCAGAGGTATTCACCTCTTAACATTCCCTTCTTTCTTCATTTATAATTTATAGCTTACTGACTCCAGAAAGGACTTCAGATGCAGTATTTCAATAGGGAACTCTTGAAGACCAGAAACTCCATAGGCAAAGGAATGCACTTCCAATGAGGAATTTAGGGTATGATGGCCTTTGCATGAGGGTGGTATTTTGAAGTAGTCATGCCCCATAGGTAGTTGTTGGCCTTCTCAATCAGCAAAACTGACCCTGTTTTTTTTTAATAAAAATATAAAAGGTATTTGGAAAGTTACTACAAGAAAACATCAACAGCCAGAGAGCAATCATGCTCAATGCCTGCTTTCCCACATGCTCACACACAGCCGTACCCCACTCTTTACCTTCCACTCTTTTGCTTTTATGCTTGGTTTTGGCATAAAATGTTTTAGGAATGAAACTTCTCTCTCTGTTTTTGCCCTGCTTCTAATCTGGATCCCTTGCACTTATCATCAAGGATTATGCAGGTGTCCATGTCTGACCCCTGAGGTAATTAATAAAAATTCACCCTGAGGTATTAGAGACTGACAGGCAGAGGTAACATACAGATGTATAAGTCTGCCAGCCAACAGGAACCAAACACTTCTCAGTGTCTTAGAAAAGATGTTTGTCTTGCAAAGAGGTTTTATTTGCTATTTGGAATATGCAGGACCTCAAAAGTAGTTCTTATTGTTATTTTTGTTGTTTTCTATCCCACAAATAGGTTAGCCTTGAGAAAATATTGACCTATGTTTCTTTCTAAAATTTAACCTGAAATTATCTTGGCTCTGTCAACTAGGACTGACTGACAAAATGTTGGGTTGTGGGAGGAGAGGAGAAGCCACTATAAATGAGGAGAGCCCAGGGGTCCAGGAGAAAACCCAGGCCTAACTAGCATAGGAATGGAAGTCCCTGGGAAAGATTTATTAGCTGGTCCAGCTGCGGAGAAGGCCTGCACCTGCTCCACACCAACTATCATAATCACAAGAAGATGAGATATTAACTTACCAAAACTATTGCATTGGGGTTTTATCAAAGAAATATTTTGAATAGTGAATCTTTATATAAAATGCATAATTTGATCACTTGAAGTTTTTAGAAATCTCCCAATAAACACTTAATATTATATTTAATATTCATAAATGATTTAACAGCAAAGGGCTTTTCTTTGATCCAAATTTCTACAGGTAAGAAATTTATATGAATTGGCAATTACTCATATCCCAATAAGAAATACTGCTGATGGTGGTCCTGAAAGGCTGCAAGATTCTCAATCTAAAATAAAGTTAAACTGTGCAGTGCAGTGTTAGTGTTATTGTTGGTGGATATTTCTAATTGTTGGATATTTTTATTGTAATTTAATTCTAATCCATGCACTGTTTATATATGAGATATGTAGTAACCCAGAGTTAATCAAAACATCCCCAAATTCTATAATTTTGTCATTTCAAGAATGCTATATAAATGGCATCATATAGTATTAATCTCTTGGGATTGGTTTTTCCCACTGAGCCTGATTCCCAGGAAATTCATCCAAGTTGTTACATATAGCTATGGCATGTTCTTTTTTATTGCTAAGTAGTATTCCATGATATGGATGCAAATTTGTTTAACCACTCATCTGTTGAAGGACATCTGCATTGTTTCTAGTTTGGGCTGTTATGAATGAAGCTGTTAAAACACTTATGTACAGGTTTTTGTGTGATTATTACTTTTTATTTCTCTGGGATAAATGCACAAGAATGTAATTGTTGTGTCATATAGTAAGTGCATGTTTAGTTTTGTGAGAAACCAACACACTGTTTCCAGAGAGGCTGTACCATTTCACATTTCCCTGGGCAGTATATGATTGATTCCATTTCCCAACATCCTTGTAGCATTTAATGTTATCACTATTTTTTATTTTAGGAATTTTGACAGGAGTAAAATAATATCTCATCATGATTTGAATTTTATTTTCCTAATGCTAATAATATGGAAATTCATCTCATGTGTTTGCACTGATGTATCTTCTTCAATGAAATATCCATTTATGTCTTTTGCTCATTTTCTATTTGAATTGTTTGTTTTCTTCACTGACTTTTTAGATTTTTCTATATATTTTAGATACTATACCTTTGTTGAGCATAGGGTATGAAAATATTTTCTCACAATCTCTGGCTTATCTTTTCCTCCTCTTTACTAGGTCTTTCGCAGAGAAAAAGTTTCTATTTGGATGAAGTCCAATTTGTCATTTTTTCCTTTTATGGATTATGTTTTTGGTATCAAGTCTAAGAACTCTTTGTCCAACCCAAGTTTCCAAAGATTTTCTATGTTTATTTTTTTAAGTTTATAGATTTATGTTTTCATATAAACCCATGCTACATTTTGAGTTTTTCTAGGCTGATGGGTTTTTTTCTTTTTTGTTATTTCCTTTTTTTTTTTTTTTGCCTATGACCATCTGTTGAAAAGGCTGTCCTTCCTACATTGAATTGCTTTTGTACCTTTGTCAAAATCAGTAGGGAGTAAGGCAGAATAGACATTTCTCCAAAGAAGATGAACAAAAAGCCAAGGGTGTATGAAGAGGTGCTTAGCATCACTAATCATTAGGGAAGTGCAAATTAAAACCACAGTGAGGTATCACCTCACACCTGTTAGAATGGCCATCATCAAAAGGCCAAGAGATAACAAATCCTGGCATGGATGTGGAGAAAAGAGAATACATTGTTGGTGGGACTGTAATGGAAAACAGTGTGGTGTATCTTCAAAAAGTTTAAAATAGTACTACTATATGATCCACTTCTGGGAATACATCCAAAGGAAATGAAAACACTAACTGGAAAAGATACCTGCATCCCCACATGCACACCAGCATTATTTACAATAGCCAAGACATGGAAACAACTCTGAAAACACTAATTGGAAAAGATACCTGCATCCCACGTGCACAGCACCATTATTTACAATAGCCAAGACATGGAAACAACTCAGATGTCCATCAATGGGTGGATGGATAAAGAAGATGTGGTGTACGTGTGTGTGTGTGTGTGTATATATATATATATATATATATATATATATATATATATATAATTAAATATTATTTAGCCATAAAAAAAGGAAATCCTACCTTTTGTGACAATATGGATGGACTTTAAAGGCATTATGCTAAGTGAAATAAGTCCGACAGAGAAAGACAAATACTTATATGCTTACATGTCTGGAAGCTAAAAAAAAAATTAAAAACCTAAAAAACAGAAACAGAGAAAAAGAGATTAGATTTGTGGTGGAGGGTGGGAAAAGGGAAAGATGGAGGAAGGTGATCAAAAGGTACGAACTTCCAGTTGTAAGATAAATAAGTACCAGGGATTAATGTATGACCTGATGACTAGCACCAACACTGCTGTACAATATAGAGAACTGTTAAGAGTAAATCCTGAGTTCTTATCATAAGGAGAAATTTTTTTCCTTTTTCCTTCTTTCTTTTCTTTTTATTGTATCTCTATGAGAAGATGGATATTAGCTGAACCTATTATGGCAATCATTTCACAATATATGTAAATAAAACCATTATGCTGTATGCTGTAAAGTTATACAGTGATGTATGTCAATTATTTTTCAATAAAACTGGAAAAATCAGTAGGGCATCTTTACATGTGTCTGTTTCTTGGTTCTCTCCTCTGTGCCATAAATTTATGTGCCCATTATTCTGTTAATGCCACACTGTTTTGATTATGATAGATATACAGTAAGCTTTAACATCAGGTAGAGTGATTCTTCCTACTTTATTATTCTTTTTTCAAAATTGTTTTAGGTATTCTAGGCCCAGGGCCTTCCCATACAAATTTTAGAATAAGCTTATTTATGTCTACAAAAAACCTTGCTAGGATTAAAATAGGAATTGCACTCAACCTGCATATCAGTTTAAGGAGAACTGACATCTTTACCATGGTGAATCGTTCAATCCATGAACACGATATGTATCTCCATTTCTTTAGGTCCTTTTAAAATTATTTCATCAGGATTTTGTAATTTTTAGGACACAGCTCCTATACTGCTTTTGTTAGATTTAGACTTAAATATTTTCTTCTTACTGAGCAATTCTAGGTGATACTGTGTTTTTATTTCCAATATTTATTGTTAGTGTATAAAATGTGGTTGAATTTTGTGTTAATCTTTTATCCTGAAACTTTGCTGAATTCACTTATTCTCAGAGTTGAGTTTTTCCTTTGGTAGATTCCTTGAGATTTCTTACATAGATAATCATGTCATCTTGAAGAGGAACAATTATATTTCTTTCTGCTGATTTTAATTGCCTTTTATTTCATTTTCCTGCCTATCTTTAGTATCTACAACTGTTTTAAATTGTAGTTATGATAAAAATTATGTCTTAAAATTCAGGTGTAAGGCCCAAAGACCAGGATATGATTGCCACTGAAAAGAGAGTTTGTTATGCTCACAGATTCCAAGAGGAGGGGGTCATACTATGCCATGGACAGGGTTACATAGGGAAGCACCAAGGTGGGGGTGGGGAGGAAAATGGGGGTATGAGCTTTAGTTGTGGTTACTGCAGGAAGGAACAGGTAAGGCAGGGTAAGCAGGTTTAGGATTGCCTAATTTGAATAATTTCTGTGGGCTCTAAGGTATAGGGGATTGTCCCTAATTGTCTGATACTTAGCCTTGGGGTGTTTAGGGCAGAGAAATAGTGGCCCTGAGTATGAGTCCTCAATAAAGGAGGAGGTGGTTGGATATGGGCTCCCTGGTTGGTTGGTTTACACATGAAAGGCACATTTGCAGGCAAGCCCTTTACTATCTCTAGGATGGGCTAACCATGGGAGGGGCAATCCTTCCAGGATCATGAAGGCCCAAGGTTAAAGCATCAAATATAGAAACTAGAAAATGTGGTTATTAAAAGGATTTTCAGTACAGGTATACCTCTGAGATATTGCAGTTTCAGTTCCAGACCACTGCGGTATCGCAATAAAGCCAGTCAAATGAACTTTTTGGTACTCCAGTACATATAAAAGCTATGTTTACACTATACTATAGTCTTGTAAGTGTGCAATAGGAGTATGCATAAAAAAATGTACATACCTTAACTAAAAAATACTTTATTGCTAAAACATGCTAACAATCATCTGAACTTCCAGTGAATTGTAATCGTTTTGCTGGTGGAGGGTCTTGCCTCAGTGTTGACGACTGCTGACCGATCAGGGTGGTGGATGCAGAAATTTGGGGTTGCTGTGATGATTTCTTAAAATGAAGTTTGCCATAACAATTGACTCTCCCTCTTATAAACAATTTCTCTGTAGCATGCAATGATGTTTGACAGCATTTCACCCACACTAGAACTTATTTCAAAGTTGGAGTTGATCCTCTCAAAACCTGCTGCTTCTTTATCAACTAAGTTTATGTAATATTCTAAATCATTTGTTGTCATTTCAACAATCTTCACAGTATTTTCACCAGGAGTAGGTTCCATCTCAAGAAAACACTTTATTTGCTCCATAAGAAGCAACTCCTCATCCATTCAAGTTTTATCATAAGATAGCATTGACTCAGTCACATCTTCAGGTTCCACTTCTAATTCTAATTCTTTAGTTATATCTACCACATCTGTAGTTACTTCTTC
The DNA here is from genome assembly GCA_032199065.1 of Smutsia gigantea. NCBI lineage: Eukaryota > Metazoa > Chordata > Mammalia > Pholidota > Manidae > Smutsia > Smutsia gigantea. The sequence goes on along the minus strand of JAVSCE010020346.1, from coordinate 15,773 downwards.
TACATGAATCACGAATGTTTTTAATACCATCTAGAATGGTGAATCCTTTACAGAAGGTTTTCAATTTACTTTGCCAGATCCATCAGAGGAATTGCTATCTATAGCAGCTATAGCCTTATGAAATCTATCTTTTAAATAGTAAGACTTGAAAGTCAAAATTACTCCTTGAACCATGGGCAACAGAATGGCTGTTCTGTTAGCAGGCATGAAAACATTAATCTCATTGTGCATCTCCATCAGAGCTCTTGGGGGATCAGGTGTGTTGTCAATGAGCAGTCATATTTTGAAAGGAATCTTTTTTCTGAACAGTAGGTAGTCTCAACAGTGGGCTTAAAATAGTTGGTAAACCATGTTTTAAACAGATGTGCTGTCATCCAGGCTTTGTTGTTCCATTTCTAGAGCACAGGCAGAGTTGATTCAGCATAATTCTTAGGGGTTCTAGGACTTTCAGAATGGTCAATGAGCATTGGGTTAGACTTAAAGTCACCAGCTGCATTATCCCCTAACAAGAGAGTCAGCCTGTGCTTGAAGTTTTGAAGCCAGGCATTGACTTCTCTCTAGCTATGAAAGTACTAGATGGCATCTTCTTCCAATAGAAGGCTGTTCTGTCTACTGAAAATGTGTTGTTCAGTGGAGTCACCTTCATTAATGATCCCAGCTAGATCTTCTGAGTAACTTGCTGCAGCTTCTGCATCAGCACTTGCTACTTCATCTGCACTTTTCTGTTATGGAAACGGCTTCTTTCCTTAAACCTCAGGAACCAACCCCTGCTAGTTTCAGACTTTTCTTCTGCAGCTTCATCACCTCTTTCAGCCTTCACAGAATTGAACAGAGTTAGGGCCTTGCTTGGGATTGGGCAAATAATGTGGCTGGTTTGGTCTTCTATCTAAACCACTCAGACATTCCCCGTATCAGCAATAAGGCTGTTTTGCTTTCTTATTATTCATGTGTTCACTAAAGTAGCACTTTTCATTTCCTTCAAGAACTTTTCCTTTGCATTCACAACTTCTCTAACTGTATGGTGCTAGAGGCCTAGCTTTCAGCCTTTCATGGCTTTTGACATGCCTTCCTCACTAAGATTAATCATTTCTAGCTTTTGATTTAAAGCACAACCCTTACTTTCACTTGAACACTTAGTGTCACTTGAACCATTGCAGGGTTATTAAGTGACTTAATATCAATATTGTTGTATCTTACAGAATAGGGAGGCCCAAAGAGAGGGAGATCAAGGAACAGCCTGTTGATGCAGCAGTCAGAACACACACAATATTTATTAATTAAGTTTGCCATCTTATATGGGTGCAGTTCACGGCACCCCAAAACAACAGCAACAGTTACATCAAAGATCACTGATCACAGAACACCATAACAAATATAATAATAATGAAACAGTTTAAAATATTGTGAGAATTACCAATATGTTACACAGACACAAAGTGAGCAAACACTATTGGAAACAATGCAGCCAATAGACTTGCTTGATGTAGGGTTGCCACAAACCCCCAATTTGCAAAAAAAAAAAATCACAGTATCCATGAAGTGCAGTAAAATGAGGTATGGCTATATTATGTTAAAAAACAGTGGTAAGAGTGGAATTCCTTGCCTTGTTCCTGATCTAGAGACAAAACATTAGGTTTTCTGTAGATATTCTTTATTAAGTTCAGGAAGTTCTCTTCTATTCTTACTTTGCTGAGAGTCCTTACCATAGAGTGTTCGAATTTGTTAAATACTTTTCCTGCAATGATTAATATGATCATGTGATAATGTTTCTTGAGCCTACTGACATGGTGGAAAACACTAATTCTTTTTTTAAAATTTATTTTGGTATCATTAACCTACAATTCCATGTGCAATATTATGGTTATTAAACTACCCACTTCATCAGGTCCCCCCCACCAACCCCATGACAGTCACTGTCCATAAGCATAGTGAGATGCTATAGAATCACTACTTGTCTTCTCTGAGTTGTATAGCCCTCCCTGCGCCCCCCCAACATTATGTCTGCTAATCGTAATGCCCCACTTTACCCCTTTGTCCTTCCCTTCCCGCCCATCCTCCCCAGTCCCTTTCCTTTGGTAACTATTAGTCTGTTCTTGGGTTCTGTGAGTCTGCTGCTTTTTTCTTCAGCTTTTTTCTGTGCTCTTGTGCTCCACATATGAGTGAAATCATTTGATACTTGTCTTTTACCACTTGGCTTATTTCACTGAGCATAATACCCTCTAGCTTCATCCATGTTGTTGCAAATGGTAGGATTTGTTTTCGTGTTATGGATGAATAATATTCCATTGTGTATATGTACCACATCTTCTTTATCCATTCATCTCCTGATGGACACTTAGGTTGCTTCCATTTCTTGGCTATTGTAAATAGTGCTGTGATAAACATAGGGGTGCATCTGTCTTTTTCAAACTGGGCTGCTGCATTCCTAGGGTAAATTCCTAGGAGTGGAATTCCTGGGTCAAATGGTATTTCTATTTTGAGTTTTTTGAGGAACCTCCATACTGCTTTCCACAATGGTTGAACTAATTTGCAGTCCCACCAGCAGTGTAGGAGGGTTCCCTTTTCTCCACATCCTCGCCAACATTTGTTGTTGTTTGTGTTTTGGATGTTGGCCATCCTCACTGGTGTGAGGTGATATCTCATTGTGGTTTTAATCTGCATTTCTCTGATGATTAGCGATGTGGAGCATCTTTTCCTGTGCCTGTTGGCCATCTAAATTTCTTCTTTGGAGAAGTGTCTATTCATGTCCTCTGCCCATTTCTTAATTGGATTATTTGCTTTTTGTTTGTTGAGGTGCATGAGTTCTTTATATATTTTGGATGTCAACCCCTTATCGGATACGTCATTTATGAATATATTCTCCCATACTGTAGGATGTCTTTTTGTTCTACTGATGGTGTCCTTTGCTGTAAAGAAGCTTTTCAGCTTGATATAGTCCCACTTGTTCATTTTTGCTTTTGTTTCCCTTGCCCGGGGAGATATGTTCATGAAGAAGTCGCTCATGTTTATGTCCAAGAGATTTTTGCCTATGTTTTTTTCTAAGAGTTTTATGGTTTCATGACTTACATTCAGGTCTTTGATCCACCTTGAGTTTACCTTTGTGTATGGGGTTAGATAGTAGTCCAGTTTCATTCTCTTACATGTAGCTGTCCAGTTTTGCCAACACCAGCTGCTGAAGAGGCTGTCATCTCCCCATTGTATATCCAAGGCTCCTTTGTCATATATTAATTGACCATATATGTTTGGGTTAATGTCTGGATTTTCTATTCTGTTCCACTGGTCTGTGGGTCTGTTCTTGTGCCAATACCAAATTGTCTTGATTACTGAAGCTTTGTAGTAGAGCTTGAAGTCTTGGAGTGTAATTCCCCCTGTTTTATTCTTCCTATTCAGGATTGCTTTGGCTATTCGGGGGTCTTTTGTGGTTCCATATGAATTTTAGAGCTATTTGTTCCAGTTCATTGAAGAATGCTGTTGGTATTTTGATAGGGATTGCGTTGAATCTGTAGATTGCTTTAGGTAGTATAGTTTGACAATATTTATTCTTCCTAGCCAAGAGCATGGGATGAATTTCCATTTGTTAGTGTCCTCTTTAATTTCTCTTACGAGTGTCTTGTAGTTTTCAGGGTACAGGTCTTTCACTTCCTTCGTTAGGTTTATCCTAGGTATTTTATTCTTTTTGATGTAATAGTGAATGGAATTGTTTTTCTGATTTCTCTTTCTGTTAGTTCATCGTTAGTGTATAGGAAAGCAACAGATTTCTGTGTTTTAATTTTGTATCCTGTAACTTTGCTGAATTCAGATATTAGTTCTAGTAGTTTTGGAGTGGAGTCTTTAGGGTTTTTTATGTTCAATATCATGTCATCTGCAAATAGTGACAATTTGACATCTTCTTTACCAATCTGGATGCCTTCTATTTCTTTGTTTTGTCTGATTGCCATGGCTAGGACCTCCAGTACTTTGTTAAATAACAGAGGAGAGAGTGGGCATCCCTGTCTTGTTCCCGATCTTAGATGAAAAGCTTTCAGCTTCTTGATGTTAAGTATGATGTTAGCTGTGGGTTTGTCACATATGGCCTTTATGATGTTGAGGTACTTGCCCTCTGTACCCATTTTCTTGAGAGTTTTTATCATGAATGGATGTTGAATTTTGTCAAATGCTTTTTCAGCCTCTATGGAGATGATCATGTGTTTTTTTTTCTTCTTTTTGTTGTGGTGGTGGATGATGTTGATGGATTTTCGAGTGTTGTACCATCCTTGCATCCCTGAGATGAATCCCACTTGATCATGGTGTATGATCCTCTTGATGTATTTTTGAATTCGGTTCGCTAATATTTTGTTGAGTATTTTAGCATCTATGTTCATCAGGTATATTGGTCTGCAATTTTCTTTTTTGGTGAGGTCTTTGCCAGGTTTTGGTATTAGAGTGATGCTGGCTTCATAGAATGAGTTTGGAAGTATTCCCTCCTCTTCTATTTTTTGGAAAACTTTAAGAGAATGGGATTATTTCTTCTCTATATGTTGGGTAGAATTCAGAGGGGAATCCATCAGGCCCGGGGGTTTTGTTCTTGGGTAGTTTTTAATTACTGATTCAATTTTGCTGCTTGTGATTGGTCTGTTTAGGTTTTCTGTTTCTTGTTTGGTCAGTCTTGGAAGGTTGTATTTTTCTAAGATTTTGTCCATTTCTTCTAGGTTTTCCAGCTTGTTAGCATATAGATCCTCATAGTATTCTCTTCTAATTCTTTGTATTTCTTTGGGGTCCGTCATGATTTTTCCTTCCTCATTTCTGATTCTGTTTATGTGTGTAGATTCTCTTTTTCTCTTAATGAGTCTGGCTAGGGGTTTATCTATTTTGTTTATTTTTTCAAAGAACCAGCTCTTGGTTTCATTGATTTTTTCTATTGTTTTATTCTTCTCCATTTTACTTATTTCTTCTCTGATCTTTATTATGTCCCTCCTTCTGGTGACTTTGGGCCTCATTTGTTCTTCTTTTTCCAATTTCAGTAATTGTGTCTTTAGACTATTCATTTGGGATTGTTCTTTCTTTAAATAGGCTTGGATTGCAATATACTTTCCTCTTCGAACTGCCTTTGCTGCGTCCCACAGAAGTTGCAGCTTTGTGTTATTGTAGTCATTTGTCTCCATGTATTTTTTGATCTCTGTTTTTATTTGGTCATTTATCCATTGATTATTTAGGAGCATGTTATTAAGCCTGCATGTATTTGTGAGCCTTTTTGTTTTCTTTGTACAATTTATTTCTAGTTTTACACCTTTGTGATGTGGCAAGTTGGTTGGTAGAATTTCAATATTTTTGAATTTACTGAGGTTCTTTTTGTGGCCTAGAATGTGGTCTATTCTGGAAAATGTTCCATGTGCACTTGAGAAGAATGTGTATCCTGCTGCTTTTGGGTGTAGAGGTCTGTAGATGTCTGTTAGGTCCATCTGTTCTAGTGTGTTGTTCGGTGCCTCTGTGTCTTTACTTATTTTCTGTCTGGTTGATCTGTCCTTTGGAGTAAGTGGTGTGTTGAAGTCTCCTAAAATGAATGTATTGCTTTCTATTTCCTCCTTTAATTCTGTTAATATTTGTTTCACATATGTCAGTGCTCCTGTGTTGGGTGCACATATATTTTAAATGGTTATATCCTCTTGTTGGACTGACCCCTTTATCATTATGTAATGTCCTTCTTTATCTCTTGCTACTTTCTTCATTTTGAAGTCTATTTTGTGTGATACAAGTACTGCAACACCTGCTTTTTTTCTCCCTGTTGTTTGCATAAAATATCTTTTTCCATCCCTTCACCTTTAGTCTGTGTATATCTTTAGGTTTGAGGTGAGTCCCTTGTAGGCAACACATAGATGGGTCTTGCTTTTTTATCCATTCTGTTACTCTGTGTCTTTTGATTGGTGCATTCAGTCCATTTACATTTAGGGTGATTATCATTAGATATGTACTTATTGCCATTGCTGGCTTTAGATTTGTGGTCACCAAAGTTTCAAGGGTAGCTTCTTTGCTATCTAGCAGTCTAACTTAACTTTCTTGTTAAGTTATTGTAAACACAGTCAGATGATTCTTTATATCTCTCCCTTCTTATTCTTCCTCCTCCATTCTTTATACGCTAGGTGTTTTATTCTTTGTCTTTAGTTAGTATTTGGGTGGTCTGCTTTCTTTGCTATGATTTTATTTTCTCTGGTGACACCTTTTTAGCCTTAGGAGTGCCTCCATCTAGAGCAGTCCCTTTAAGATATCATGTAGAGGTGGTTTATGGGAGGTAAACTCCCTCAGCTTTCGCTTGTCACGGAATTGTTTAACCCCTCCCTCAAATTTAAATGATAACCGTGCTGGATACAATATTCTTGGTTTGAGGCCCTTCTTCTTCATTACGTTAAATATATCATGCCATTCTCTTCTGGCCTGTAGTTTCTGTTGAGAAGTCTGATGATAGTCTGATGAATTTTCCTTTGTAGGTGATATTTCTTCTCTCTCTAGCTGCCTTTAATACTCTGCCCTTATCTTTTATCTTCACCATTTTAATTATTATGTGTCTTGCTGTTGCCTTCCTTGGGTCCCTTGTGTTGGGAGATCTTTGGGCTTCCATGGTCTGAGAGACTATTTCCTTCCCCAGCTTGGGTAAGTTTTCATCAATTATTTCTTCAAAGACACTTTCTATCCCTTTTTGTCTCTCTTCTTCCTCTGATATTCCTGTAATGTGAATATTGTTCCATTTGGATTGGTCACACTGTTCTCTTAAAATTCTTTCTTTCCTAGAGATCCTTTTATCTCTCTCTGCCTCAGCTTCTCTGTATTCCTGTTCTCTGATTTCTATTCCATTAACTGTCTCTTGCATCTTGTTCAGTCTGTTGCTAAGCCCATCAATCGCTTGTCGCATCTCTGCGTTGTCTTTCCTCACTTCCCTCACTTCCTCCCTTAGCTCTTGCATATTTCTCTGTAGATCCATCAGGATGGTTATGACTTTTATTCTGAATTCTTTTTCAGGAAGATTGTCCATGTACATCCCATCAGGCCCCCTCTCATGGGTTGTCTGGCTGTTCTTAGTCTGGACCATATTCCTCTGTCTTTTCATGGTGATAGAAGTGGTTGCTGGTAGGCACCATGTGTGTCAACTGGGAGAAGAAAGTCCCTTCCTGCTTATTGTTCTCCTTACCCTTCTCCCAGGCTTGAGCTGTTTTCCTGCACACCAGGAGGCAGTCTGTGGTATAATCCCCTGAACTGCCTGTGTGCGGGGTCACCCTCAGCCTAGACCTTGTTCTGGGGCTCTTCCCGCTTAGCTGTGTGCCCACCGGGAGTCTGTGGGAAGGAATGAATGGCAGTCTGCTGATCTCTGTGGGAGGCCTCGGCGCGGCTGCTTTGCCCGGCCACTGGCCAAGGGGTCCGAAATTCCCCAAGACTCCCAGCCTGCTGGGCTGAGTGCACTGGGACGATTTTGTTCCACTGTTGGGCCCTTGTCTCTTTAAGATTTTAAGAAAGCGCCCACTTTTCTTTTGTCCCGGGAAGCCAGCTGAAAGGACCCGCTTGCGTTCTCTGTCTCAGATCCTGCACTTCTATTTCTCTAATCTCTGATACACCACACGATGTGTGTCAGTGCTCCTGGCGCAGATCACCAGGGCTGGTTATTTGGCGGGCCTGTGCTTCCACTTCCTCCCCACTCTGAATCTTTTCTTCCCACCGGTGCACTGGGGTGGGGGAGTGCTCGGGTCCCATTTGGTCACAGCTTTGTATCTTACCCACTTCGTGAGGCACTGAGTTCTTGCACGTGTAGCTGTAGCCTGGCTGTTGTCCTGTATCTTCTGGTCTCTCTTTTAGGAATAGTTGTATTTGTTGTATTTTCATAAATACGTATGGTTTTGGGAGGAGATTTCCGCCACCCTGCTCAGCCACCATCTTCCCAGAAGTCTACACTGATTTTTTGAATGCTGAAGGAGACTTGCATATCTGGAATAAATATTTTTATGCATTTCTGGATTTGTTGATATTTTGTTGAGGATTTTTGCATCTAAGTTCATGAAAGACATTTCTCTATAATTTTCTTTTTCTTTTTTTTTTTGGCATTATTTTTATCTGGTTTTGTTGTAGGTGTAATACTAAAGCCTCATAAAATGAATTGTAAAATGTTCCCTTCTCCTGTAGAAGAGATTGTGTAAGTTGGTGCGGATTCTTTAAATGTTTGGTAGAATTCTCCAGTAAAAGAATGTGGAGATTTCTTTTTTGGAAGATTTTTAATTATGAACTCAATTTCTTTAGTTATTATAGAGGTATTCAGATAATCTATTTCATCTTTGGTTAGTTTGGTCATTTATAGTTTTTCAGTAAATGTTCTTTTTTTTCCTATGTTTAAGAACTTGTTTATGAGCACAAACTTCCTTATAGTATTCTCTGCTAGATTTATAGTGATATTTTGTTTCATTTCTAATATTTGTGATTTTTGTCTTCTTTCTGTCATTGTCAATCTTGCTAGAGGCTTATCAATATTACTGGTTTTTTGCTAAAAAAGCTTTTTGTTTCATTAGTTTTTCTATTGTCTTCCTGTTTTTAATTTCACTGATTTCTCTTTTCATAATTATTATTTACTTCCTTCTGTTTACTTTGGGTTTATTTTGCTATTTTTTAAAAATTTCCTGAGGAAGGAAGTTAGATTACTGATTTGAGACTTTCTTCTTTTCAAATGTAACCATTAAATGGTATAAATTTCTCTCTCAGCATTGCTTTAGCTGTGTCCTACATATTTTGATACGTTGTATGTTCATTTGCTTTGAGTTCTTTGTATTTTTTAAAATTTCCTTTAAGACTTCCCTTTTGATTCATAGATTATTTAGAATCATGAACTTAACTCATACTGCCTCATTGAAATGAGTAGAGTGGAAGGCCAGCTGCCCCACTGGCCCTGATGACAATTTTCTGGCAAAAATCGGGTACCAACTCTCACTGCCTTGTGTTTGAGTGGGCATATAATTGCATGTCCCCCCTGGGCATGCTGACACCAGGAAGGGGGAAGCAAAGGGCTGACTATGCTGATTTGTTGTTGCAGTGTGAGGACAAAAGCTTAGCTCCCAGCTGGGCTCCACTGAAACTGTTGGTTGGAGGTGTGCAATTGTTCTATTGGTATTTAGCTGGAGCAGGGCAGTATTGCTAAAAGGGTTTTCTGTTGTTATGTTACCCTTTCTCAGTCCTTTGGAAAAGGGGAACAGGCTTTATTCAAGTTTTTTCTGTCTGTGCTTATTGATGGTTCTGGTTTGGAGGCTTCCCTATTATCTGAGATACATGGGAGGCAATAAGAAAACCCATGGAACTTCACCACTGTCTTTTCATAATTCCCAAGGTCCCTAAGCAGTCTGCCTTCTTCTTTCCACCTTTCAGAGTTTTCCTATGCTTGTTTGTTATGATAGATACAGGAATTTTTAGGTGTAAGAGGGAGGAACTGGGAGGAATGGGGCTATTCTGTCTTGACTGGAACCAGATGTCTATGATAAGTTTTTGATATTAAGAAGGTTCTCATACATGAAAAGTTGGGAGCCAATGCTATAGTATGTTTCTAGTCAGATGTATTCCTGTGTATAAAATTTTGTGTATTTTTCTTGAAAATATGTTATTAAACTATATATGCTATTTTTAAATATCCCTTTTCTCTTAATATTATAACAAATACTTTTCAGTTCTATCATAATCTCCTTATGAGCATAATTTTAATGGTTAGTTGAACCATCCTTCCAGTGTTAGCTACATAGTTTGCTTTTAGTTTTTCACCATTATAAATAATGTTATAATAAATGTATATGAGCATAAAGCTTTTCCCTAGTTCAGGTTATTTTCTTAGTTTATGTTCCCACAAATAAAATCATTATATCAAGGCATAAACATTTTAAAGCCAATTGGCATAATACACTGTTCTCACCTAAAACCCACCTTTATCTAAAGCCCAATTTAAATGGTCCTCCTGAACTAAGAAAAAAGTATTTTATATCAGTACATTGAAAGAGCTGATAAGAAATGTAGAAAATTGCCCTGATCTAAGGGAATCATTACATAGTTCCAAAAAACAGTGTGTGGCTACTTTAAAACCCTCAGGAAATATGCCTTAGAAGTTCTTTAAGCCTGCAACATGGAAAACAGTAGCTGGCTGTGTTCTTCATGGTGGCTGTTACTGAGGAAACAGAGGCAATGTCTTACTAAATCTGGGTTTGCTAGGACAGAGAGGTTGCCTGGTGCCATTTCTGGTTCCTGCTACCCAGGACAACCAAGCACCATGGCTAGATCCACACCAACAGCCAGGACTGGCTTGCCCTGCCCTGGGTTCTGGGTTCTGTCTTGTTGTCATGTTTGGTTGATTGGCACTTAAGAAGCTTGGCTCTTCCTAGTTAAAGATCCCTAAGATCTTTCATGATCTTAGGGGCCTGGAGAAGCAGATAGGAAAGGCTAACTAAAAAAAAAAAAAGAACATGAAGGCATGAACAGACCAGCCTGGAGGACATTTAGCAGATTCACGGAGAATCTAGTATTCTGAACTATACTTACCTCTCTTAGAGCTGATAACTGAAATGAGCAAAGTTGAAGAATACAAAATCAACATACAAAAATCAGTTTCTTTCTATAAGCTATCAACAAACAATTCAAAAAGGAAATTACGAAAATCATCTCATTAAGAAAAGTAACGGGTTTGGGAATAAACTTAACCAAGCAGGTTAAAGATATACAATGAAAACTATAAAACATTGCTGAAAGAAATTAAAGGAGACACAAATAAATGGAAAGATAGACTGTGTTCATGGATTGAAAGACATACTGTTTACCCATATGACCCAAAGTGATCTACAGATTCAATGCAAACCCTATCAAAATCCCAGTGGCATCTTTTACAGAATTTTTATAAATCCTAAAATTCGTAGGATCCTAAAATTCACAAAGGATCCCAAGTAGCCAAAACAATCTTGAGAAAGAAGAACAAAGCTGGAGGCATCACACATTATGATTTCAAAACATTACAAAGCTACAGTAACCCAACCAATATGGTGCTGGCATAAAGACAGACATATAGACCCATGGATCACAAGAGACAGTCCAGAAGTAGACCCATGCATATACGGTGAAACAATCTTCAACAAGAGTGCCAAGACTACACAATAAGAAAAAAATAGTCCCTTCAGCAAATGGTGTTGGGGAAACTGGATATCCACGTGGAAAAGAATAAAATTGGACACTTATCCTATACACAAAAATAAACTAAAAATGGATTAAGGATTTGAATGTAAGACCTAAAATTTAAAAGCTGTAGAAGAAAACATAGGGGAAAGTTTCATGAAATGGGCAATGAGCTCTTGGATATGGCACCAAATTCACAGGCAATAGAAGCAAAAACAGGCAAGTTGGCCTGCATCAAAATAAAAAGCTTCTTTGAAGCAAAGGAAACAATCAGTAGAGTGAAAAGGCAACCTATGGAATAGGAGAAAATAACTGCAAACCATGTGTCTGATAAGGGGTTGATATCCAAAAAATATAAGGAACTTCTATACCTCAATAGCAAAAAATGCCAAATAACATGATTAAAAACAGTCAAAGGACTTGATTAGATATTTCTCCAAAGAAGACATGCAGATGTAACTAACATGTGTATGTAAAGATGTTCAACATCACTAATCATCAGGAAAAGGCAAATCAAAATCACAATGAGATGTCACCTCACATGTTTTAGGATGGTCATTATTATAAAAAGAAAAGAAACAGAAAAATAGGGAGTATTGGCAAGGAAGTAGAGAAATTGGAACATTTGTGCACTGTTGGAGGGAAAGTAAAATGATGTAGCTGCTATGGAAACAGTACGGAGGTTCCTCAAAAAATTAAAAATAGAACTACCATATGATGCAGCAATCCCACTTCTGGGTGTTTATCCAAAAGAATTGAAAACAGCATCTTGAAGAGATATTTGCATTCCATGTTCATTGACATATTATTCACTATAGCCAAGATGTGGAAACAACCTAAATGTCCATTGATATTTGAACAGTGAATAAATGAAATGTGATACACACACACACACACACACACACACACACACACACACACAATGGAATTCAGCCTTAAAAATAAGGAAATCCTGTCACATGCTACAATATGGATGAACCTTCAGGACACTGTGCTAAGTGAAATAAGCCAGTCATAGAAGGACAAATACTGCATGATTCTACTTTATGTGAGGTATCTAAAGTAGTCAAACTCATAAAGGCAGAAAGTAGATGGTGGTTACCAGGGGCTGCAGTGAGGGAGGTGAAAATGGGGATTTTCTGTTTAATGTGTATAGAGTTTCAGTCATGCAAGATGGAAAAGTTGTAGAGGTTTTCTGTACAACAATGTGTATATAGTTAGCAATACTGTACTGTATACTTAAAAATTTAAGATGCTAGATCTCAATTTGTGTGTTTTTTACCACAATTAAAAAATACTCATCTATCATCATTGTAGTGCTAAGTCAAAAACACTTGTTTTTGGAAACATTTCATATAGCTATATTGGTTTACCATCTTTCTTCATGTAAACATAAAGGGAATTAGACAATATTGCTCTCCCATCACTGAAAAAAGCCAGCTCACATTGACTGAACATCTACTGCTGTGCTATTTATAAGCTGTCTTATTAGTTCTCTAAAGGAATCCTGCAAAATGAACATTATTCAGACATTCATTGATTCATTTGACATATATTTTTGGGCATTTGCTATTTGTCTGGCACTGTTTAAGGTACTGTATATAGAAAAGTATATAGGACAAGCAAATGACCTGACCTTATGAAGCTTAGATTCCCTTAAAGGGGATAGAATAATAAATGAAAGTTGCATTATTTTTATAAGTAAAATGATACAATATTATATGAAGTAATATACTACAATATGATTCTATATAATGTTAAGTGGTTAGAAGTATTATGACAAATAATAAAGCAGGATGAAGAAATAGAATCAGGAGCTACTTTAGAAAGGTCAGGGAAGGCTACTCTGAGGAGGTAGCATTTGAAGAGATCTGAGTGAAATGAGAGAGTAAGCCATGAAATATCTGAGGAAAGAGCATTTCTGGCAGAGAGAACAGCAAAGCAAAGGCCTAGAAGGAGGAGTGTGTTTGGTATACTTAAAGAATAGCAGGGAGGCCAGTGTGGCTGGAATCCAGAGGAGGAAAGGAAACCTCCAAGAAGTGGAAGTTTCGGTTTTTATCTAACCAATGGCCAACCTGGTGCTTCAGCAGGTTGGCTGACTCCAAAACCTGTGTCTACTCCGTTGTACTCAGCCGTTCATTACAATAGCTTGTTCTATCCTCTGGAACAAAAACATTGAAAAACATTTGTTTGGAAGCATTTCATGCAGCTATATTGGCTCCCCAACCCCATTTTTCCACACTGCCCAAGGGAAAAAGGAAAAAGATTTGAGGCACATGTATGACTATAGCTTTTACTATTATTTTTGCCAAGGGGGCTTTATGGTTAGTAGTATAAGATAGAGTCTTAATTTACAAGTATAATAATGAAGGACCAATATCCTTTTGACTAAGTTGGCTTCTTAACAAAAGTTGAGGCTATTTTCTATTCTTATTTCTAATATCTTGATACTGAATAAAGGACATGCTTAGCCAAGTCATGCAAAATCCATTATCTTTAATTATGATTGAAGGCAAAAACTGTCTCCAAATTTTAGGTTTCAAAAGGGTCAGGAAAATCTGACATCCAATGGCTACTGCTTTTTTGCAACTACAGCATTGATGAGAAGGGAAAGTATTACTTGAATATATTGGCTGTCTTCTTTGAGACTTGTATTTTTCACAAAGTTGCCATCTGAGGTGGAAAGGAAGGTTTTTAAGATGCCTTAACCACCTCAAGATGTGTATTAATAAAAAATAGCACATTTATGTTGATTTTTGAAAGGTATCATGTATATCATTGTATCTACATAGTAAATTTGCTAATCTCTTGATGCAAAGCTCCCTGATAGCTCCTGAGTGCACTGTGGAAGACCTTAAGAAATTTGAAAAAGTAGTATTTTTAAGGGACGGGTTAGAAAACTAATTTTTTTTCTGATAGTAGATTTCCATTTTTTAAAAGAAATATGTGAATGAAGTTCAAGATCTAAGATAAATAGGGTAAAACTAACCAAAGAATACATTTTGTATCATGGTGATTCATGCTCACAATAAAAACAAAAATATTTGCTGAAGAAACAAAAAGGCAGCTAAAGACTACTACAAATATATAGATTTACTCAATGCAACTGGAAATACTTCTATAAGATTTCTTTTTGAAGAAAAAAATAAATAAGCTACTTTTCTGGTTTTGTATCTTCTATACAAACTCCAGTTCATTAGCAACTCTTTCTACCTTCTTTCCAAGAAACCTATCATTAAAACTCACAACCATGGAGCAAGTTATAAGTGGTCACCAAAAAAAAAAAACCAGTTGGCATCTCTAGACCTTTTTTCTCATTCAAATAGAGGTTTTCCTGGTTCTTCTTGTGATCAGTAGCTTTTGATTAAAACCTGGACATTATGGGTATTACATCATAAGACCTTGGATCTTCATTAAACCCTCCACTATAGATTTAAATTGGCCTCTAATAGCACAATCAGCAGTGGAAGAGGAATGCTGCATTGCTACCACAGAGTGGAGATAGAAGTCCCAGCTCCTCAAGGCTTCTGTACTGGGAGAGAAGGTGTTCATTCGTACCTGGTAGCAGCACTTCTGTGGGATATGGGAAGAGGGTCTGGAGCACCTCATGGTAGCCTGAAGAGGGTAGAAGTCTAGATTCTCCACTCAGCCTTTGCTGGTTGGCAGTAGGGCTGCAGTGTTTTCTGTGGTGTTTGGCTGTAGAGCATTTATTGTCTAAACGTTTTCTGTCTTGCTAGGCTACCCCTTTCCTTGTTCTTTAGCTTTGAAAGAGAGTATTCTTTTCTTGGAGCCTATTTGTATCTGTGTCCATTGGTATTGTGAGGTTGCCAGCTTCTCCAGCCCCCAGTCTACAGTATATGTAGCAGAGAGCTCACTGTTGTGTCATTCCTCGGGTCTTGGAGTCCCTAGTTGGTCTGCCTTCTTCCCTCCACCTTTCAGAGTCTTCTCATGCTTATTTTATATATAATATCCAAAGTTTTTAACTGTGCTTTGTAGGATGAAGAGGGAAAAAGTAAATGTTCTCTTTGGAAATGGAAGCCCAGATACATTGTTTGGAAACATTTTATTTGGGGCTTATGGAAAAGACTGTGTTTTGCAAGTAAACAAGAATACCTAAGTAGGGCATCCAGCCCAACCCAAGTAATAAAATAATACTAGCCAAGATAAGTTTACAAATGTGATATTTTAATGTATGCAAACATTAAAAATCTCATGCAGAGAAATTTAAGTGACTGGAATTATCTAAATTTCTTTTATTAAAAAAATATTTTTATTGAGGTATATATAATAAAATGCATAAATTGTAGTGTACAGCTTAGTGGATTTTGACATGTGCATACATTCATGTAACCATCACCTAGATCAAGATATCAAACATTCTTGTGTATTTCTTTTCCCTTTTACCTATCACTTAAATTTCTTACACTTACAAAACTGGGTTTATCCAGAAAGGAGTTATATGTGTAGAAAGGTTATTCATGTAATCATATGAGTCATTAGGTCAACCAAATAAAATTCTTGAAGCTGCTTATATTTTCATCCATCTCATAAAATGTACTAATAAAGAACAGTCTTCCCTTCAACTCTAGTATTGTAATACTCTACCAAGTAAGAATTGTCAGTTA
>JAVSCE010020345.1:0-220521 GCA_032199065.1 Smutsia gigantea | reverse complement strand
AATAACAAGACACATAATTATTAAAATGGCAAAGATCAAAGATAAAGACAGGGTATTAAAGGCAGCTAGAGAGAGAAAAAAGATCACCTACAAAGGAAAACCCATCAGACTATCATCAGACTTCTCAACAGAAACCTTACAGGCCAGAAGAGAATTGCATGATATATTTAACGTTATGACACAGAAGGGCCTCGAACCAAGAATATTGTATCCAGCACGATTATCATTTAAATATGATGGAGGGATTAAACAATTTCCAGACAAACGAAAGTTAAGAGAATTTGCGTCTCATAAACCACCACTACAGGATATCTTAAATGGACTGCTCTAGATGGAAGCACACCTAAGGCTATAAAGATGTCACCAGAGGAAAAAAAATCATAGCAAAAGAAAGCAGACCATCCAGAGAAATACCAACTAAAAGGCAAAGACAAAACACCTATTATAGAAAGAATGGAGGAGGAATAAGAAGGAAGAGAAAGAAAGAAACATCAGACTGTGTTTACAATAAATTAACAAGAAAGTTAAGTTAGATTGTTAGATAGTAAATAAGCAACCCTTGAACCCTTGGTAACCACGAATCTAAAGCCAGCAATGGCAATAAGTACATATCTATCCATAATCACCCTAAATGTAAATGGACTGAATGCACCAATCAAAAGACACAGAGTAACAGAATGGATAAAAAAGCAAGACCCATCTATATGCTGCCTACAAGAAACTCACCTCAAATCCAAAGATATACACAGACTAAAAGTGAAGGGATGGAAAAAGATATTTCATGCAAACAACAAAGAGAAAAAAGCAGGTGTTGCAGTACTTGTATCAGACAAAATAGACTTCAAACGAAGAAAGTAGCAAAAGATAAAGAAGGACATTACATAATGATAAAGGGGTCAGTCCAACAAGAAGATATAACCATTATAAATATATATGCACCCAACACAGGAGCGCCAGCATATGTGAGACAAATACTAACAGAATTAAAGGAGGAAATAGACAGCAATGCATTCATCTTAGGAGACTTCAACACACCACTCACTCCAGAGGACAGATCAACCAGACAGAAAATAAGACAGAGAGGCACTGAACAACACACTAGAACAGATGGACCTAACAGACATCTACAGAACTCTACACCCAAAAGCAACAGGATACACATTCTTCTCAAGTGCACATGGAACATTTTCCAGAATAGACCACATACTAGGCCACAAAAAGAACCTCAGTAATTTCAAAAATATTGAAATCCTACCAACCAACTTCTCAGATCACCAAGGTATAAAACTAGAAATAAATTTTAGAAAGAAATCAAAAAGGCTCACAAATACATGGAGACTTAACAACACTCTCCTAATTAATCAATGGGTTAACGACCAAATCAAAACAGAAATCAAAGAATATATGGAGACTAATGACAACAACAACACAAAGCCACAACTTCTGTGGGACGCAGCAAAGGCAGTTCTAAGAGGAAAGTATATTGCAATCCAGGCCTATTTAAAGAAGGAAGAACATTCCCAAATGAATAGTCTAAAGACACAATTACTGAAATTGGAAAAGAAGAACAAATGAGGCCCAAAGTCACCAGAAGGAGGGACATAATAAAGATTAGAGAAGAAATAAATAAAATTGAGAAGAATAAAACAATAGAAAAAATCAATGAAACCAAGAGCTGGTTCTTTGAAAAAATAAACAAAATAGATAAACCCCTAGCCAGACTCATTAAGAGAAAAAGAGAATCTACACACATAAACACAATCAGAAATGAGAAAGGAAAAATCACGACGGACCCCACAGAAATACAAAGAATCATAAGAGAATATTATGAGAATCTATATGCTAACAAGCTGGAAAACATAGAAGAAATGGACAACTTCTTAGAAAAATACAACCTTCCAAGACTGACCAAGCAAGAAACAGAAAAACTAAACAGACCAATCACCAGTGACGAAATCGAATTGGTAATCAAAAAACTACCCAAGAACGAAACCCCTGGGCCTGATGGATTCACCTCTGAATTCTACCAGACATATAGAGAAGAAATAACACCGATTCTCCTTAAAGTTTTCCAAAAAATAGAAGAGGAGGGAATACTTCCAAACTCATTCTATGAAGCCAGCATCACTCTAATACCAAAACCGGGCAAAGACCTCACCAAAAAAGAAAATTACAGACCAATATCCCTGATGAACGTAGATGCAAAAATACTCAACAAAATATTAGCAAATCGAATTCAAAAATACATCAAGAGGATCATACACCATGATCAAGTGGGATTCATCCCAGGGATGCAAGGATGGTACAACATTCGAAAATCCATCAACATCATCCACCACATCAACAAAAAGAAGAACAAAAACCACATGATCATCTCCATAGATGCTGAAAAAGCATTTGACAAAATTCAGCATCCATTCCTGATTAAAACTCTCAACAAAATGGGTATAGAGGGCAAGTACCTCAACATCATAAAGGCTATATATGACAAACCCACAGCTAACATCATACTTAACGGCGAGACGCTGAAAGCTTTTCATCTAAGATCCGGAACAAGACAAGGATGCCCACTCTCTCCACTGTTATTCAACATAGTACTGGAGGTCCTAGCCACAGCAATCAGACAAAACAAAGACATACAAGGCATCCAGATTGGTAAAGAAGAAGTCAAATTGTCACTATTTGCAGATGACATGATACTGTACATAAAAAACCCTAAAGACTCCATTCCAAAACTACTAGAACTAATATCTGAATTCAGCAAAGTTGCAGGATACAAAATTAACACACAGAAATCTGTTGCTTTCCTATACACTAATGATGAACTAACAGAAAGAGAAATCAGAAAAACAATTCCATTCACAATTGCATCAAAAAGAATAAAATACCTAGGAATAAACCTAACGAAGGAAGTGAAAGACCTGTACTCTGAAAACTACAAGACACTCCTAAGAGAAATTAAAGAGGACACTAACAAATGGAAATGCATCCCATGCTCTTGGCTAGGAAGAATAAATATTGTCAAAATGGCTATACTACCTAAAGCAATCTACAGATTCAATGCAATCCCTATCAAACTACCAACAGCTTTCTTCAATGAACTGGAACAAATAATTCTAAAATTCATATGGAACCACAAAAGACCCCGAATAGCCAAAGCAATCCTGAGAAGGAGGAATAAAACAGGGGGAATTACACTCCCTGACTTCAAGCTCTACTACAAAGCCACAGTAATCAAGACAATTTGGTATTGGCACAAAAACAGACCCACAGACCAGTGGAACAGAATAGAAAATCCAAACATTAACCCAAACATATACAGTCAATTAATATTTGATAAAAGTGCCTTGGATATACAATGGGGAGATGACAGCCTCTTCAGCAGCTGGTGTTGGAAAAACTGGACAGCTACATGTAAGAGAATGAAACTGGACTACTGTCTAGCCCCATACACAAAGGTAAACTCAAGGTGGATCAAAGACTTGAATGTAAGTCATGAAACCATAAAACTCTTAGAAAAAAACATAGGCAAAAATCTCTTGGACATAAACATGAGCAACTTCTTCATGAACATATCTCCCCGGGCAAGGGAAACAAAAGCAAAAATGAACAAGTGGGACTATATCAAGCTGAAAAGCTTCTGTACAGCAAAGGACACCATCAGTAGAACAAAAAGACATCCTACAGTATGGGAGAATATATTCATAAAAAACGTATGATAAAGGGTTGACATCCAAAATATATAAAGAACTCATGCACCTTAACAAACAGAAAGCAAATAATCCAATTAAGGAATGGGCAGAGGACATGAATAGACACTTCTCCAAAGAAGAAATTCAGATGGCCAACAGGCACATGAAAAGATGCTCCACATCGCTAATCATCAGAGAAATGCAGATTAAAACCACAATGAGATATCACCTCACACCAGTGAGGATGGCCAACATCCAAAACACAAACAACAACAAATGTTGGCGAGGATGTGGAGAAAAGGGAACCCTCCTACACTGCTGGTGGGACTGCAAATTAGTTCAACCATTGTGGAAAGCAGTATGGAGGTTCCTCAAAAAACTCAAAATAGAAATACCATTTGACCCAGGAATTCCACTCCTAGGAATTTACCCTAAGAATGCAGCAGCCCAATTTGAAAAAGACAGATGCACCCCTATGTTTATTGCAGCACTATTTACAATAGCCAAGAAATGGAAGCAACCTAAGTGTCCATCAGTAGATGAATGGATAAAGAAGATGTGGTACATATACACAATGGAATATTATTCAGCCATAAGAAGAAAACAAATCCTACCATTTGCAACAACATGGATGGAGCTAGAGGGTATTATGCTCAGTGAAATAAGCCAAGCCGAAAAAGACAAGTATCAAATGATTTCACTCATATGTGGAGTATAAGAACAAAGAAAAAAACTGAAGGAACAAAACAGCAACAGACTCACAGAACCCAAGAACGGACTAATAGTTACCAAAGGGAAAGGGACTGAGGAAAATGGGTGGGAAGGGAGGGATAAGAGGGAAAAAGGGGCATTACGATTAGCAAATGTAATGTTGGGGGGGCACGGGGAGGGCAGTACAACTCAGAGAAGACAAGTAGTGATTCTATAGCATCTCACTATGCTGACGGACAGTGACTGTAATGGGGTTGGTGGGGGGGACCTGATGAAGGGGTAGTTTAATAATCGTAATATTGCACATGTAATTGTAAATTAATGATAATAAAATAAATTATATTTTAAAAAATTAATTAAAAAAATAAAATTAAAAAAAAAAAAAAGAAATAGGGGCTCTCTACAGGCAGGTCCCAACCCTTACTGAGAACCCAAACTCTGTCTGGCTTGTTTTTGGAGGGGCTCATGGTCTGCTGCAGTGGCGAGCAGCACTGGCCAGAATGTTGAGCTTGCAAAGCCAGCACAGAGGACAGCACAGCCCCTGAGCGCTCTGGGACACAGGGAAGAGGACTCGGACGCTCCCTTGGGGCTCCCAGGAAGGCTTTCCTGGGCTGAGGTTTGTAGGTGAATGAACTGCCCCCAGAAAAGGTGGATGCTGCAGACAGAAGAGAGAACAAGGGCAGCAGGACATGGCGTGGGTCAGAGAAGGTGGGCCCGGACGGGGGCAGTGAGCTCTCAGGAGCCCAGGAGGACCACCGGAAGATCAAGAGGGCAAGTGCTGTGGGGTTCAGGTGGCTGGTGGTGAGTTGCAGGGCAGGGCGTCTCCCTGGTGTCCTTGGATCAGGCTGCTGTCCTCAATCCACATGGACAAAGACTTGCTGGGCACAAGGGCTGAGGCCTGGGGCAAGAGCTTGGGCCTGAGGGGCAGAGAATATGCAGCAAACCTCTGGAGGCGGGCCACCCCCTGAGCTCCCCAGGCACGAGCTGCCATGTGCTTAGCCCTGCCGCACTGGAGGAATGACGGGAGGGGCTGCGGGTGCGGGTGGGCGGAGTTACACACACTTCAGGGTGGATCTTTTTCTAGGAGCCTGAGTTCTTCATCTTTTTCAGGAATAAACAAAGAATGAAGCTCTAATGGTAGAATCTCAGGCTGGCCAGCTGCTGGAAAGGGAACTGGGAGATGGCTCCTATTCCACCCCAGAGAAAGAGAGCTTCTTCAGAAAAGAAGAGTCACTGGGAGGCAGAGACTCCTGGGTCCTCAGGGGCCGTCTGGTGGGAAGATGGGCCTGACATAGCCCCTCCGAGCCTGGGGCCCAGGGCAGGGCTGGCGGCGGGAGCCCTCTGTAGCTTCTCAGCCATTAGCTGCAGACACGGTCCTGGCTTCCAGAAGCTATGGGAACCGTGCGCTACACCAAGCAGTGGGAAGAGGAGACTCCACAGAGTCCTGCCACCTTGTCTGAGTGCCCGAGACCCTGAGATGAAACCGGGCTGCTGTGGCCGAGGTTGCAGGACAAGAACGGGCCCGGCCAGAATGGCAGCTCAAGATTCTCTGACCCACGAGGCAGGATCCTAAGGGGGCGGGGTCGAGGGGAGGGACAGTCGCGCTCTACGTCACTCACTGCATACTTGAAGCGGCTCCTGACTTTTTGTATTGGGGAGTGTGTGCATTTGGTTGTTAAAGGGACTAGGAGCAGGTCTGGAGGCTGCGTGAGTGTAGCAAGCATCCAGTTTTTACTTAGCTTCAGTTGTTTACTTCGGGTGGGGTGGCGGAGCTAACGGATATTGGGGGGGATACGAAGTACTCCGAGTCACGTCGTCAGATCCAGTTTAAGGGTGGGCCAGAGGCTAAGGAATAAATGGACCGCCGCAGCTCCGTAAGGGATGGCTCGGCTCCAGTCGCGCCTGCAGGGCGGAGAGATGACACCGCGGGAGGGGCGGAGCCTGGAAGGTGGCCCCGCCCCCCCGCTCCGGCCCTTGAGCGGCGAGGGGGTAATTAGGGGCCGCTCCCTACGACGGAGACGTCAGTCCCCGCCGGGCGGGGCGTGCTCGCAGCCGCACCGTGAGGTCTCTCGAAAGACCTGACTCTGTCTTTTCATCGGGAAAATGGGGCTCTCTTATCCCGCCCTAACCAAGCGCGGGACAGTAGATGGGAGGGGTTTTGGTGTTCCCGCACTCGCGGCCGCAGCAAAACAGGTCCTTCCATGACTCGGAGAAGAAATGGCCTGCTGGCCCCACTGCAGCAGGGCGCCGGGCTTTTCTTTGGCGGGCTTTATTAACTGAGAAACAACGCTGGCGTCCTTACTGCGATGCAGAAGGAAAAGGAGACACCTTTCCTCCAGACACCGTCCCTCCCCGCCAACGTAGCTCTCGGGTATCTGCGCAGAAACTGTTCTGCTTGCACATGGGAGTTTGGGCGTGCCGCCATAGTTAAAAAAAACCCAAAAGAAAGAGAATAAGGTCCCGTTTGCTTCTTTCACGTAGTCGGGAGAGGCGACCCTCCCGAACCCTGGCGCTCGAAGTCCGTTGACTTTAGAATCCTTTGGGCCGTTTTCACTGGGGCAACGGCGAAACAATGACCTCCGGCGCGCAGGAAGGGGTGGCGGGGGGGCCCCGGTGAGGGCCAGGGGGTAGTGCAGGCCGAATCCCACCATTCAGCTCCCAGGGCCCGCAGGCCCGGAACAGCGCCCGGGGTCAGACGTGCATTGCGACACGGCGGGGGCGGGCCGCGGCTGGGGACGTCCCCTCGACTCTCCGGAACGAGCCTCCACAGCTGCCGCACTGACCAGGGCGGAGAAGGCGGGTCCTCCAGAGCCTTCGATTCCGGGGCTAGAGCAGCCAGGCCACCGAACCAGGTAGTTCCCGGGCCGGCGACGGCTGCGTCACATGAGGGGCGGGGCCGTCACGGGCGGAGGCCACAGCCGGAAGCGGAAGAGGCGCTCGGAACGGGGAGTGGGGCCTAGCCGCTGCCGGATCCTGGGAGGAGGTGAGTGTGGGCCCGGGCCCGCGAAGGCGGCCGCGGCGGGGTGAGTCGACTGGGCTGGCGCGCTGGATGCGCGTCTTCGGCCTCGGCCTGCTCTCTTTCTTTCTTCTCCTCGGCCCGCCTCAGGCCACGGTCCCAACCTTTCACCCCTGACCCGCCTCTTCCCTGGAGGCGAGCACCTCAGACCCCGACCTCTCGGGACCGCGGTATCGGAGTCGGAGCGGCCTCTGAGGCCCCTGCAGGGATAGTTTCGGCCCTGGACCTGCCCGCGGAATGGGCTCGGGTCCTACCTGGGGTAGCTTGGAGGGGTCTTCAGACCTCTCTCCTACTCCTGGCTCGCGGCTTGGTCCTCAGCCGACTCCTCTCCGCGCGTCCGGCTGTTTGATGCTGGCCCAGGCCGGCCTTCCACCTGCCCCAGAGTCTCCGCTCGCTGCCACTGGTGGCGGTTGCCGGGACGGGGCTCCGAAATCTCTGGGACTCGATGCAGAGCGTCAGGAAGGGACGCGAGCCAGAGCCGTAGCCCTTTCTGTGTTTTGTTGAGATGATGGAGCCACTCCAGCTAGGGGGAGGGGCCAGGCCGAGCTGACAGTACAAAAGCCCGGGCTGCCCCCGGTCCGGGAGTCTCTGTGCGTTAGTTCCGGGTGCGGGTGCCCTGGTGTGGAACCGGGGTGGGAATTGCCTGTGCCAGGCCCCGGTCGAGGCGGGGTTGGCCGCCTTCCAGCTTCCCTCCTCTATGCCCTTGAAAAGGAGGAGCGTTTCACCCGGCGGTGGCGGCTTGCAAGGTGGCAGGTTTGAGGTTGCAGTGGTGGGGCAGCGTCAGCCAAAAATAACCATGGGGCGCTGGGGTGGCTGGGATCCGGGAGGGCAGCCGCTGACCTGGCTGGCTGCTCTTCTTGTCAGCCCAGTTCTCTAGCCAGGAACAGCAAATGAGAAGCCAGAGAAAAGCTGTCATCCTCGGCCTGGTTTCCTTCATGTTACCTTTTCCTTCCTTGTGCAGAGCAGAGCCTTCTGGAGCATAATTGTGGCCCTTCGCTCCTTTAAACAACCCGTTTGCTGGGGTCTTAGAGAATCGGGGATAATTGATGAGGGATGGGCTGCAGAGACCTGCCTGGGAAGATGAGTGTCATCTGGTTATTCCCAGTATTTCACCTGCCCAAGGTGTCTGTGAGGTGTTATCCCCATCTTCCAGGTATGGTAACCAAGGCTCAGAATGACTCGTATAAGGTCACGAGGCCAGTAAGTGGCAGCACTGGGATTTGGTTCAGGATTGTCTACCCAGAGATCTTCCCCCTTCCCCTGGGTCCCTTAGAAGGGACTTGTAAGTAAAATGCCCTTAATACTCTTGAGGTATTTAACATAGACCCAAATGTGTTACCTGGAACCTTTTTAATGTTGGTAATGAAAAGCTGCTGCCTTCAGTACCTCTTGTGGGCCCCGACTTGGGCTAGGTATATGACCTAAGGCATGTGCTAGGCATGTTACTTAAAGGAGTGACATAATTAAATTCTCACATAATCCTGTAAGCGATTACTATTCCCTTGTTACAAGAGGAAGCTGAAGATGGGAGTAGTTTAATAACTTGCCTAAAAGCATGCAGCTAGAATTGACAGTGCCAGGATTCAGATTAACATCTATTTGCATCTGTCTGTCCTTGAAGCTGTCTTCTTTCTACTAACGGGACCGTGTGTGGATGTAACACCCTTCTAGGTCCCAGAAGGGAATTTGGGCCTTTTGCGGACTAGACCACATCCTCCAGCTCTGGTGCTCTGTGTGCCCAGTGAGAATGGGCAGGGCCACTGCCTTGGCCACTGGAGCATCTTGTGTGTCACTTAGATGTGATAAGCCTTCCATAGCTTGGGCACCTGACCCAGGGTAATTGCAGGAAAACAGTGAAACATTGGTCAGCTGATCCTCAAAACAGTAGTTTACTAAGCTCTTGAAGAGCCATCAGTGATTTTACATAGTATTTATCTCCAAAGATTGCGGGGGCTGGAACTTCAGGTAGACCGGGGAAGACAGCTGCTAGTCGCGGGTTGAGAACAGGGAATTTCTCAGGATCATGGAGGCACTTCCAGGGCTTTGGTCAGGTATGCCTTGCTGCCTTGTTGTTTATCCCAGGGGAGCCATTCCAATCTTCTCTCCTCCTGATAGATCCTTTTCATAAGGTGGGGAAACCTCAGTGGGTTTGTCCATAATGTGATTGGTCAGACAAACCCAGGACTGACCACCACTGGGGGTTGGCTATGGCCAGGTGAAGGTTTGGAAGGTGGGCTGGCCACAGTCTCAGCCCCTGCCTCCCCATGGAGGCAGTGTCAAGGTTTTGGATGTGGGTGAAGCAGGGAGCTGATTTCACATAGCCATCTTTCTCAGCTGGTAGCTGAGCTGGCCTGGCAATTTCCTGTGGCCAATGTAACCGAGCGGGGTTAGTGAGGTGGGGCCTTTTTGGCTTGCCTCCCCAGTCATACAGGCCTGCCAGCCAGCCAGCCCTCTGGCTTCTCCTGACATGGGCACAGGAGAGGGTATTGGAGCAGGGGATCTAGAAGAAGTGACAGTCATGGAGTGATAGACGGGAGGTACTGCTCAGCGTGGCACCACAGGTGGTCTGAAGGTACCAGTGGGCCTTGGTCAAGAAACCTGGATCCTCTGTGCACCACTGAGATGGAGTGTGAGCCAAGAAGGGTGGACAGTCCCCCATGTCTGCATGGCCAGACCTTCAGCTGGGCTAGGGAATGTTTGTGATCCTGCACACCTCTTTTTCCACAGGCAGGTCTTCTTGTGTATGCCTGTGGCTCCTCACACCAACTTGGGGTCTTTGTTGCCTTGAGTGGGGGTCAGTTTGGGGCCTTAGCAGGCCTTTTGGCTCCCAGACTTGAAGGCTTTCACCCCTTGCTCCTGTGCATTGGCTGCCTACCAACATCCCTTTAACTCTGGCCTCAGAGGTCCCCACAGGCAAGCAGGAGGAAATTGAGCACAGGAGGCTCTCTCTTCTCCTTGGCCTTGGTCTCCTGTGATGGTGCGCCCAGCCCCTCCCTGCATTCTGCCCCAGCATCTGCCCTGGCTCTCCCGTCCCCCGGGTGCTCAGGCCGCCAGGCCAGTGACTCTCTGCTGGGGGAGACAGCTGTTCACGGGCAGAGAAGGGTGGCACCCATCGTCTGCTGCCTGACCAGTGTGACTTCACAGAGTTCCTCGCCACTTCATAAAGCGCTGGGAGGGACTGCCCCAGACAGAACAGTGGGCCCCTTCTTCAGGAGTGCCTAGGCTGCCCTGGGACTGCAGTGTGTTTAGCAGGGCTTTGTATTTCTCTTGGCTTAGATGCATCACTGTAAGCGATACCGCTCCCCTGAGCCAGACCCGTACCTGAGTTACAGATGGAAGAGGAGGAGGTCTTACAGTCGGGAGCATGAAGGGAGACTGCGATACCCATCTCGAAGGGAGCCTCCGCCCCGGCGATCTCGGTCTAGAAGGTGAGAGGGGCACTAGGTCAGAAGGCAGGGCTCCTTCCCTCGCCGAGGCTACGGAGATAGTCTGGAGACATGTGGCCGCCCTAGGCTCCTCCCAGTGACTGCTACCTCTGCCTAGCTGCTCCCAGGGGTTTTCTGATCCCTTGAAATAGGGAAGAGTTCCAGGGGTCTCACAGGCATGTGGTGTCCTTGCCCAAGAATTTCTGCCCTCTTTCTTCAGGATCTGCCCTGATCTTGCCTGCATTTCCTGGCCTCAGCATTTGCTGCCATCCTTACCACCCTTCCCTTCTCAACTCTTGCATCCTCCTTCTCCAGACATACTCCCCCATTCTAGGCCATCATCTCCTCTGCTAACATCTGGGCCTTTCTCAGTGAGGGTTAGAAACATAATCACAGTCCTTCCCAGCGGCTGGTCCCTGGTCCTGT
This sequence comes from Smutsia gigantea, assembly GCA_032199065.1. Classification (NCBI taxonomy): domain Eukaryota; kingdom Metazoa; phylum Chordata; class Mammalia; order Pholidota; family Manidae; genus Smutsia; species Smutsia gigantea. The sequence continues at coordinate 209,251 of JAVSCE010020345.1, read as the reverse complement.
CTCAGTCCCCAGGCCACCATGGCAGACTCAGCAAGACCACAGGATGCTCCCAGGCATTGTCCTCGGAAGCCCTTCACCATGCTTGCTCTCCCCAGCGCTGTGCTTCCTGTGGTGCTGGAGGTTTGCTGCCAGTAGCTGAGCTTCTAGAGGTTGGGCCTCTCACACACATGAACGCCCTCCTCTCCCACTTACCCAGTCTGGATATCTGTGTTCACCTTTGTGAGCCCTTTGCAGGGGTCCCACCACACGCCTCTTGCCTGGTGGCAGGAACTTGGCTGGTGGGTGGGAGGAAGGGCCCTGTCTGAACAATGTCCTCATCCCCCCCTTGACAGCCACGACCGCCTGCCCTACCAGAGGAGATACCGCGAGCGCCGTGACAGTGACACATACCGGTGTGAAGAGCGGAGCCCGTCCTTTGGAGAGGACTGCTATGGATCTTCACGTTCCCATCACCGTCGGCGGTCACGGGAGAGAGAGCCGTACCGGACCCGCAAGCATGCCCATCACTGCCACAAACGCCGCACCAGGTCTTGTAGCAGCGCCTCCTCGGTGAGTGGTGGCCAGAGTGTGCTGGCTGGGGCATAAAGGCCTCATCTCTTTCTAGCTTCCTCTCAGGCTGGCTGGTCTGGGTGAGTACTGCCAGCCCTGCGCACGCGCATTTGGTGTGTGTGCATGTGTGTGTGTATGTGTCGTCTGATCCAGGGCAGGGCAGGGGGCCCAGCTCCTCTGTCTTCTGGCCCCTTGGCAGTGGCAGCTGCAGAGGCTCTGGCTCCGGCGCGGACTGGCCCCTGGCCTATCTGTCTCCCGCTGTGCCAGGCACAGGCTGCATGGTTCAAGTGGCTGGGGACACTTCTTTTAAACAGGTTTGCTGGTATGTGGTCTGGAGCTGGATGGCCTGGTTCCTCCCACGAGGAATTGCCCCCACACGTAACCAAGTGCTCTGATTGGGGTGGCCTGCACCCACCTCTGCAGTCTCACTTCCACACCCCTCCCCAAAGGCCCGGAGGCTGGAGTGCCCTCCGCTTGGGGGGGTCTGCTTGTCAATCAGCTCAGACTGGGAGCTTCCTTTCTGACCTCCAGCCAGGCTCTCTTCAGCCTAGACTCTTCGCATGAAGGGCAAGGTGATGCCTGTGTGATGGGGTACGTGAAGAGATGGCAGAGAGGCCCTCAGCCCCAGGTCTTGTCCAATTGCAGGCCACATGTCAAGAAGAGGGCCTGGCAGTGTTCCAACTGTGGAGGGTTGTAAAGGTCTCTGCTGAGACCAGGATCCCACACTGCATTCAGACCCCCAGGAAGGAAAGCCAGTTGTGTATCTCTGCGGTTATGTGCTGTCTTCTCTTCACCTCCCATCCCTCTTCCCTTCCACACTCCCTCCCACTGGCCATGAGGCCCCTGAGTAGTCGTGGCAGAACCAGTGGAGAGGCCAAGCATCTTTTCTCTGCCCAGCTCTCCTGTGACTTCTTTGAGCAGCTATGGGTTGAGGGTTGACTGTGTGGGCGCCCAGCATGGCCTGGTGGCCTCTCTGCACACTGCCACACAGCCACAGGTCTGTGGCTCTGCTTCTTCTCTTTTCGGTCTCCTCTGTCATCACAAGGCTCAGGATAGGCCTGGCTTGTGGGAAGCATGAGTGCCAAGGCCAGGGCAGGACCTGGCTTGAGGCCTTTGTGGGCCATTGTGATAGGAAGTCAACCAGCCCAGAGGATCCTGGGCTCCTTCCCTGCTTGAGGTTGGCAGCACAGAGGCTGATGCAAGGCTGTTTCTGGTGGTGATATCAAGTCTGGCCACGGATGCTGTCTGGGGTAGCAGCTTGGCTCCGAGTGGCAGCTGTTGGGCATGTGAGGACTGTGTGGGTGAACAGAGGCAGGCAAGGACAGGCTGGGCACTCTGCAGCTGGAGTCAGAGTGGCCTCTGACCATTCTGGATCATCGGACCCAGGCGGGGCCAGCCGCCTTCTTTCGTCGATCTCACTGTGTCTCCACCCTGGCCGAAGCTGTCATGGGAGGACCTGGGGAGGGGAGACACAGTGGAGAAGGGCGTCAGGGCTCTGGCTCTCTGCACCACTGGCCCCTCAGCAACACAGGCTGGTCGTCTTTCTGAGCATTTGCGGCACCCTTCTCTTAGATAATGTCCGAGTTTTCTTTACATACCTGTAGCTGTTTTTACTTTTCTGTTTTTGAAGTCAGTTTGTGTCTTGACGTGTCCCTTGCAATATCCCTATCGTTATATATGCTGTGTGCCTTATGAAATGCTGGGATCTGGAAAATCCAACCAACCAACCCACCGGCTCCTCACCGTCTCCACCTCTGCCTTTGACTGACACCTCAATCTGTCAATCGGAACCGCCTACCATGCGATTGGTCGGATGGCGTTTCGGGGGGCGGTGCATGCAGAGAAGCCAACAGAGCAGTAAGCGCAGCAGCCGGAGTGTGGAAGATGACAAGGAGGGCCACCTGGTGTGCCGGATCGGCGATTGGCTCCAAGAGCGATGTACAGCCACCTTTCGTAAAACTTTACCTCTCTACTTTCTACCCCCCTTGTTAGACGAGATCTCTCCTTGCCTGGAGGGGCCTCTAGTGCGCGTGGCGCCTTAGCGGGGCCACTAGTAATTGCCTGAATGACACAAACACTAGCAACTTCTGTTTTTAAGAGCGTAGCAGTGAGAGAGAAACCTTTTGTTTTTGAAAATTTGAATGCTGTGAACTTGGAGGAGCTGCCAACCCTCTGCCCCCCAGACCCTCATGCTCTGTTTCTTTTCTCTTCTAGATGAGATCGTGGGGAACCTGGGTGAAGGCACCTTTGGCAAGGTGGTGGAGTGCCTGGACCATGCCAGGTGAGCGGTCTTCTCAGGAAGAGCTAACCTGAGGCTCTTGAAGGAGGTAGTCATCAGAGCTTAACCTTTGTCTGAAAGATACACCAAAGCAGAGTTCTGACCTGCCGTGTTGGGGTTTCTGATCCCCTGAAATAGGGAAGAGTTCCAGGGGTCTCACAGGCATGTGGCGTCCTTGCCCAGGAATTTCTGGTCAGTGAATGGGGCCGCCCCACTTCCCACAGCTGTGGCGGCGGCTGTCAGGACAGGGCCAAGGCTCTGGCTCTTCCGTGGTCTGGGTCTGCTTTCTGTGCTCTCTTAGTTTCTGGACCTGGCTGGGGACTGAGTGTACTTACCAGGCAAGCGCAAGCATGAACTCCCTCTCTGTGCAGGTCCACGTGCGAGGCTGTGCACATTGTAGTTGAGAGAAACAAGACCCTGGGTTTTCTCACCAAGCAGGCCACTGCCCTTTCCAGTGTAGCTAGGGCTGAGTGTGGGCCCCCTAGTGCTCATGCAGGGCAGGGGTGCGCTTCTGTTTGTTGGGGTGCTGCTGTGGGCACCTTGCTCCCTTCCAGGCTGAACAGTGAAACACTTTTTTCCCCTCGCCATTCCTCCAGACCAGAACCCTTGCTCCTCCACCTTGGCTGGGAGACTGGGAGCCTACTGCCTCCCGGCCTAACTGGCCCCTCTCACTGGTTGGGTGCTTTAGCTACAAAGTGCTTATGTCCTTGCAGCCTTACTTGAGCAATGTGCTGTTCATATGTGCCTGACCTGCTATTTTAGAGATGGAAGAAACATGCTCAGAGTTTGCCCATATCCCTCCCTGTACTGCCGTGTTCCCACATGCAGAGGGGTGCTCAGGATGGTTAGACCCAGCAGTCTAGCCAGCCTTTGGCCCCAAGATGTGGCAGTGGCTGAGAGGAGCCTCCCAGGCCCCCCAGTACCCATTTAAACACCCCTTGGACCTAATGTGGCCCAAGAGGTTCAGGCTGGAAACAGTGGGCCTAGGGACATGTAGGCTATTCTGTGACCAGAGAGAAGTGTGAGATCTTCCACACACAGGGGCGGCCAAGCTTTCCTGGCTGTGCCTCTCTGAATAGTAGGGGAAAGAGCCTCTGAAGCCACTGAGGGGCAGGCATAGGGCTCGGGACCTATGAGGGGTCCAAAAGGGAGTAGGCCAGTGAGCTTGTCAAGGAGGCGGAAGGGCCTTGGCCTCGGAGCAATCTAACCCTGGCAATGGCTGCCTGTGGAAGTGATGAGCCCCCTGTGTTGGGGGTTGGAATGCCATTGAGGGATCATATTTTTAGAGGAGGCTGGAGTGGGCGGTCTTTCTGCTAAGATCCCTTTCCCTGAAAATCTGGGAAAAGGGGATGGAGAGAGTGAAAAGCAGCGTATCCCCTAGAAGATGCCTCTACCCTGGGGCTGTGAGCCTTCCCTTAGGCACCAAGAGCCAGCCCTGCAGAAACCTGAGGCTTCACCCTTGTGGGCTGTCTCACTCTGGTTCCCCTCTGGCCACCTGAATTCTGGCTGTCCCTTCCTGACAGCTATTGGGCCTGGCAGCTTAACCTTAGGTTTCCTCTGCTGGCATCCTACAAGGGGCTTATGGAGCAGTGCTTGGGGGTAAGAAGTACAGAGCAAAAATTGTTAAAATCCTCACTGGACACTGAACAAGGGGTCTTGGCGATCGGTGGTCTCTGAGAGACTGTGACTAGGAGACAGGGGTTGTGGTAAAGAGAATGGCCCTGTGGCCCCTCCCCAGTGAGAGAACCGTATTTCTGGCACCCTTACCCTCTTGCTGGGCCTTTACTCCATCCTGGAACTCCCACCCCAGGGGGAGCTGTTTGCCCAGACTTGCAGACATGCCCAGGAAAGTCAAGAGGAGCCACAGGAAGGTTCCGGATGAGACAGCTTGGCTGGGGTCAGGGCTGACTGCTTACAGATTGGGTTGCTGAGTGAGCCCTGGGTCAGGTGCTGGTCAGTGGGATAGACCTCTACTCTGCCCACTTTCCCCTGTAAGCTGGCAGTGGATAATACAAGCCTTAGGCTGGCACAGATGCCAAGGGATCTTGCTGTTAAGAGGGTAGAGGTCTGGTATTACATGGCAGGCTGGATGTCAATTATCTGCTCTCTTCAGGGCAGGTAGACTGGCCCTGTTCCTGGAATCCTGAGTTGCTGGGTTGGGGTGGGGGTGGGTGGGAAAGGCTGGGCAGCTTCTCATGAGAACCTCTGCTTCCTTCCGTGGTCTCAGAGGGAAGTCCCAGGTTGCCCTGAAGATCATCCGCAACGTGGGCAAGTACCGGGAGGCTGCCCGGCTAGAAATCAATGTTCTCAAAAAAATCAAGGAGAAGGACAAAGAGAACAAGTTGTAAGTGTCAGCAGGGAATGGGAGGGGAGCTTTCAATGGGGAAAGGGTCCACTCCAGCCCCAGCTGCTTGGACCCCTGGGGCGGAACGGTGTTGTCTCACCTAGATGGCACTGAACCTTCTCCCTACACCCAGAGCCAGGGGGCTCGGCCAGGCCCACTTGTTGGAAGGAGCCTTCGGATTGCAGACCAGGCTCCACCCCAACCAGCGGTGTTCTGAGGCAGGCCTCTCAGCCCTGCATTTGTAAATTCAGGCCTTCCCTGTTCGTGGCATTCGTGGGCGTTAGATAAGACATAATCCTGAAGCTATCTGGGGCTCTCACAGCCAGATACCCACAGGAAAGCCCCTCTGGCCGGCCACTGAGCATTTCCTCTCCTCCAAGCACTGTGCTGAGCCCTGAGACACAGGGACGAGGCCCATACCATAAAAAGGTGAGGCAGGCAGCCTCGGACTAGGATGGCCACCACAGCAGGAAATCCAGCCCTTGCTCTGAGCTGATCTGGGTGACAGCTGATGAGACGCGCTCTTGCTCTGGCAACTGGTTCTCCTCCTTCATGTGTTTCTGCATCCTCGTGTGACCCAGTGGTCTGGGAGGGAGTGGGGACTGGCTTCATTGGATGGTGGGGTGGGGCAGCCAGTCCCACAGCAGAGCCTGAACCCCACCCATCCTTCACCCCCAGCCTGTGCGTCTTGATGTCTGACTGGTTCAACTTCCATGGTCACATGTGCATCGCCTTTGAGCTCCTGGGCAAGAACACCTTTGAGTTCCTGAAGGAGAATAACTTCCAGCCTTACCCCCTACCACATGTCCGGCACATGGCCTACCAGCTCTGCCACGCCCTAAGATGTAAGTATCCACTCTCAAATGGACCATGGGGTGGCCACATCCTCCAGCAAAGTCATCTGCTCTCCACTCTGTCCCCCATTCACTCCAGCACACTGCTAACCATTTTGGTGGGCCTGAGAGTAGTGGGATCCCCTTGGCCAAAAGGCCTTCAGTTAGGAATCGCTGAGAATGGAGAGGTTATAATTCCCTCCAGGGGCTTCCTGTGCCAGCCTCTGCCTCCAGGCAGTCAGGAAGAAGGGAAGCAAAGTGCTGCTCCAGAACTATCCTGCTACCAACCCTCCTTCCACCTTCCTGCATAAGATGAAAAGACTTTGAGGCCCTACCTGGCAGATCCTACCCACAAGGCCACCCTCGGTCTAACCATCACCTCCCAGCTGCCTGACTACCTTTAGGAGCATATTTGGTGGTGCCCATGCTCAGCGACCATAGGATTTGTGGTGGTTGGAGGACGACAGACTCTTTAGAAGTAGATAACCTCGAGCTAGACAATGCAGGGTCTGCCCTGTACAGATGGAGGAGACAGGGAAGGACATTCCACTGAAGTTGAGCAGCTCAGTGACGGCCCAGAGCCTGGCACGTGCTGACGTACAGTCGGGTAAAGAGAAGTGGGCCTCACTGTTGTGAGGGTCCTGAGTGCCAGTGGGAGCCCACAGCTTGAAAGTGATGAGTGGAGGGGCACCACCATCCACAGGGCAGGACTTGGAGGAAAAAGGCTGACTTCCCCGCCCAGGGTTAGGGATGAAGAGTGGTGGGTCAGGCTTCACAGTGGCACTGTGCTTGTTTCATGCTCTTTTACCACCTCTTGACATTCTTAATAATTTTTGAGTAAGAGGATCTGCATTTCCATTTTGCCCTGGACACTGAGTCAGGGAGCTGGTGCTGGGGAGGGGGAACCACCCCAAGGCTGGTGTTGCAGGTATTGATCAGAGGCAGGCTGAGGAGGCCTGGCCCCTGCAGAAGGGAGGTGAAGGGAAGTGCTTTGAATGGAAAAAGTCTCCCCTGTACCTCTCTTATAAAGTATCAGAATTCTCCAAGGCCCCAAGCACAGAGAACTCCAGGGAAGTCAGTGCAGAGGCAGGGCCTGCCCCTTGGCCCACTGCTGAGCTTAGAGGTGTGAGGGGCTCCAGCAGACTGCTCTGGAGGAGGGATCTGGCCTGGACATAGCGGGACAGCCAGAGAGGAGGTAGCCCAGTTTCTCAGTGTCTGCTTTCCTTTTCTTGCCTCCTCAGTTCTACATGAGAACCAACTGACCCACACAGACCTAAAGCCAGAGAACATTCTGTTTGTGAACTCTGAGTTTGAAACCCTCTACAATGAGCACAAGGTACTTAACTGGGGGGTGAGAAGGTGAGGCCCTGCTCCAGGGGTGGGGGACCTGCTGGGGCACGCTCCTGACCTGGCTCACCTCCTTGCCGTCAGAGCTGTGAGGAGAAGTCAGTGAAGAACACCAGCATCAGAGTGGCTGACTTCGGCAGTGCCACCTTTGACCATGAGCATCACACCACCATTGTGGCCACCCGCCACTATCGCCCACCTGAGGTGATCCTGGGTGAGCGCTCGCACAGACCCCACCCTGACGAAGTGGGCAGTGGGCGGGAGGCTGTGAGCAGCAACACTGATGTGCCCAGGGCCAGTGTCCCGAGTCCCCGTGGTGGCTGACTTGGCCTTACCAAGATCTGCTAGGGTTTGGGCAAGAGTCCTGCCACCTAATGCGGCAGCCGCCCTGTGCCCTCTAGCCTGGGAGCATGGGCCGGATCTCCAAGCTTCTCCTCATCTTGGCTTTCAGAGCTGGGCTGGGCACAGCCCTGTGACGTCTGGAGCATTGGCTGCATTCTCTTCGAGTACTACCGGGGCTTCACACTCTTTCAGGTAAGGCCACTCCCACACACCCCACTCCCAAGTGCTGCTACTGGCAGCGCACAGGGGCCTGGTGCAGAAAGGCCTTCTGTGCCATTGCCCAGCCTACGCCTTGTGAGAGTCAGGCCCCTGAGGGTTGTGATTGATTGGGAGTAGGAGAGCTGAGGGTAGCTGGAGCACTCAGCAGGTCCTGGGCTCAGCCAGCAAGGAAGGAGGGTTGCGGGGGCGAGGAGCGAGTGTTCTAGACAGAGGGGCCTGGAGATGGGCTGGGGCAGGACCCCTTCTGGGAAGCAAGTGAGGGTGCAACCAGCTTCACAGTCATAGGTGAGTCCACCCAAGGGCCAAGGAGAGAAATCCCCAGGCGGGCCTGCTCTCTGGCCCTAGGCTGCTGGGCTGCCACCAGGTTAGAAAGGCTGAGACTGCTGTTGCATTGGTGGGTCTGCATCTCCAGCAGCATGGAGGGCACTTGGCCATCTTCTGTCCCTTTTTCTCCCTGCCGGGGCTGAGGCTGGAACTGACCCCTGCTTGCTCTATCCCTGACCTTCCATAGACCCATGAAAACCGAGAGCATTTGGTGATGATGGAGAAGATCCTAGGGCCCATTCCATCACACATGGTCCACCGTACGAGGTAAGGAGCCCAGGCAGCTCCCACGGGGCTAGCCTCAGCAGCCTTCCGCATGTTGCTTGTGGGTCCAAGATGCTAGACAGGCTCTGTGGGACACCCCATGGCTCTTCCAGCCTCAGGCAGCGTTCCCTGAACACGCTTCCAAGTGACCAGGCAAACCTGTTGCCCAGACCTTCCTGCCCTGCTGGGTCAGGCCAGGAGCCCCTGCCTGGCTTTGCTGCTGTTCCCCAGGTTGCTGCAATCTTCCCTAACCCTGACCCAAGACCTGATTCTCTCCCCTTATTTTCAGAAAGCAGAAATATTTCTACAAGGGGGGCCTGGTTTGGGATGAGAACAGCTCTGATGGCCGGTATGTGAAGGAGAACTGCAAACCTCTGAAGGTCAGTTTCTGGCTTCCCCCAGCTCAACTCATGCCAAGGAGACCCCAGGCACTGGGCAGACACACAGCAGAGAGACAGGCCAGGCAGCTAAAGGCTGCCTCCTCGCTCCGGCTCTATGGGAGGCTGCACCCAAGGCTGGGGCTTCTTGCAAAGTGCCCCCGAGGGGCCCTTAGCCCTACCCCCTCCCCAAAGGGTGGCTATGAATGTAACTGGGGAACACCAGAAGAGCCAGATGTCTGAGACCCTGCTGCTTCCTGCCCCCCTCTTCTCTCAGTTTTGAGAAGAACTAGGCAGGACTGAGGTGAGTGGGAGGGAAGACCTAGACATGGCCAGGAAGCCTCTGTCAACTGCATTTGATGCTTGGACAAGTGAATTTCGCAGAGGTGATTTCTACCTGTCAGGACTTTGCATGCGGGGGCAGAGGCACCAAGCCAGCAAGACACCCAGTAGTCTGACAAGTTCAGAGCAAAGCGCACAACAGGCATGAAAGGAAAGGAGCTGCTCATTGTCCTGGAGGGCGGAAGTCCTCCAGGGAGGCACCACTGCCTCCTCAGCCCATGCAGCAAGGCTTCCCAGAGGCCAGGGAACCTGCTGTGGCTTCCCACGACCCTGCCATCACACTGAGGCACCTTGTGTCCCTGAGCAGAGTTACATGCTCCAAGACTCCTTGGAGCACGTGCAGCTGTTTGACCTGATGAGGAGGATGTTAGAATTTGACCCTGCGCAGCGCATCACACTGGCGGAGGCCCTGCTGCACCCCTTCTTTGCTGGCCTCACCCCTGAGGAGCGGTCCTTCCACACCAGCCGCAACCCAAGCAGATGACAGACACAGGCCACTACAGGAGGAAATGGAGAGCGGGACTGGGGCTGCCTGGCCCCCTTTCTCCAACCTCTCCCATCAGGCCCCAGGGCCAGAGCCACCCAGTGAACAGTGCAATGTGAAGGAAGGCAGGAGCCTGCAGGGGAGGGAACTTGATGCCCAGCTGCCAGAAAGCACAGATTTGACCCAAGTTATTTATATGTTGTAAAGTTATAATAAAGTGTTTCTTACTGTTTGTAACCCCTGGTACCAGTGTGTCCATCTCCAGGCTCCTTGCCTTCTCCATTCCCTACCTTATTAATAAAGTCTTTTTTAGCAGTTCAGCTTGTGCAGAGCTACGTGTACACTGGGCCAGGCACAGCAGGGAAACCAGAAGCTGGGTTGTGGGTCTGGCCCTGAGGTGGCAGGCCAGCTGAACCGTCCCGGAAAGCCCCTGGCCTCCTGTACCTGTTCCCCTGCTGGCCCCTGGCCCTCTCAACCCCAGGGACTTGAAAGGAAATGGCCCACTGCAGTTAGCCAGGCAGCACCTGGTTTTAGCTGTCCTTCCAGCCCTGTCACTGGCCAGGACTTTAGGCTGTATGTGCCCCAAAAGTATGGCTTACTGAAGGCTGCCAAGTATGAGACGACCAAGGCAAGGCACCCAGGGCTGGGGTGGCAGCACCCTCACTGCAGCCTGGAGAGCAGTTTACCAGAGCACAGGACTCTATCATTCAGCTTTATTTTAGTGCTGGTTTTTGGCTCCCCAAGAGCTGCATAAGTTATGGTTTTGACCACCTGGCTGGGCCCCTGGGGAACTGGGCAGGATGCCTCTGAAAAGAGCTGAAGACAGAGGAATCATGCTTATCTTTAATACCGCTGGGGTTAGGCTAAGCGTGGGAAGGGGCTCCAGTGCCACCTGGGGAGAAAAGAGGGAGAGGCTTAGGTGCAAACTCCCAGCGGCCCCTCAACAAAGGCCATCACCCACCCAGGACCACTGCCAACTGATTGGAGCAAGCAGTCTTCTGGGACATAGTTCTTCTAACTAGTTTTCCACTGTACTAAATCAGAGGGCCTAACTAACATTTAATAGGTAGCCAGAGTCTGTTTAACGGTTACTTACTAAAAAGGCCTGTAAGTAATCCAGCCCTGCTGCTCAGATTGTGGGCCCTGCCAGTAAAGGAAGGGCCCCGTCTTGGGAGCTTCCTGGCCCTGAGAGTGAGCAAAGCCTCGGGGAGGATACCCAGCACAGGGTTCAGTCTCTGGCCTTCTCCGACTGTTGGAGACAACATTTGAGGGAAGCCTGAAGCCCTGACAAAGGCTTGAAAGCACAAGGGCCCCTGCCACGACTCCAGGGCATGGCTCCTGTCCTACCAACCAGCCTCCAAGGCCTAGCAAGGTCCAGGGACTCAGTGCCGTAGGATCTGAGCAGCAGTGCAATCCTACGGCTGAGCACCACCAGGTAGCTCATTCAGAACCAGCCTCATTTTGGCATCTTTGAGACAGGGCACCGACCCCAAGCTTACTCACCTAGACCGGACAAGCACAAAGGGCTCAAAGCCCAGACACTGTAAGAGCTGGGGCGGAGCCCAGACGAGACAGACATGTACCCTGCTCTGGGGTGATGGGAGCACCAGGGAGCCTCCTCTGACTCAGCACCAGGCTCCCCCAAGGGCTCCCCAGTACTGAACATTAAAGCTGCACCTTGAGGGTTCTGGCCCCAGACTAGGCAAAGGCTCAGCCCCCAGCTAGAAAGGGTATGGAGTTGGGGGGCTCCGCGGTTCTACAGTAACAACCTTATGCTACCTGTGAAGACAACAAAACCAGTATGAAATCCCAGTGCAGTAAAACCATTCTAATGCCGCCCCCTTCCCCATCTCTCAGAGTGATGAATGGAAAGGAGGAAGGGCTGTTGAAAAAAATCCTAGCGTAAAACTTGGATCAGCTCAGGAGAAAGGGTCAAAATCCCCAAATAAACTTGTGTTCGGGAAAGCCTCACCTCAGTCCCCAAAATGAATAGAGAGTGCAAGTCTGCCCTCTAGTGGAACGCCGCAGCGCAGCCAGTTCTACATGATCAGAGGAAGGGCTGACTGGCTCACAGGGGGAAGGAAACCGGAGATAAAGCCACAAGCTCTGAAATGGAGCAAATACAGGCCCCCAGCCAGGACCCTCCTCACCCCCATAAGGCGTGCACCCAGGCCATGGCTGGAAACCTGAAACACAGTCTGAGCTGCCTATGTCTGTAAACAAAGGCCCATCTGGCCATGCAGGAGAAGGCCAAGTATAGAGATGCCCGGAGCCACTGCGCACTCAACGGGCTGCCTGGCAACCCGCACACCCAGTGGGTGGCTCTCCTTGTCTAAGGGCAGGTGATAGGTCAGTTTTAAATATGATCTGTTCTCTCACAGGAAAAATAAAGCCAAAAGAGAAAAAATTGACCAAGGTCCATGAAGTTTCACATCCTTAAGGCGTTTGCTGTCAAGTTCAGTGTCAGGAGCAGCGGGGGACTGTGGGGTCCAGTCCACCCAGAGCCCCTCTAGGCAGAGTGCAGAGGGATGACAAACTTGCAGCCGAAGGGTGAGTGGTAGTTGATGCCCACCTCTTGGAATACCTGCTGGGGAATGCCAATGTCACACAGATAGACGCGACCTGCATGCTCCCCCAGTGGCAGAGGCAGGCCCAGAGCCAGTGACCACTTGGCATCAATGCCTTGTTCAACTTCATGCACAGGAGGGTCTATGCTGAGTACTGGTGCCCGGTTCTGGTTGGCCCAGGCCACTGCTGCTTTGTACCAAGGCTGATCCCGCAGGAAGGCATTCTCGGGGCAATCCAGGCAGTTGATCACCAGGTCCACGGGGCTAGTGGGTAGATCTGCAGAAGGAAAGAGAGCCATCTGAAAATCCCTATAAGCAGAGAGCAGCCCACACTGGGACTAGAACCCATGTGGCCCCAAGAGTAACTCGTTCAGACATCATTCTGGTGCCTTTCCACAGGCCAGCCTTCTCAAGGCTGGGCCAGTATCTAGGAGTTCCAAGGCCCAGCTGCTCTGGTACTGCAGACCAAGAACATGTCAGGCCAATGGACCACTGTCCTCACGGAGCTCCCAGGCCTCTTCATTGTCCCGCGGGGTATGCATAGCTTCTCAGGCCATAAGGCCCTCACCTTCTCTGCACATCCCACTAACTTCCTGGTACATTATGTAGTTCTGGGAAGGTGGGGGTCTCCTGCCAAGCCAGCCCTCACAGGGAGGCCCTGCCCAGGGCTCATCAAAAATGTGCTGACTGCCATCTGCCGACTGGCCTGATAAGTGTGAGCAGGCAAGACCATCTCTCTCATCCTACTCCGGGCTGGCCCACTCCCCCTGCCTGAGCCAGCCTGGCCTTGCGGGCTCCTCTTACCATCTCATGGAAATAGGGTCTCCTTACAGCCCAGGCTTAAAAATGGGGAGGGGACCTATCACTTCTCCCAGGCATTTAAAAAGCCTTCTCTCCTCTAACTAGGCTTCTGGGACAATTTAAGAATAGGTATCTCAACAAGTATGTAAGTTTGACCTGCCTAAAAGGTTAAACTGAGAATACGAGAAATCCGACCAAACTGAAGGGTCAGACTTGCTTCCTCAAACAGATGGGATGGAAGGACTTTTGGGCAGTCAGAGGAAGAACCTGGAATAGTGCGTCATGCTGAAGATTTCAAGAGGGTGAACCCACAGCAGGCCCACTTCCCAGTCGTCAGCCTGAAGCCATTATATTCCTCACTTAGAGGCTCATGGCTTCCTTACTTAGAAGAGGCCGCTATGGGGTGAGGGGTGGGGGTCCTGTGCACCATGAGGCTCTCCAGAGTGACAGTGGTGTCTTCTGAGTATCCACAGGAGTCTGGCCTGGGCATTAGGAAACGGAGGTTCTGGCCAAGGCTCTGGCCCCAACTTTCCATCTGACCCCTGGCAAGGCACCATTTTTTAAACTTCTTCTTTCCACTTCTCCCTTGTTCTCAAACTCCCTCCAGTTAGACTTCGCCCCACTACATTGAAATTGCTCTTGTCAACTTCATCAGGGGCTTCCACATTACTTCTTCCAGTGATCGATTCTTAATCTTTGTTTGAACTTAACCAAGAGTGGCTTGCTGACAGCTGATCACACCCTCCTCCTCTCTTCACTTGCCTTTCAGTACCAGACTCCTGACTTCCCTTCTCCTTCACTGACCACTCCTTCCCTATCCCCTTAGCTGGTCTCTCAACTCTCTGACTTGTCAACAATGAACTCAGTCCAACAACTTCTCTATCTACTCTCTCTTCCTAGAACATATCTTACCCAGGCTCATTAGAGCTTTGAATTCCACTTACACACTTCTAACTCCAGATTAGATCCCTTCCGTTCACTCTGGACTCACCTCCATCAATTAACATCTCCATCTGCATAACCAACAGGCATCTTTCAGCTCCAGCTCTTCCTCCCCAGCCCTCCTCTCCCAAGTCTCCCCATCTCGGTGATGGTACCTCCAGCCTTCCAGTTACTCCAGTCAAAAGCCTTGGAGTTCTTTTTATCCCTTCTCTTTCATCCCCTACATCCAATCTGTAGACTCTATCTTCAAAACTGATTCAGAAACAAACCACCTTATACCACCTCCACCACTACCACTATCTTAGCCACCACCTCTCTCATGTATCACAACAACCTCTTAACACCTCTCATTGTAAGCCTAGTTTACTCTCAAACAGAAGCCAAAATAATTAACTGGTTATACCTTTTTTTCTTACTCCTCCAGTGACTGTTGATCTCACCCAGAATAAAAGTTCAAACCCTTAAGAGTGACCCACAGGCCCTTTATAACCTGAGCCTGCAATGTCTAAACCTGCTACTCTCCACTCCAGCCTCCAACTTTCTCTATGACCCTTCCCTACTTCAGCTGTCTCCATTAACAGTTACTACCATCTGACTTTACAGAAATATTACTTAGTCATCTCTTCATCTGTCCTAATCAGAATGTCAGCTCCATGGAGGCACAAATTAAAAACAAAAAATAATCTATAGCCATATCCCCAGTGTCAGGTACAGCGCCAGTTCTGTAAATATTTGTGAAACGAACAAATGGGTCCCCAGTACTCCATCTGAGTGACGGTAGAGGGATGGGGGTGAAGGGATAGGAAGTAGGCAAGTCAACAACAAAGGCACTTGCCCTTATGCAAAAAGAGTCTAGGAAAGGCAGAGCACCCTTCACACCGTGGTGCTTTTCCACCTGTCACCACTGGGTGGCAAGACCAGACTTCCTAACTACCTAGGAGAGGTCCAGCCCAGCCCTCTGCAAGCGCTCACCTTTGAGGCTAGACACTTGTTGGCCTTGGGTCTTGCTGAAGAGAGACAGCTCGTTGGTGATGGACTCCAGCATTTTGACAAAGTTTGGCAGGAAGAGGATGACCTGGACATCATGGTTGGCTAGGTGCCTTCCACAGCTGATACCCTGCGCCCCCTTCACATGGGGCCCACACAGCAGGGCCACTGTAGGTCTCTGGTGAACGTTTTTGGGATTCAACCTGGAACAGAAGGTGAAGCAGCACTGTCACCTGCAGACCTGCCAGCCCTTGCGCCCGATGCCAGATGAGTGCCTCTTGGCACCTGTCACTCTCAGTTCTTGACAGTGCCAGGTCCCAGAGGGGCCCCAAATGCACTGCAGACCAGGTTTATGAGTATGAGGTAGTGTCCCACTGTCCCACACCTCGTGCTGGGTCCTCTCACTAGGAGTCCACCCAGATCTTGTTCCATCTGACACTACGCCGTGAACGCTGCTTTTTGACCAAGAACACTTTCCTCACTGTGTGACATACTAGGCCTGAGCTCTGCTTATCAAAGAGCTTTTCCACCTCTGCAGCCCTCTCCACTGCAGCAAGGCTGCTATCATTCTCCCCTGCAGTTGTAAGGCTCTTTCTTGCTTCTGCTCGAACTCTGTCCCCTGACCAGAAAGCCCTTCACTGGTCAAACTCTGACCCCCTTTTCTTTGAGACTCAGCTCCAGGCTCACCTCTTCCAGGATTACTCTGGCTCAACTCCTAAGAAACTCATAGCAGGTACCAAAGCTCTCAATCCTCCTCAGTCAGTTCCCAGTCCAAGTTCTCTTTCCTGAGCCGACAGTTAGCTAATAGGGGCAGTGTTGTAGATATTAAAAGTACCTACTTTACAGCATGTTGTGTGGATCAAGGATGTACATCCCTTAGAACAGGGCCTGACACACAGGAAGTGCTCAGTCGATGCTGGCTGGCACTGTTACAGTACTGGTCAGAGAGGAAGCAGCAGGTGAGGGGCTCCCCAGACTCCGAGGCTGGCAGCTGCCTTGGACACCCACTTCCTGATGAAATCACTTCTAGCTTCCTGCCATTCAAAGCTGAGACCCCTCTGGCCTCAGAGAAGCCACAGTAAGGAGGTTTGGAAGATTAGCCCTAGAGCTATGCCCACCTTACAGGCAGTGCGACCGGCTGCCAGAGCAGAAAGACAGGAGAAGATGGGCAGCAAGAAAACAGGCTTAGCTCCCTGCTTAGGGGTGGAGGCAGTGACAGTCACTTACTGGTCTCCCAAAAGGAGGAAGGTGACAGATGCTGTTAAGCCAAAGAGGAAACCCCTACTCTCCAAATAAATTATTGGGAATTGAGCACTGTATTCTTCAGACACCAAACCATTCAATTTCCCCACAATGTTTGCATCTTAGGGAAACATGATGAGCTCTTTTCCCTTTGGAAAGACACTGCGGAGTTTTGGCATACGATTCACCTATGTCTGTGCCCTCAACGGGCTCTCCCTCTCATCGAGGCATCCCCTCACCGCAGAGGATTCAAAGCAGACCACAGCACCCACATGCCCAACAGCAGGAGAGCAGAGCGCAGGCATAAGAAACAGACCTATCTGGACCAGAGACCTGGCTCCGCCTACCAGCAGTGTCATGTGGACACGTCTTCAGCTCTCTGAGCCTTAGCTTGCTCATCTGATAACACCAGGCTACCATTTACCTTTGAGGTGAGGTTATGAGGATCAAATAAATGCTGTGGTGAAAAACTGCATGGTACTTGACATACATGCAACTGATTACTAACTATGGTAATCTTTCTCAAAAGAAAGCCAGCAACTGCGGCAAAGGATGGGAGATGGGCCTTTGGAGAGTTCAGGCACTGAGGGGAGTGATAGGCACAAGGCCCGGCAGCCCCAGGTAGCTGGCTAGAGAGGAATGTGACTTGGTGAGGCCATTCAGATGGTGAGGGCAAACTGCCGTTTTGGGGGAGCCACTTAATGGTCTCAACCACTCTGGGAAGGAGTTTATTCCAGGAGCTGCCCCAGTGGCTGCTCAGGGACTAAGTGCAGCAGCCCCCAAATCCAAGGGCCTGACACCCCTTTGGAGGGCAGCTGGCACTCTTCCCCCTCTGGGGAGGGTCTCCACCGGCTCTTCCCGGCACAGGAGAGGCCAGGCATCCATCATGTTGAGAAGCAGGCCTCAATCAAGGGACAAGGAGGAAGGAACACCCGCACAACTCCGCAGAGCAAGGGGAGTGGAGAAGCAAGGAGGGGGAATCTCACGCCCAGCTTGGATCACTTTAGACACCACTCTCCCACAAGGCTACGGATGTCTTCTTTCTGGACAAATCCAGCAGACTCTTAGCTCTAGTTTTGCTAGATCTCTTCTTGGCAGTACCACTGTTGACCATTACTTTATCCTTCAAACGCTGTTTCTTTGGTTCTTAAACACTACCCTCTTGGTTTTCTTACCTCTCTGTCTTTTCTTCTCAGCCTTTTAGGGAGACTCCTGATCTCTTAACCATGCCTTTAAGGTTGACCTTCCCCAGAATCCCGCCCCAGGCCCTTTCCTCCCTTTATACCATCTCTTTTGAGGACCTCATCTATTCCGATACCATCAAGGAGCTGATGACTTCCAGATCTCTATCTTCAGCTCAGACCTTTTCCTAAGCTTCAGACCAGGTTGCTAATGGTCTGTCTGGATACCTCACAGGTACCCCCAACCTCAACATATCCAAAACAAAATCTACCATCTCCCCCAACCTGCTCCTCTCCCCTGTTCCCTATCATAGTAAATGTTATCACTAACCAGGTATCCATGCTAGAAAGCTTGAAGTTCAGTGATTACTGACACTCCACGTCCCATCACCTTCCACACGCATTTCAATTACCCTGCCTTGTTGATTTTGCCTTTAAAAACCCCTCATCTATCTAATTCTTTGATCCCCATTTCCTTGGTTGAAGCCACCATCTGGCCCTTCGATCAGTTTTCTGTTACAGTTTCCTAACTGGTCTCACCACTTAGTTTTGCCTCCATTCAATCTACTCAGCCAAAGTCATCTTTTTAAAACATAAGACTTTTCACGACACAGCCATACTGAAATCCCTTCAGCAGCTCCCTACTGCTGGGCTGTACCAAAGCCCTACTTTTCAGCCACACAGACTAACTTACGCATCCCCACCACTCATGGTCCCTCAGTTCCCTCTGCTGCTGGCACATACTACTCCTAGACCTAGACTACTTCCTCGCTGCCAGCTCACCCCTGTTACTTCCCCCTTGCTCTGCAGGACTCAGCTTGGATGCCATTGGTTTCTCCAGTAGAAGAAATGGTACTGGAGTAGAAACAGGGCTTCCTGGAGAATCCTGTTTCCTCTACCCGGCACTGTACTTTCTGCAGCCCTCACTAGGCTACTGGTGGACAGGGGGGCAGTATTTTAGTCTTTGTTGTATTCCTAGCCCTAGCACAAGGACTGGTACATTTATTAGTAAATGTCCACAAATAAAATTAAGCACTGCTCCTCACACATGAGCCCAAGGGACAGGTAGAAAGGTATGAAACTCCAGCCTTTCTACCCAGTTCTCAGGGTGGTTCTAGAAGTTCTCAGGTAGGGAACTCAGGATTGATTTGTATCCCAGCCCCTTTGAGTGAATGGTAAGTGCTAACGTCTGGGCCTCTGGTAGTTAGTGGGAATCTCGAAGCCAGCTCTCATCAGGAAAGAAAAGGGTGACAGGGTGACTTGCTGAGAGAATGAAGACCTCCCAGGAGATGGGTCACAGGGGCACACAAAAACCTTGTACCATCCAGGAAAGTGACTTCCTGGAGGTATTCACATCAGATGAGCAGCAAGGGTGTGATGAACTCCTGTGGGGGTGAGCCCTGTGGCAGTGCCCAGGCAGAGCAGCGCCACCCACACTCAGCCCTGTAGGAGCCCAGAGGCACTCACCTGTTGGGTCCTCCAAGTAGGGTCAGTGCCATCTGACTGGCACACACGCCTGTCATCTCCAGTCTCCGCTCCAGAGTCAATCCATGCTTCTCAGCCACAGACAACAATTTTTTGTGCAGCTCATAGGAAACACTTGGGACAACCAGGCCAGAGTCTGCAGTTCAAACAGGAGGTAAGGAGAGAAAGGGAAAGTGATTACAGGAAGCCAGGTCCACAAAAGGTGCACTCGAACCAGGATTCTGTGAAAGCCAAGACTTTAAGACTGACCCTCCCCTGGCCCATCTGCCTAATTTGGGACTGAGGCATGCCAGGCAGTCCTCCAGAGCTCAAGCCATGGATTGGGAACTGAGTAACTTGGTTCAGGATACCACAGAGCAGGGGTGAACTTTAGCTCTCTTAGTACTTTGGCTTTCGACCATGAAGGCCAAATCCACTGCGATGTATTTGGTACTACTGAGAAAGGGCCGGTTCAGCGTGTGACAGCAACTGATTGACCACATTAGAAGAGAATATTTTTCCCAAAGTGGCAGAAAGGCCATCCTTGGCCATGGAGCTCTCCCCACAGGGAGACCCCTTGTCCTTCCCCAGAAGTGGAGCAGACACTGGCTAACCTCCTGGCCCTCGGGTCCCTGCTGCCCAGTGCCAGAGAGCAGGACCTGCTCATCCCATCTGCTCCTCACTTCCTCCTCTTCCTCCTCTCTTCTTCTCAGCCCTTTCACTTTGCCTAAGAAACTCAAACCAGCAACTTGTTTTCTCAAATAATTTGTCTTTTTTTCTCCTCATTCGGGGTGAATGTGATCCAATACTCATACCACAGGGAATGAGTACATGGAAAGTCACCTATGGCTTGCTTTGAGCTACTCAGAAGAATCCTGAACATTTTACTCACTATAAATAAAGAGAACTCAATAAAGGTTAGGGAGAATGACAGTCACCAAAAGTACACCATGGGAAGTTTTTGGTTTTATAAGGCCAAAGTCTGCAGCAGTTGGTACACTTGGAGTCTACAGTATTATATGCATCAGTATCCACAGGCCAGGTGCCATTTCAAGGTCCAGAAAACCAGGACAGGAAAAAAACAGCAAAGTCAAAAATTGTGATCTGTGATGGGCAGCTCTTGCCTTGACAAGCAATGCAATCTTACAAATGCTAAAGCCATTGGGCTGGACCCTTTGCCAAAGAGCCCCACCTGGCCTCACTGGCTGACAGGCCACAAACACAGATTCCAACTAGCAGGTCCCCTGGGATTGCATCTGGCTAGTTTTGTCTGGCTTGATCTGGTGTCTTTTTAGATCCTGTGTTCTCATCTATACTGGACAGTAAACTACTCAAAGTAGGAAAATAAGCGTTTTAATTCTTTGGCCCCACCTCCTCCACTTGTCTCAGCTGTATTTATCAACAGAGGCGAGTTCTCATCAGGCACTCAAACATATAAATGACGCAAACCCAGTGCTACTTCCAGTCTGGCCTAACTCTAAGGCAGAAGTTTTCAGAAAGCTCATGACCATCATACTGGTTCCAGAGCCCTATCTACAAAAACTTGTCTTCCTCACTGGTCGTTGTAGGAGAAATTTCTGGAGGTTCTATCAGATGTCCAGTTCCGCCTACACAGATTCTTAAAACCATACAGAACAAAGGTGTGGCTGTGTATTTTAACAACAGTCTTCCAAGCACAAAGACTGAACCTCAAGCACCCAGGTCTGTATCCTCAAAGAGAAGGCAAAATAGTAATAACTGAGTGTAATGACGATAACAAAATAAAATGTCTACACAGCAAATTAATACTATCCTATTGATTCACTGAGCTCCTCTACCTTTCTGAGTCCTATTCCTGCCCTGGGCAGAGATAACAAACAGTGCCACTGGGAGCTCTGTCTCTCCTCTTGCCCTTTCTGAAGTATCAGTTATTGATTCCCAGGTGCCAATGCTGGAGGTCGCAGGCTGACCTTGCATGTCAACAGCTGATTAAAACAGCCATTTTTATGGCCTGCTCCAAACACGCACATATGGTCAGAACTAATTAGGAACCACTGATAGCACTGTGAAAAAGCCGAATGAATTCTCAGGGGCACTAAGTCACTAAGACTAAGAACGAGTCAGGCGAGTCAGACATCTGCCCGCTCTAAACACCCGTCACCTGCCAAGTCACACGAGGGGCTGCTTTCCCTCAAGCCTGTGCACTTCTTCACCTGTTTATTCTACTTGTGTTGACTTTGAAACTGGTCAGGGCAGTGAGTCTTGGGCTTGCCGACCTACCAATCAAGCTTTCTTTCTGGGTCTGGACCTTGTGCTGGGTCTCCAGGTCTGAGGGCTCTCTGGGGACAGGCTGAGCACTGCCTGCTACCTTTCTCCTTGTGGTCATTAAGGGCATGGACGCATGGCGCAGAAAGAAGACAGCTCCCCCTCCCTGATGGCTTGACTCTGCAGCTGGAAACTGCATGTCCATTGCCATCTTCTCACTGCCCTGTGCTAAGGGGAGGGGGCACTGTTGGTGAACTGGCATATTATTGTAGCCCAGGGTAAGAGCAAAGCCAGGAATCCTTTCTGCTCAGTGGCCAGCTGCAGGGTCTAGGACTCCACTGCACTCTACTATTCTGAAAGGAACGTGCAAACACCACAAAATGTTCCTGTTCACATTTACACACAAAGCCCAACCAGCCAAGCTGCCTTATCAGAAACAGGCAGAGGGAATAAAACTCCAAAGGAAGGGAACCAAGAACATAGCGTGTAAACTGCAAACAATAATACTGCCAAAGCCTGAACATGGGCCAAATGTAATTATGTTTGGGTTGGAAGATGCATCTTTATTGTTTGGGAACCAAGGCAGTAAAACCAGTTGGTAGGGTTTCTCTTAAAACTAATATGCATTTCACAGCTGTTTGTGAAACAAGAAAAGGAATTATAATTACAGCCAGTTCGTGACAAGTAGAGCCCTTCTTAGGATCTGATTAACCTTAGGGTATTAAGGCAAACAGCTTAAGCACGCTCCATTCAGGTCAGGAGAGAAAACTGCCCCTCCCTGCACAACTCATCCCAAGACACGAGGCTAGGGCCACAGAACCTCTCGCTCCAGCCCCTACATGTCCCCACTGCAGTCTGGCCCTTCTTCATGTCTTCTTCACTTCCGCACTGCTCGGTCCACCACGTACATATGTCGGGTCTTCCCCTTACTCGTGGACACATGTGCTCGCTCTCATGACCTCCATCGCATTGCCGCACCCTTTAGCAGGGTCCAAGCCTTCCCTCGCAGTCTGCCCTCAAACCTCCCAGCCTTTCTGCTGCCTAACAAGACTCTCACAACCAAGTGGGCTCAGTCCTTACACTGACACGGCCCTTTAGTTGGAAAGAATGTGTGTGTCCCATGCCTTATCAATGAGGAGCACAGCTCATTAACAGGCAGGGGGACTTCCCAGGACTATGAATTCTGATTCCATTCTGGAGTGGTTATACAACTCGATGGTGGCATCACACTGTTTCTTTTTTTTCCCAGAATATAAAACCATTAGTAAATTAATACCCTCCGAACACAAGGTACAGACAGCCCCTGTAGATTTACATTAAAGCTCCCCACAAAATGCAATTTTGTGTCAAATATATCTCTGAAAGATTTGACACAAGCTTAAATACTCCAAATACCTTTTATCAGGGTCCCCAAGGCCTCCCATGATGTGGCCCCTGTATTCTTCACCCCTTTTACCTTGGGGCCCTAACCTCCACCATGCTCCAGGCACCTTGGTGGCCTTCTGGTCCCTAAATACTCTAGCTTCAGGAAGTATGTCCCTCTCCTGGCACCCTCCTCTTTTCCATTAATATCCCCACACACGACTGGTTCCTCATTCTTCAGGTCTCAGCTTAAATCTGTCTTGCATACTGCTTACTTCCTTCACTGTACTTAATACAACTTCCAAATAAGGGTTTTTTCTTTTTTGGACTACCTACTTTGCTAGACTGTAAGCTCCATCAGAGCCATCACCATTTCTGTCTTCTTCACTGCTCTGTCCCCTTCCTCTCTACTGCACCTGATAGATGCAGTGTCTGATGGATGGGCTACATAGTACGTGCTGAATTAATGAATGAATGGGAAGGAAACAGCGGCTTCAGGGCATTCCATTCTGTAGGTGGATAAAAGACCAGCTGTAACCAATGGCAAATGTGGGTAAGAGGTTTCTAACTCTTTCCCCACCTCTTCCTTCCCTTACTAAACAACTAACACACACATGCTGGACCTCATTCCTTCAGGTTAAAGCTCCACTGGAACAAGCTTTGGACTTAAAAGGTAAAGTATATCCTGCCAAAATGACTTATTAATTATTACAAGGGGAAAAGTATCTTTACAAAGAAGAAACCTTGTGGACAACACCTTACCAAGTTATCAGGCAGGATTATAGTTACACTATTAGCACTCCAGGTGGAATGGGCAGGAACCCTGAAAAAAGTTCCAGAGGCTGGAATTGGGGTGAAATGTGCAGATGAAAACTTCCCTTCCAGAAGCCCAAGGGCTAATGTAAGGGCTAGCTTAGAGCAGTGAGCAGGGCCAGCCTGCAGAAGGCTTTAAAAGCCAAGTTGTTTTATGTAGGATGACATTGACAGGGCTAGAAAATGAGCAAGAAAAGACTTTGCAGAATTGATTTCAAGGGACACAGGGAACCTGTAGAGTAGCACAAGAAATGAAAAGATGACAATTTTAAGATTCTCTGAAGAAGAGAATCTGGATCCAGAATGATACTGAGAATAAAGGAAAACTACTACTGAAGGAATCACCATGTTTGTTATTAAATTAGAGAAATGACCTGAGTCCTTTCTAGAATTTTTATCTGAAAGAAGAGGCAAAGGTGGCTCCAAACTTTCATGCTGGGAACTTAGAGAATGATGATTCCACTGGGGGAAAAAAAAAAGTGAATGCCAAAGAATCAAGGATATATGGGTAGGGATTAATGACTTAGTTTTGATATACTGAATCTGACCATGGTGGATACATTGAAATAAAATTCCTTCCTCACTCTGACTAGACACCTGTGGCTCCGAAGTGGCAAGAGTGTACATACTGGCAAAGTGGTCACATTCACAGAGACCACCTCAGTTTCTAGGAGGACCAACTGGCAGCTTCATCAAAAGCTCAGGTGTCGAGCCCTAATGTGCTAGGCTCCAGATCCTCCAGCCCTCAGTTTAAGCTTAAACTCTGGCAACAAGTTGCCAGGAGACCTTTTCCAAGTGGAAAGACTGTAAGAAGCACATGCGTTCATTCTTGGGAGAAGACTCTAGCTGAGACACCTGTCTTAACAATACTGCTCTAAAACATCACCAGATTGCCAATGACTACAAACAAGCCCCTCAGGTCTACACCAAGTTATTCACCTGACTGGTTATCCAGGCCCAGAAACTCCGAAGGGTTCCACAGTAAAGGCACTCCTCCTCCTGGTAAAGGTACACCCTCTACTCCTGGAACTGGAGAATCTGCTAGAACCTGAGCTTCCCAAAGTCAACCAAGTCCTGCCAAGGAAGTCTGCCTGCAGAGACACAGTTTCAGAATCTAGGCTCATTAGTTCTACGCAATGGGAAGTTGTGGTGGCATTTGGTGCAGGAGCACAGGTGTATTACTGCAGGCATACTGGCCCAAAACATCTCCTAGAATTGACCTCCTGGTGTCTCCCTGGGAACGGCGTCCCTGTAGCACATGGTCTAACCTGTAAACATAGGCTGGGGCATGGGGATCAATGGGAACACCAAGGCAGGAGCCCGTGTAGGCTGAGTCGGATCAGGTCAGTGCTGGAGAAGGCCACGAGAGCATGCCCAGTCCCAGTGCAGCAGACACCTGGTGCTCTGAATGACAAGGGTCCTCATCAGGGGCACAACCACTGCTGAAGGTCTCCCTACCCTAAGGGTGAACTCTCCCACGGCCACCTCTAAACGCAAAGAGCTCCTTTTCAACACATACACCCCCAAGCAGCTGTCTCCATTGCTTATTCTTGAGGAGATAAAAGCACGGCTAGTCTCGAAAGCATTAGAACACTTTGGTGACAAAAAGCAGAGCAAGGCAGCCAGAGCTCAAGGGCAGAAGCAGAATGCCAGCTGTGGGGGACAACTGCCAGCCTGGGACGGTGGAAGCTGCGCCTGTCCCCGCAAACAGTTACATCCCCACGGAAGCTCAGAGACTCAGCTAGCCAAGGTGGGAAAAGTAAAGACGCAAGCCACAAGGCAGCAGGAACAAAGCAACTGTAGCTTCATCAGCTACAGTTCACCTGCTCCCCTTCAGAGTGGGAACCAGAACTGCTTTACCAAGAGAAACGAATACGGGGAAGTGGCGCCGGACTCTAAGGGAGCTCAGACCAGAGAGCCTCACTCACACTCTGATTTGATCCTTCTGCAACTCTGTTTTAGGTCACCCTCATATACCTGCTGCTCCCCAAATCTCAGGCACATAGGTGGGAGCAGAGCAACATGCTTCAGGCAAAGCGGATGGGGTAGCCTTGCAGACTCAGTGCCTGGACCTGTGGCACCCCACCGCCGCCCATCTGGGCTTCCACGTACTCGAGGACAAAAGGCGACTTACACAATGGAAAACAAACAGCAGAAGTTAAACAAGAATTCTACCCAAAAGGAAGGGCTCTTGAATAAAAATACTGAGAAAAATTTATTAGAACCCCGGGAATGAAGAATTCAGTACACTTCAAAGTCATTCCTGATGAAAGATTTACTGGAACACTTTAACTCCAGCAAAATGGGGATAATAACAAAGTGGGGATAACAGGGCAACAGGGGATAAAGAGATGCCATGAAAATTAACTGAGATAAGCATGTGAGATACTTAGAGTGGTGCCTGGGACATAATAAATACCCAATGAACATTCAGTATTACAACGCTGGTTATAAGGATGTTGCTTCTTCTAAACCAGGCTCCCACCCTCCCCTTTCTGACACCTCTAAACCTTGTACAGACTTCTATTGTTTGTTTACACTTTTGATTACTCTATACGCTAAGCGACGGGCAATGACTTACCCAGAACAGAGTACCTAGAATGGTGCCGGGAACATAGCAGGAATTGTATAAATGTCTGTGCTTTGAAATCACCTTACTGAGGCAGCCTCTGCAGTTCACACTTGAAGCCGAATAGGGACTAACAGTCATGACCCAGGCATGTGCTGCTGCTTTCCCATATGATCTCATTTAACTGGCAAGTACTATCCCACTTTACAGACAAGGAAACTGGGTCAGTAACCCCCGTTTGGCCACATAACTCAATTCTCTGACTCAACAGAAGCCACCTCCTTAAAGCCTTTACAACTTGCTCACCTTTCTATCCCTCAGTGTGGCAACTCTAAACTGTTTGCTATCTCTGGCCTTAGTGATAATACACTGCAGGGGAAAAATCACCAAACCATGTAGACCTGTTTCACTATAAACTCATGCAATCTACCTACAACTAGACTCTCACAGCCATTCTTCCTGTCCTACAGGCTCCACACCTTTGAATCCTCTTGCTCACTCAATCCTTTTCCACCTGTTTGCAAACATCAAACTTCCCTTGGTCACTTCTCTCATCTTTTGTCTTCCTTTCCATTCTGAGGACCAAGCTCCTGGTACTTTAGTTATGTCCTGAGCCGAACTGGTCTTCCCACTCGTCTCTCCCCTCTTATTCTACCCTGACATCTACCATGAGACCAGTCTTCCTTGAAGATATTTCGGTCATGTCATTTCAGAATCCTTCAGCTGTCCCCCACGGCCATAAGAAAGGACAGTATTGGCACACAAGATCTCTGTGCTCTGGTCCAAAGTGATTTTTGATTCCTGCTACTCCCCCACATAAATACTATGCCCTGGCCAAACCAGCCAGTGGCCAGTCTCACACAGCCCTTTATTCACACTCTTCACCACCCTACCCGTGAGTATCTTCTTCCTCTCAGCCTGTGAAATCCTGTCCTTGCTTCAAGGCTTCTGTCCTGTTCTCTTTATGAAGTCTTCTCCAATCAGCCCAGCCTTCTGGACCTCTCTGGCCTCTCAACACCCAGGCACTTAATGTCCATACTCTCATTGGACTCCAGGTATATATGGTATCTCTCCATTTCCTAGCACATTTAAAAAACTTGAACACAAGGATTCTCTTATAGTGACTTGTACATCAGGGCAGTGTTCTGACTGACCCAACTGTCTTAAGTATTCCTTTTATAATATTATGAAGGTTGAACAAAGATTCTTTGCTGAAGCCTTACCACTCCCTGAACGAGTGTTTTCTGGGGACCTCTCACCACTGAACACAGAGTGCTCACACACATCTAGCATTTAATAGTCAATCTTAAAACACATATATATGACCACTGGATACCATCATTTAGCAGGGCAGGTCCAAGCTGGAGGAATTGTCTGATAATCTGTGACTGCTGAGATAGCACTATCAAAGGACCTCAAAGGGCTTTCCAGAGAGAAAAGATTTGGGTTAAACAAAGAGCTAAATTTAGTTGCTTCCTGAATGTGTTTTTCCAATCAACAGATCTTCTCCCAGCAACACACACATAGTTGGCAAAGAGTATTGCCAAGAGGAGTATGAGCAGTTAGAGAATAACGGCTTAGAAACTGTTGACACCGCTTACTTAGCATGCAGTCAGTGTGCAGGCTACCAGCCTAAAACCCAAGTCACCACCAAATGGGTGGTCAACATGTTCTCCTTTTGTTCCTCTGGGCATCAGTAGGCAACAAGGTACTTGGGGTTGCAGGACATGAATGCCATAAGGCTAGCTTGAGGAGCTAGACAAACTCCTCTCCAAAACTGCTGATTCAAGCTGGTCCTTGTCTGAGGGAATACTAAAGAGAAAAGACTATAGTCTATTTTGCCATTAAACTGCCCTTCTCTTATACTATATTCTTCTTCCTCTTTAACTTTACCACATTCAGAAGAGGAATGGAAAGTGATAGATAAGATCTGTTAGAGCCTTTACCTCTCTGGGCCTCAATGTCTTTATTAGTAAAATGAGAAAATTATACTAGGTGATCAATTAACGTGACATTTTATGGTCCTAGGTTGTTTCCCCACATACTCCAGATAGTTCGCTTATGCTGATCCTAACAACTGGATGGTAAATCCAATTGGAAAAGTGTCCCCAGCCATGCACTGAGCAACACTCAGTAAAAACCTACTTTGACTCCCTTTTAGCCACTTCACTCCAAGACAGGCTCTAATCTCCCCAAGCTCAGGAATTTCAGGGAACTCACATACTGGGTGATTCAAACACCTCAGCTCGGAGAGCTATCAGTACATGCAGCTTATTTTACAACTCCGGGCAGTCAAAGGGGAAGCAGTCAGAGATGGCTGGATGGCAGAGTACTATCTGACCTGCTGGATGACAGCTGCCTTTGAAAGACTTAAAACCTGGTAACTGAGGTTAAGCCTGATTCTGAGCCAGGCTGTTTGCCTTTACACCTTAGGTGGCAAAAATCAAAGGAGTTCAGCGAGTCACACTGTCAGTGCCATTTAGGACATTACTTAAGTCTGTTAGTGAAAGACAGAAACGATTTTAATAGTCTTTCTTAGCCTGACAGTCTGCTTATTTTATTCACGTGGAAAGCACACACAAGCTTCTATACTCAGCACAACCAAATACAACAGAGCCCTACTGCTGTCTGCAAAAGAGCCACATCATCTCTGATTTTTCCTTCAAACGTAATTAAGCTGTCTCCATCATTCTCCCTGTAACTGTTATAGCATTCAAGACTCATATTCCCTGCTGAATATTTAAACTTTAAACAAAAATGATTATTATACTCAGTTCCTTTTCTACTTAAGAGGCCCATTAATAATATGGTTTGTGGGGAACAGACAGTGATGGGGTAGACCATCTTTCCCCTAGCTGCTTTTATCTGCCTCAAATGCCTTAAGTTTGAAAAAAAGATTCTAAAGCTAAAAAAAGATTTAAGGACCTAGGGGTTAGGATTAAAGATGGCAGCATGAGAGGTGAGACAGAAACCTCCTGTCAAAACCATACATAATATGAAAACATAGCAAATACATCAAATCCTGAAAGAGCAACCAGAAAGAAGGCTGCAGCAGACCGTCTACCCCTGGGGAACCCAGCAGACCTCAAGGAAAAGGGTAAAGTACCAAAGCCGTGATCTGGAGGGACCCAAGCCCTTCCCCACCCCAGCTCACTGTAGGGAGGAAGAAAAATGGAGCGGGGAGGGGATGGAGGCCTAGGACTGATGAACACCCAGTCCTGGAGATCTGCTCTGGGAGCACAAACCTACATTACATGGTGCTCTGGAGATTAGTGGGGTTGGGAAGCTAAGACTGGCAGAATACTTGGAGAAACTGAGATTTTAGCCACTTGTGGAAAACAGGTATCCACAACTGGCTACTCTGGGAAAAAAGAAAGGCAGGCACTCTGAGAGACTTCCTAACAGCAAGAGGGCTGCTAAAGGGGCAAGGACTACACAGACCTTGCTGCTCAAGAGAAAGGACAGATGAACAAAATTGTCCGGGCGCACTCTGCCCAGCAGGTTGGGAACTATCAGGAGCTTCGGGCACTCCATCTCCCTGGCTGGCAAGGCAGCTAGGGGGCCCACCACCGCAATACGCAGCCTGCTGCGCCTTCCTCCCGGCCAGCACCAGATCCCAAACGGGCTGCCTCCACCACTGTGCCAGGCCAGGCAGAGGGTGGCCCTGCCTATGGCAGCTGTAAGTGCAAGCCTTAGAGGCTTCTCCCTGTGCATTCGGCCCACTGGCCCGGGCAGTGGAAACAGGCACTGCAGCCGGGAAGCAGGAAACAGCTCTTTTCTCCTGATAGAAACCAGCAAGGCTCACCTGCGACCCACACCATGGCTCCAGGAACTGAACAGCTCAAGAGAGTAGAGCTTCTGGGCACTAAAACTAAAGGGCGCTATACAAATATGAACGTCAGAGAAACCTGGTTCAAATCAAAATCCCACAAACACCAGAAACAGGGGAAAGTGAAACTGAACTCATTAATCTTCCTGAAAGAGATTTCAAAATAAAAATCATAAACATGCTCACGGAAGTACAGAAAAATATTCAAGAACTCAGGGAAGAATTCAGGAACGAGATTAAAACATTAAAGAATACAGTATCTGAAATGAAAAACACGATGGAGGTATTTAAAACCATATTGGATGAAGCAGAGGAGGCAGTAAATGAAGCAGAACTTAGAGAACAGGAATACAAAGAAGCTGAGGCACAGAGAGAAAAAAGAATCTCTAAGAATGAAAGAATATTGAGAGAACTGTGTGACCAATCCAAACGGAACAACAGTCGCATTATAGGGTTACTGGGAGAAGAAGGGAGAGGAAAAAGTATAGCAAGTGGTTTTGAGGAGGTAATTGCTGAAAACTTCCCCAATCTGGGGAAGGAGATAGTCTCTCAGGCCATGGAGGTGCACAGATCTCCCAACACAAGTGACCCAAGGAAGACAACCCCAAGACGTATAATAATTAAAATAGCAAAGATCAAGGATAAAGACACACTTTTAAAAGCAGCTAGAGAGAGAAAAAAGATCACACACAAAGGAAAACCCACCAGGCTATCATCAGACTTCTCAACAGAAACCTTACAGGCCAGAAGGGAGTGGCATGATATATTTAATGCAATGAAGCAGAAGGGTCTAGAACCAAGAATACTCTACTTGGCAAGATTATTATTTAAATTTGAAGAAGGGATTAAACAATTTTCAGATAAGCAAAAGTTGAGGGAATTTACCTCCCACAAACTACCTCTACAGTGTATTTGGGAGGGACTGCTATAGATGGCAGTGTTCCTGAGGCTCAATAGCTGTCACCAGAGGTAACAAAACTACAGTAAACAAAGTAGACCAATTACTTACTAAGCAGATGCAAAATCAAATCAACTACCCCCAAAGTCAGTAACAAGATAGACAAGGAATACAGAATATGATACCTAATATATAAAGAATGGAGGAAGAAGAAAAAAAAAGAACATTTAGATTGTGTTTGTAATAGCATACTAAGTGAGTTAAATTAGACTCTTAGTAAGGAAGTTACCCCTGAGCCTTTGGTAACTACAAATCTAAAGCCTGAAATGGCAATAAGTACATACTACCGATAATAACCCTAAATGTAAATGGTCTGAATGCACCAATCAAAAGACATAGAGTCACTGAATGGATAAAAAAAACAAGACCTGTCTATATGCTGCCTACAAGAGACTCACTTCAAACCCAAACACATACACAGACTAAAAGTAAAGGGATGGAAAAAGATATTTTATGCAACTAATAGGGAGAAAAAAGCAGGAGTTGCAGTATTTGTAGTAGACAAAATAGACTTCAAAACAAAGAAAGTCACAAAGAGACAAAGAAGGACATTACATAATGATAAAGGGGTCAGTCCAAGAAGAGGATATAACCATTATTAAATATCTATGCACCCAACACAGGAGCACCTACATATGTGAAACAAATACTAACAGAATTAAAGGGGAAACAGAATGCAATGCATTCATTTTAGGAGACGTCAACACACAATCACTCCAAAGAACAGGTCGACCAGACTGAAAGTAAGTAAGGAGACAGAGGCACTGAACAATACATTAGAACAGATGGACCTAAGAGACATCTACAGAACACTCCACCCAAAAGCAGCAGGATACACATTCTTCTCAAGTGCACATAGAAAATTTTCAAGAATAGATCATATACTAGGTCACAAAAAGAGTCTCAGTAAATTCAAAGAAACTGAAATTATACCAACCAACTTCTCAGGCCATAAAGGTATGAAACTAGAAATAAATTATGCAAAGAAAACTAAAAACGCCACAAACACATGGAGGCTTAACAACACGCTCCTAAATAATCAATGGATAAATGACCAAATGAAAACAGAGATCAAGCAATATATGGGAACAAATGACAACAATAACTCAATATCGCAAAATCTGTAATATGAAGTGAAGGCCATGCTAAGAGGGAAGTATATTGCAATATAGGACTACCTCAGAAAAGAAGAACAAACCCATATAAACAGTCTAAACTCACAAATAACAAAACTAGAAAACAAAGAACAAATGAGGCCCAAAGTCAGTAGAAGGAGGGATATAATAAAGATTAGAGCAGATATGAGTAAAATCAAGAAGAATAAAACTACAGAGAGAATAAATGAAAGCAGGAGCTGGTTCTTAGAGAAAATAAACAAAACAGATAAATCCCTAGCCATACTTATCAAGAAAAAATAAGAGCCTACACACATAAACAGAATCAGAAATAAGAAAGGAAAAATCACTACAGACACCACAGAAATACAAAGAATTATGAGAGAATACTATGAAAAAATACATGCTAACAAACCAGATAACTAGAAGAAATAGACAACTTGTTATAAAAATACAACCTTCCAAGGTTGACCGAGGAAGAAACAGAAAATCTGAACAGAATAATTAACAGCAACAATATTGAATTGGTAATCAAAAACTACCTAAGAATAAAATCTCTGGACCAGATGGCTTCACTGCTGAATTTTATCAAACATTTAGTGAAGACTTAATACCGAACGTCCTTAAAGATCTCCAAAAAGTAGAAGAGGAGGGAATACTTCAAACTCATTCTATGCGGCCAGCATCACTCTTAATACCAAAGCCAGACAAAGACACCAGAAAAAAAGAAAATTACACACCAATATCCGTGATGAACATAGATGCAAAAATACTCAACAAAATACTAGCAAATCCCATTCAAAAAATACATTAAAAAGATCATCCATCATGATCAAGTGGGATTTATTCCAGGGATGCAAGGACGGTGAAATATTAAAAAATCCATCGATGTCATACACCACATCAACAAAAAGGACAAAAACCACGCCATCATCTCCATGGATGCTGAAAAAGCATTCGACAAAATTCAACATCCATTCATGATAAAAATTCTCAACAAAATGGGTATAGAGGGCAAGTACCTCAACATAATAAAGGCCATACATGACAAACCCACAGCCAACATCATACTTAACAGCGAGAAGCTGAAAGCCTTTCCTTTAAGATTGGGAACAAGACAATGATGCCCACTCTCCCCACTTTTATTCAACATAGTTCTGGAGGTCCTATCCACAGAATCAGACAACACAAAGAAATAAAAGGCATCCTGCTTGGTAAAGAAGAAGTTAAACTGTCCCTGTTTGCGTACATAAAAATCCCTGAAGAATCTACTCCAAAACTACTAGAACTAATAACTTATTCAGCAAAGTTGAAGGATACAAAATACACAGAAATATGTTACATTCCTATATACTAATGATGAATTAACAGAAAGAGATGTCAGGAAAACAATTCCATTCACAACTGCATCAAAAAGAATAAAATACCTAGGAATAAACCTAACCAAGGAAGTGAAAGACCAATGCCCTGAAAACTACAAGATACTCATGAGAGAAATTAAAGAAGATACCAATAAATGGAAATACATCCCATGCTCATGGATAGGAAAAATTAATATTGTTAAAATTGCCATCCTGCCTAAAGCAATCTACAGATTCAATGCAATCCCTACCAAAATACCAACAGCATTCTTTTTTTTTATTTTGGTATCATTAATGTACAATTACATGAGCAATATTATGGTTACTAGACTTCCCCCATTATCAAGTCCCCACCACATATCCCATTACAGTCACTGTCCATCAGTGTAGTAAGATGTTACAGAATCACTACTTGTCTTCTCTGTGTACCAACAGCATTCTTCAACAACTAGAGAAAATAGTTCTAAAATTCTTATGGAACCACAAAAGACCCCAAATAGCCAAAGCAATCCTGAGAAGGAAGGATAAAACAGGGGGGATTATGCTCCCCAACTTCAAGCTCTACTACAAAGCCACAGTAATCAAGACAATTTGGTACTGGCACAAGAACAGACCCATAGATCAATGGAACAGAATAGAAAGCCCAGATATAAACTCAAGCATACATGGTCAATTAATATATGATAAAGGAGCCATGAATATACAATGGGGAATCGACAGCCTCTCAACAACTCGTGCTGGAAAATTGGCCAGCTACCTGCAAGAGAATGAAAGTGGATTATTCTCTAACTCCACACACAAAAGTAAACTGAAAATGGATCAAAGACCTGAATGTAAGTCATGAAACCATAAAACTCTTAGAAGAAAACATAGGCAAAAATCTCTTGAATATAAACATGAGCAACTTTTTCCTGAACGCCTCTCCTTGGGCAAGAGAAAGAGAAGCAAAAATGAACAAATGGGACTACATCATGCTAAAAAGCTTTTGTACAACAAAGGACACCATCAGCACAACAAAAAGGCATCCTACAGTATGGGAGAATATATTTGTAAATGACATATCCAACAAGAGGTTAACATCCAAAATCTATAAAGAACTAACACGCCGCAACACCCAAAAAGTAAATAACCCTATTAAAAAATGGGCAGAGGATATGAACAGATAATTCTCCAAAGAAGAAATTCCGATGGCCAACAGACACTTGAATAGATGCTCCGCATCGTTAATTATCAGGGAAATGCAAATTTAAAACACAATGAGATATCACGTCACACCAGTTAGGATGGCCAACATAGAAAAGACTAGGAACAACAAATGCTCATGAGGATGCGGAGATAGGGGAACCCTCCTACACTGCTGGTGGGAATGTAAAATAATTAGACCATTGTGCAAAGCAGTATGGAGGTTCCACAAAAAAACTAAATATAGAAATACCATTTGACCAGGGAATTCCACTCCTAGAAATTTACCCAAAGAAAACAACTTCTCAGATTCAAAAAGATATATGCACCCTTATGTTTATTGCAGCACTATTTACAACAGCCAAGATATGGAAGCCACCTAAGCGTCCATCAGTAGAAGAATGGATAAAGAAGAGGTGGTACATATACACAATGGAATACTATTCAGCCATAAGAAACAAACAAATCCTACCGTTTGCAACAACATGGATGGAGCTGGAGGGTATTATGCTCAGTGAAATAGCTCAGGCAGAGAAAGACAAGTACCAAAACATTTCCCTCATTTGTGGAGTATAACAACAAAGCAAAACTGAAGGAACAAAACAGCAGTAGACTCACAAACTCCAAGAAGGCACTAGCAGTTACCAAAGAGGAGGTGTGGGGGAGGCTGGGTTGTGGAGGTAGGGAGAAGGGGATTAAGGGGTATTATGATTGGTACACATCCTGTGGGGGGGATCACGGGGAAGACAGTGTAGCACAGAGAAAATAAGTAGTGACTCTGTGGCATCTTACTACAGTGATGGACAGTGACCTCAGTGGGGTATGGGGGGAGACTTGATAATATGGGTGAATGTAGTAACCACAATATTTTTCATGTGAAACCTTCATAAGAGTGTATATCAAAGATAGCTTAATAAAAAATTAAAATTAAAGGATTTAAGTAAAAATCACTTAAGTACCAGATCAAACTATTATATACAGAGACCTACATACCTACCAAGACACTAGTTTGTTACAAGAGAATTATGACTAGCCAACACTCACCAGGGCTAAGACCAGGAGATGAGGACAGTGTTGCAAACAAATGCTATTTATTGAAACACTAATTTTAGTCAATGGTTTCAACCATCTAGCTCTGTTTTTTTTTCTATTTTTTTGATATCATTAATATACAATCACATGAGCAACATTGTAAGTTCCCACCACATACCACATTACAGTCATTGTCCATCAGCGTAGTAAGACGCTAGCTATAGAGTCACTACTTGTCTTCTCTGTGCGATACTACCTTCCCTGTGCACCCGCCTACGTTATGTGTGCTAATTGTAATGCCTCTTATTCCCCTTCTCCCTCCCTTCCTACCCATCCTCCCCAGTCCCTTTCCCTTTGGTAACTGTTAGTCCATTCTTGGGTTCTGTGAGTCTGCTGCTGTTTTGTTCCTTTAGTTTTCTTCTTTGTTCTTATACTCCACATATGAGTGAAATCATTTGATACTTGTCTTTCTCTGCCTGGCTTATTTCACTGAGCGTAATACCCTCTAGATACATCCATGTTGTTGCAAATGGTAGGATTTGTTTTCTTCTTATGGCTGAATAATATTCCATTGTGTATATGTACCACATCTTCTTTATTCATCTACTGATGGACACTTAGGTTGCTTCCATTTCTGGCTATTGTAAATAGTGCTGCGATAAACATAGGGCTGCACCTGTCTTTTTCAAACTGGGCTGCTGCATTCTTAGGGTAAATTCCTAGGAGTGGGATTCCTGGGTCAAATGGTATTTCTATTTTGAGTTTTTTGAGGAACCTCCATACTGCTTTCTACATGGCTAAACTATTTTAGATTCCCACCAGTAGTGTAGGAGGGTTACCCTTTCTCCATATCTTTGCCATCTTTTGTTGTTCCCAGTCTTTTCTATGTTGGCCATCCTAACCGGTGTGAGGTGGTTATCTCATTGTGGTTTAAATTTGCATTTTCCTGATAATTAGCGATGTGGAGCATCTTTTCATGTGCTTGTTGGCCATCTGAATTTCTTCTTTGGAGAACTGTCTGTTCATATTCTCTGCCCAATTTTAACAGGGTTATTTACTTTCTGGGTGGTGAGGCGTGCGAGTTTTTTATAGATTTTTGGATGTTAACCCCTTTTCAGATATGTCATTTACAAATAAATTCTCCCATACTGTAGGATGCCTTTTTGTTCTGCTGATGGGGTCCTTTGCTGTACACAAGCTTTTTAGCACGATGTAGTGCCATTTGTTCATTTTTTATTTTGTTTCCCTTGCCCGAGGAGATGCATGCAGTAAAAAGTTTCTCATGTTTATATTCAAGAGATTTTTGCCTATGTTTTCTTCTAAGAGTTTTATGGTTTCATGACTTACATTCACGTCTTTGATCCATTTTGAGTTTACTTTTTGTGTGTGGGGTTAGACAACAATCCAGTTTCATTCTCTTGCATGTATGTCCAGTTTTGCCAACACTAGTTGTTGAGAGGCTGTCGATTCCCCATTGTATATTCATGGCTCCTTTATCATATTAATTGACCATATATGCTTGGGTTTATATCTGGGATCTCTAGTCTGTTCCATTGGTCTATAGTTCTGTTCTTTTGCCAGTAACTAATTGTCTTGATTACTGTGTCTTTGTAGTACAGCTTGAAGTTGGGGAGTGTAATCCCCCCTGCTTTATTCTTCCTTCTCAGGATTGCTTTGGCAATTTGGGGTTTTTTGTGGTTCCATATTAATTTTAGAATGATTTGCTCTAGTTCACTGAAGAATGCTGTTGGTATTTTGATAGGGATTGCATTGAATCTGTAGATTGCTTTAGGCAGGATGGTCATTTTGACACTATTAATTCTTCCTATCCATGAGCATGGGATGTGTACCCATTTATTGGTATCTTCTTTAATTTCTCTCATGAGTGTCTTGTAGTTTTCAGAGCATAGGTCTTTCACTTCCTTGGTTAGGTTTATTCCTAGGTATTTTATTCTTTTTGAT
The DNA here is from genome assembly GCA_032199065.1 of Smutsia gigantea. Lineage (NCBI taxonomy): Eukaryota > Metazoa > Chordata > Mammalia > Pholidota > Manidae > Smutsia > Smutsia gigantea. The sequence goes on along the minus strand of JAVSCE010020345.1, from coordinate 171,937 downwards.
GCGATTGTGAATGGAACTGTTTTCCTGATTTCTCTTTTTGCTCGTTCATCGTTAGTGTATAGGAATGCAATAGATTTCTGTGTATTCATTTTGTATCCTGCAACTTTGCTGAATCCAGATATTAGGTCTAGTACTTTGGGAGTGGATTCTTTAGGGTATTTTATGTACAGTATCATCTCATCTGCAAACAGGGACAGTTTAACTTCTTCCTTGCCAATCTCTATGCCTTTTATTTCTTTGTGTTGTCTGACTGCCATGGCTAGGACCTCCAGAACTATGTTGAATAGAAGTGGGGAGAGTGGGCATCCTTGTCTTGTTCCCAATCTTAAAGGAAAAGCTTTCAGCTTCTTGCTGTTAAGTATGATGTTAGCTGTGGGTTTGTCATATATGGCCTTTATGATGTTAAGGTACTTGCCCTCTATACCCATTTTGTTGAGAGTTTTAATCATGAATGGATGCTGAATTTTGTCAAATGATTTTTCAGCATATATGGAGATGATCTTGTGGTTTTTGTTCTTCTTTTTGTTGATGTGGTGGATGATGTTGATGGATTTTCGAATGTTGTACCATCCTTGCATCCCTGGGATGAATCCCACTTGATCATGGTGTATGATCCTCTTGATGTATTTTTGAATTCGGTTTGCTAATATTTTGTTGAGTATTTTTGCATCTACGTTCATCAGGGATATTGGTCTGTAATTTTCTTTTTTGGTGAGGTCTTTGCCAGGTTTTGGTATTAGAGTGATGCTGGCTTCATAGAATGAGTTTGCAAGTATTCCCTCCTCTTCTATTTTTTGGAAAACTTTAAGGAGAATCGGTGTTATTTCTTCCCTGTATGTCTGGTAGAATTCAGAGGTGAATCCATCTAGTCCGGGGGTTTTGTTCTTGGGTAGTTTTTTGATTACTGACTCAATTTCGTTGCTGGTGATTGGTCTGTTTAGTTTTTCTGTTTCTTGCTTGGTCAGTCTTGGAAGGTTGTATTTTTTCTAAGAAGTTGTCCATTTCTTCTAGGTTTCCCAGCTTGTTAGCATATAGATTTTCACAGTATTCTCTTATAATCCTTTGTATTTCTGTGGGGTTCCTTGTGATTTTTCCTTTCTCATTTCTGATTGTTTATGTGTGTAGATTCTCTTTTTCTCTTAATGAGTCTGGCTAGGGGTTTATCTATTTTGTTTATTTTTTCAAAGAACCAGCTCTTGGTTTCACTGATTTTTTTCTATTGTTTTATTCTTCTCAATTTTATTTATTTCTTCTCTGATCTTTATTATGTCCCTCCTTCTGGTGACTTTGGGCCTCATTTGTTCTTCTTTTTCCAATTTCAGTAATTGTGTCTTTAGACTATTCATTTGGGAATGTTCTTCTTCTTTAAATAGGCCTGGATTACAATGTACTTTCCTCTTAGAACTGCCTTTGCTGCGTCCCACAGAAGTTGTGGCTTTGTGTTGTTGTTGTCATTAGTCTCCATATATTCTTTGATTTCTGTTTTGATTTGGTCGTTAACCCATTGATTAAATAGGAGAATGTTGTTAAGTCTCCATGTATTTGTGAGCCTTTTTGATTTCTTTCTAAAATTTATTTCTAGTTTTATACCTTTGTGATCTGAAAAGTTGGTTGGTAGGATTTCAATATTTTTGAATTTACTGAGGTTCTTTTTGTGGCCTAGTATGTGGTCTATTCTGGAAAATGTTCCATGTGCACTTGAGAAGAATGTATATCCTGTTGCTTTTGGGTGTAGAGTTCTGTAGATGTCTGTTGGGTCCATCTGTTCTAGTGTGTTGTTCAGTGCCTCTGTGTCTTTACTTATTTTCTGTCTGGTTGATCTGTCCTTTGGAGTGAGTGGTGTGTTGAAGTCTCCTAAAATGAATGCATTACTTTCTATTTTCTCCTTTAATTCTGTTAGTATTTGTTTCACATATGCTGGCGCTCCTGTGTTGGGTGCATATATATTTATAATGGTTATATCTTCTTGTTGGACTGACCCCTTTATCATTATGTAATGTCCTTCTTTATCTTTTGCTACTTTCTTCGTTTTGAAGTCTATTTTGTCTCATACAAGTACTGCAACACCTGCTTTTTTCTCCTTGTTGTTTGCATGAAATATCTTTTTCCGTTCCTTCACTTTTAGTCTGTGTATATCTTTGGGTTTGAGGTCAGTCTCTTGTAAGCAGCATATAGATGGGTCTTGCTTTTTTCTCCATTCTATTACTCTGTGTCTTTTGATTGGTGCATTCAGTCCATTTATATTTAGGGTGATTACTGATAGATATGTACTTATTGCCACTGCTGGCTTTAGATTCGTAGTGCTGTAACTGGTTTTAACATCAGCAAATTAACTAGTAAGACAGAGCTGAACTTCTGGTAAAATGTAGGCAGTAACCGTGACAACCCCTTACCCATAGTTTCAGTTTCCTGCACTCAATGTGGTGCAGAAGCAGATGATCCTTATGGTCTATGGTCACGAACACTTAATGCTATGTCACAATGTCCATGGCATCCACCTCACGTCATCTCATCATGGAGGCATTTTATCGTCTCATAGAAGAAAGGTGAGTGTAGTACAGTAAGGTATTTTGAGAGGGAGGGACCATATTCATATTAAGTTTTATTACAATTTTTTACAATTGTTCTTTTTATTGTTGTTAACCTTACTGTGCCTAATTTATAAATTAAACTTTACCATAGGTATATGTGTATAGGAAAAAACTAGTACATAGTTTGGTACTATCTGTGGTTTCAGGCATCTACTTGGGGTCTTGAAATGCATCCCCCATGGATAAGGGGAGGCTACTGTATGTGAACCTAGATAGTCAGACTTTATGCCTTTAGTTGTTATTCATAACATATTAAATAACAGCAGACCAGATCCTGCCAGATGCAGGATATAAATGGACAGGTAGAGAAATCAGCCCCCAGCACAGTGGTAGGAAGGATACTGTATTGGCCACAATCCCCAAGAAACAATAATTAATGGGTCAACCACCAAGCCACTTCAGTTAATTGCTACTGCAAGACTCTGATTCAGAATCTGGGTGATTCTGTTTCAAGCATGATAGTAAGGGAGGAACAGCTAGTGAGGCATGGACCGGGTGCAACTCACCTGTGCAGAACTCCTTGCTCACACTGTGGGGCACTGTGATCCGCCGGTAAACAATGGGCTCTGACTCCAGGATGTTCTCATCGTGGCGGTACCGAGTAGGCCTTTCATTTGGGATACCCCTGGAACGGGTACCACTTCTCCTTTCATAGGTATCAATCTCCTCAAACACAGCTGCCTTGTCAAAAAGAGCCAGGTTCCCTTCAAAATCAAAATCTGTATCTGGGATCTCCTCAATATCATCCCCGAAGCACTCATCATCTTTATTCTTCATCTGGCCATTCTTTAAGCCACTTTTCTTTGGAGTTGCCTGATTTGGGTGCCTGCTACTAGATGACCCTGGAGAAAAAACAGGGACTAAAGTTAGTGTGCCCACAGAAAGTGCTAGTGGAAGTGAAAAATACAACATATTAGTCCTTTATGGAGAGTGTTACAGGAGTCAAAGGAAGATGGTAAAGTAAGCTATTCCTAAATTATATTGAGTAGCACAACTATACAAAATTCATGGAATGATAGATTTCATATATTACCTAGGAAACAGTGAATATGAAATAAGCAGTACTCCTGGAAACCTTAATCAGTTCTGTCCTTCATAAGGAAAGTGGTAATGACAGAGGCTTTTTTGACCACGGAGTATCAAGGAAGCAAAGGAGGAAAAATACACCAGTCTCTTCCCACAAGCCTTGGTGGTTTGATTCTGAATGTCCAACAGCTGCTTAAGACAGAAACACCCTCATAGTAAAAGTATGCCAAGTCCTCATAACCTAAAGCTTATAGAAACCTGTTTTTAGAACTTTAATGTGCTCCTTTCTCAGAAGTTTATCACTTCTGTGTAAACAACTTCTGAACCAAATCACACAGTAACAAGAACCATACTGACTTGATCCTGTAGAGGCCACACCAAGATACACACCGATGCCCTCAAGAGCCAGCTACTCTCGTCTCTGAGACTCTATTTGGATACCACTCATCAGTCAACTAGCAGCTAAGGTTTCCTCTAGCAGAAACCCACACAGAATTCTCCAAACCATCCATTCCCAGAGAATCTTGAATTGAGTTTATCTAATTCCCATCTGACCACCCTAAGAAGGGTGAACCAGGCAAGTGGTATGCCAAATGAAACTCCAACATGGTCTAAATCAATGTAATGTACTTCCTCTTGAGACTGAGCTCCTCAATTACCAAAAATACTCAAGCAGAGGTCAGAATGATCACAAGCAAACCCCTCATGCACATCACCCCAACAATACTGCTCTAACTCTTCTCACGACTGCCTCCTGCTCACTGGGCCAAGAGTCAGGAGGCCGGAAGATCTAGCTGCAATTCGGTCATTAACATGTTATATAATCTTATACCTGTCATCCAACTTCTCAGTTCCCTTGTATGTAAAATGCTCCTTGTGATATCCTCAGCAGGGTTTCTAGCACATAGCAGGCAATCAGTAAATATGTTTGACAGATTAATGAATATCAGCAAGATCAGTTACAGTAACTATTGTGAAAGATGTGTACTATATGAATATAATGCATGCCCAGGTGTTCCTGATGCCAAATATTGATATGGAAAAGGGCTGTGATGGCAGTAAAGATGAAATTTAGGGCTATGGAAAGAAACTAAGGTTGACCAAAATCCTGAAGGGGAGGAAGAGCTGACTGAGACTCCGTCAGTAGTTCAGGTTATGAACCACTGAGAAGCTCATCAAAGTTTGCATTAAGTTCTAGTTCCAGTAATCTGATAAAGATATTTAATGAGAGCAATTTGTGTACCATAGCTAGGTGATGGGAATATACTATATAACCAAGACATGCCACTCAAAAAGGAAGGAGGAGAGACAGATAAGCAAATAACTAAAATATACGTGATGAGAATTACAACAGAAGTTTATACAAAGTGCCATGGAAATGTGGATGAGAAAGCAGAGCTGGGTTAGGAATGGGAGAGCAGGCATGAAAATACAAGTTCAGGACAATACCAATAGCAATACATGCAGTGCAGGCAGGGGAAGAACTGGAGAAAGAGTCTAGTGTGCAGGATTATCAATGTACTGCCTCAATATTACATCAAACCATCTTATGAGGAAACAGGACTGCAGCCCAGTGGTCTTTCTCCAGCGGGGTGTGCATACCCAGGATGTAAAGGATAATCTACTAGGATGGAAGGAGAAGATACTGAATATCCTATTTACTTCTTCTTTTTACTAAAAACATTAAGCTTTGAATTTAATGTACGAATGGAAATTGGCACCCTTAGGAAGTTTCATGCCAGCCAATCACTGCAAGTATTTGGGACAGCTGAGGAAAGAGTGAGGTTCCATAACAAGAAGTATGTGCATGCAAGTGGATTCACATTAAATTTTTATTATTGTGGTAACATATACTTAACATAAAACTTATTATTTTAACCATTAAAAAATTTTTTATTAAGGTATCATTGATAAACAATCTTATGAAGGTTTCACATGAACAACTGTGGTTATTACATTCACCCGTATTATCAAGTCCCCCCCCACAGCCCATTACAGTCACCCTCCATCAGCATAGTAAGAGGCTATAGAGTCACTACTTGTCTTCTCTGTGCTATTCTGCCTTCCCCATGACTTCCCTACATTATGTATGCTAATCATAATGCCCCTTAATCCCCTTCTCCTTTCCTCCCCATCCCCTTCCCTTTGTAACCGCTAGTCCTATTTTAACCATTTTTGAGTGTACAGTTCAGTGGCAGTAAGTACATTCACATTCCTGTGCAACTATATAAATTTTTAACTACTAAGGCACACAAAAATGAGTAAGTGGCTTAAAAAGATTCCTATAGGACAACTACATGGAAGAGAATGAAACTGCATTATTGTCTAACTCCATACACAAGAGTAAACTTGAAATGGATCAAAGATCTGAATGTAACTCATGAAACTATAAAACTTCTAAGAAAACATAGGCAAAAAACATAGGCAAAAATCTCTTGAATATAAACATGAGCAACTTTCTCCTGAACGCATTTCCTCAGGCAAGGGAAACAAAAGTAAAATGAACAAATAGGATTACATCATGCTAAAAAGCTTCTGTAGGGCAAAGGACACCATCAGCAGAACAAAAAGGCATCCTACAGTATGGGAGAATATATTTGTAAATGACATATCTGACAAAGGGTTAACATCCAAAATCTATAAAAAACTCACATGCCTCAACACCCAAAAAGCAAATAATTCTATTAAAAAATGGGCAGAGGATATGAATAGACAATTCTCCAAAGAAGAGATTCAGATGGACAACAGGCACATGAAAAGATTCTCCATATCATTAATTATCAGGGAAATGCAAATTAAAACCACAATGAGATATCACCTCACACCAGTTAGGATGGCCAGCATAGAAAAGACTAGGAACAACAAATGCTCGCGAGGATATGGAGAAAGGGGAACCCTCCTACACTGCTGGTGGGAATGTAAAATAGTTCAACCACTGTGGAAAACAGTATGGAGGTTCCTCAAAAAACCAAAAATAGAAATACCATTTGACCCAGGAATTCCACTCTTAGGAATTTACCCTAAGAATGCAGGATCCCAGTTTCAAAAAGATATATGCACCCCTATGTTTATCACAGCACTATTTACAATAGCCAAGAAATGGAAGCAATGTTAAGTGTCCATCAATAGATGAATGGATAAAGAAGATGTGGTACATATACACAATGGAGTATTATTCAGCCATAAAAAAGAAATCCTACCGTTTGCAACAACATGGATGTATCTAAAGGGTATTATGCTCAGTGAAATAAGACAGGCGGAGAAAGACAAATACCAAATTATTTCACTCATTTTTAGAGTATAAAAACAAGGCAAGAATGACAAAATAGCAGTAGACTCATAGACACCAAGAAGGGACTAGTGGTTACCAAAGGGGAGGAGTTGTGGGGAGAGAGGGAGAAGGGGATTAAGGGGCACTATAATTTGCAATCATAATATAGGTAGATCACTGAGCACAGCAGAGAGAATACAATTAATGACTCTATTAATGTCTTACTATGTTGATAGACAGTGACTGCGATGGAGGGGGTGAGGGCTTGATAACATGGGTGAATGTGGAACGACTGTGTTGTGTATTGGAAACCATGATAAGACTATATATCAATGATACTTTAGTTTAAAAAAAAGATTCCTATAGAGAAGCTATGTATAAAAGAGTACTAACAATGCAATTGTAAGTGAACATGAGAATGGGAAAGCTAACACTTCCTCTTTTCCTCTTGTAGGCCTTCTTTTGCCAGTAAGGTTGTAAAAATTAATCTAATCAGACCTAAGACAATGGTCTCCCAAATTAAAAAGCAGCAAGGTTATGCCAAACATGAATCCATATTGACTATCACCTGATTAACTTCCCTCTAAGCATATGTTCTTTAGCAGGAGCCTGCAAAACTATAGCCCTGGGGCCAAATCCAGGCCACTGCCTGCTTCTATAAATAAAGTTTTATTGGAACACAGTCACACTCATTCATTTACATATTGTCTAGGGCTGCTTTTGTGCTATGAAGGTAAATTAAGTATTTGAGAGAGAGAGAGACCTAACAGCCTGCAAAGTTTTAAATTTTTAACATCTGACCCTTAACAAGAAAAAGTTTGCTCACCCTGCTGTACATCATACTCTCAGAGGTATTGTTTTCAGCTATGACTGTCATTAAAATAAAAATTTTTTTTTTTATTAACTGAACTTGGTACCAGTTCTCTGAATCTGTTTCATTCAAAGTGTTAAGTATGTCATTAAACTACTGTCTTTGAATTCCACACTTGCCCTTTCTGATGCTGGATTAAAACTGTACAAACTTCATTTTTCCTTCCTTAGATGACTTCCTGTTAGGTTTCCACTATCAGTACTATGTATCTGAAGAAATTAGAATGAAGGCGGGAGGTAGGAGAAGAGACATTCTCCTTGTTTGCTTGCTATTTGCATCAGCACTGCCCTGGCAGTTGGTTCCAGTCTTCCAGCCTGCACAGACAGAACCAGCTTCACTGCACCCCCTCAGAAGTACTGGTACCAGCTATGTGAAGTCCCTTCTTTGAACTTGAAGGTTCTGATAACCCCAACCTCTTCCTTATGTTTCACCTCCCTCAATGTCTCTTTTTGCTTTTTTAGTCTTCTAACACCTACTTAAGTCCCTCTACTAAATTTTTTTTGCAATAAGCCAATGTGGCTACAATTTTCCTTAGTTGTATACCAAGATTCTTTAAATTAATGACTCAAAGTTAATCATTCTGTTCTAACCAAATAATGCTTATTAACAAAAAATATTTTGAACCATCAATAAAATACCCCTGTAAAAACAGTTCATGTTTATCTAATCATTTTTTTTATTAAGGTATTATTGATATACACTCTTATGAAGGTTTCACATGAAAAACAATGTGGTTACTGCATTCACCCATATTGCGTGCCCACTCATACCCCATTGCAGTCACTGTCCATCAGCGTAGTTAAGATGCCACAGAGTCACTACTTCTCTTCTTTGTGCTACACTGTCTTTCCCATGATCCCCCCCCCACCATGTGTACTAATCATAATACCCCTTGATCCGCTTCTCCCTCCCTCCACAGCTGCCCTCCCCCACCCCTCTCCTTTGGTAACTGCTAGTGCCTTCTTGGAGTTTGTGAGTCTGCTGTTTTGTTCCTTCAGTTTTGCCTCATTGTTATACTCCACAAATGAGGGAAATCGTTTGGTACTTGTCTTTCTCTGCCTGAGTTATTTCACTGAGCATAATACCCTCCAGCTCCATCCATGTTGTTGCAAATGGTAGGATTTGTTTGTTTCTTATGGCTGAATAGTATTCCATTGTGTATATGTACCACCTCTTCTTTATCCATTCTTCTATTGATGGACACTTAGGTGGCTTCCATACCTTGGCTACTGTAAATAGTGCTGCAATAAACACAGGGATGCATATGTCTTTTTGAATCTGAGAAGTTGTTTTCTTTGGGTAAATTTCTAGGAGTGGAATTCCCTGGTCAAACGGTATTTCTATATTTAGTTTTTTGTGGAACCTCCATACTGCTTTGCACAATGGTCTAACTATTTTACATTCCCACCAGTAGTGTAGGAGGGTTCCCCTATCTCCGCATCCTTGCGAGCATTTGTTGTTCCTAGTCTTTTCTATGTTGGCCATCCTAACTGGTGTGAGGTGATATCTCATTGTGGTTTAAATTTGCATTTCCCTGATAATTAACGATGTGGAACATCTTTTCATGTGTCTGTTGGCCATCTGAATTTCTTCTTTGGAGAATTGTCTGTTCATATCCTCTGCCCATTTTTTAATCAGGTTATTTGCTTTTTGGGTGTTGAGGCATGTGAGTTTTTTTATAGATTTTGGATGTTAACTTCTTGTTGGATATGTCATTTACAAATATATTCTCCCATACTGTAGGATGCCTTTTTGTTCTGCTGATGGTGTCCTTTGCTGTAAAGAAGCTTTTTAACATGATGTAGTCCCATGATTTCATTTTTGCTTTTGTTTCCCTTGCCCGAGGAGTTGTGTTCAAGAAAAAGTTGCTATGTTTATATTCAAGAGATTTTTGCCTATGTTTTCTTCTAAGAGTTTTATGGTTTCATGATTTACATTCAGATCTTTGATCCATTTCGAGTTTACTTTTGTGTATAGGGTTAGACAATAATCCAGTTTCATTCTCTTGCATGCATGTCCAGTTTTGCCAACACCAGTTGTCAAAGTGGCTGTCATTTCCTCATTGTATATCCATGGCTGCTTTATCGTATATTAATTGACCATATATGCTTGGGTTTATATCTGGGCTCAGTGTTAGGTTCCATTGGTCTATGGGTCTGTTCTTGCACCAGGACCAAATTGTCTTGATTACTGTGGCTCTGTAGTAGAGCTTGAAGTCAGGGAGTGTAATCCCCTTAGATTTACTCTTCGTTCTCAGGATTGCTTTGGCTATTTGGGGTCTTTTGTGGTTCCATACGAATTTTAGAACTATTTGCTCTAGTTTGTTGAAGAATGCTGTTGGTATTTTGATAGGGATTGCATTGAATCTGTAGATTGCTTTAGGTAGGATGGCCATTTTGACAATATTAATTCTTCCTATCCATGAGCATGGAATGTTTTTCCATTTATTTGTACCTTCTTTAATTTCTCTTATTAGTGTCTTGTAGTTTTCAGGGAATACATCTTTCACTTTCTTTGTTAGGTTTATTTCTAGATATTTTATTCTTTTTGATGCAATTGTGAATGAAATTGTCCTGATTTTTCTCTTTGCTAGTTCATCGTTAGTGTGTAGGAATGCAACAGATTACTGTGTATTAATTTTGTATGCTGCAACTTTGCTGAGTTCATATATTAGAACTAGTAGTTTTGGAGTGGATTCTTTAGGGTTTTTTATGTACAATATCATGTCATTATCTAATCGTTTTTAATTTGTAAAGTTAAAGACCTTTTTGAAGAATAACACAAAGATACAGAGAAACAGCTTATAGCTTCAATTCTAAAATCTTAGACATGCATCAAAAGTAAACACAGATACAAACACTAGTCCAGATATTAAAGAGCTAATCTTTCTCCCAGTGGGCATGAAAATCTTAATTGATTTGAGCTCACAGTAGAAAAATAGACAAAAAAGACTAAAAAAAGACTAACGAGATTCTCTGTTGTCTCTTACCCAACAGAGATCAGACATCTAGAAACAACAATCCCTTTACAGAGATCAAGTGTTCAAATCACAAAGCCAAACTTCCAGTCATTGCTGATACCAGTGGGCAACAGCTTAGCTATAAAGAAACTGAAAACAAAGCAAAAAACAACATTAGTGGAGGTGGAAAATACTAAAAAAAGTAAGTCAAGTTCTTCTTGTCCTTCTAATCCTTGTTAATTTGTAAAGTTAAAGGACTTTCTGAATTGGATTCACTCTGGAGAGTCAAAAAAAGATGCATCTGGGCTTCATCGGCTCATAAAGTGTATCACTGTTCTTTTTGTTTTTTACGACTTTGTAGAGGTATAATTGGTTTTCAAAAATCTGCACATGCCTAAATGTACACAATTTGATGAGTCTGGACATATGCATACACCTATGATGCCATCACCACAATCAAGATAATAAACGTATCCACCACCTCCCAATCACCCCCAAAAGCCAATGACTCACACTCTATTCTAATCAAATACTAATTTTTAATAAGCAAAAGTACTTTGAACTATTAAACCATATTTTGAACCAGTAAAATATTACTGTAAAATAGTTTACATTTATTTAATCCTTTTTAATTTGTACTTTTATGTCTCTACCTAATGTATGTAATATATAAGTATGGTAGAAGTCAATAAGTTGGTAAGCTAATCAAGAGTTCTTACCAATGCCATAAAAATGTTTAGTTCTGAAGAAGGAAGTACAAGAACCCTAATGAAATAGTATCAATATTATGAGTCAAATAGTTCATGATTATTTTAAGGCACTACTTAGGCAAAAGCTTAATTCCATTAAGCTGACTATAGCTTATTTGGAAGGAGGGAATGGTCTACATGAGTCTCTTCATTTCAGCCAACTGCATTTATAATCACACCACTGCTCTCTGAATCCAAAATACCATTTCATTTATGAGAGTATCTGATCAGCATTTTTCTGTATTCATTCATTCAAAAAATTTTTATTAAGCATCTGCTATTTACTGGGATCTGTGCAAGGTACTGGGGAATCAACAGTGAACACTATCAACATAACCCCACTCCTATACTTACCCCTCTAACTATCATTCCAAATCATTCCTGAAGACTCAATAATCAAGTTATCTGCATTTTCCACTATGGCACTTCGAAAAGGTCCTTGCAATAGGTAAGCAATTAAAATTTTTTCTCTGTTAGCAGACTCTGCTGTTGCCTATCCAACATCCAGACGCCCTTAACTTCAGAACAAACTCTTTGTTTTTGTTCAGACAGATAACTTCCTCTCAGGTAATGAATCATTAATTTCTATTAATCATGGTGGTGCTCATGCCAACAACTGATTTAAGCATGGGCACCTGATACAATACTGGCCAAGAAGACATGATGGGGCAAGGGTCAGGGGGAGGAAGATCTTGCAGCAGTTTCTGATAAAGGTTTCCTCACTCCTGAAGCATTTCCAGCTCTCAGGCAATTCTGACAATGTCTAGAGACATTTTTGGTTGTCAAACTGGTGGTAGTTAGGGAGTACTACTGGCACCTGGTAGGTAGAGTCCAGGGAGGCTCTAAGCATTCTACAGTGCATAGGGAAGTCTCCCACAACAGCAAACTGAACTGACCCAAAATATTAAGAGTACTGAGGTTGAGAAACCCTTTTAAGATGATCTGCTGGAAGGGACGATGTCTTTCCTCCCTCAAAAGAATGGTAAATCTGACTAAGACACAAGGAACTGCTAGAGCCAAACTCTTACCAATTTGAAGATGAAGCTACACACAAAGGACAGCTTCTAAGAAATAAGGCTAAAGCCCTGACTGTACTCTACCTGGAAACGTCCAACTTCTGGACTGACTGTGACATAATTTATTATTTGAGCCACTGAGTAGGGTTTTCTATTACAGCAACAGCATCTTAACAGATGTAATATACCTAGTACTTTACCATTTTCCAGGAGCTTTTTCATAACAATTACTTCATTAATTATTGTAACACTCTTAAGGTATTTTAAGGTATTAGAAAGGTGTGAAAATACTTTAAGATTACTGTCAATAGTCATTCATTAGCTGAGAGTAAAGGAAAGAAGGATATGAAAGACGACTCTACCCTAAAGAACCCATGTGTGGCCCGGCACTGTCTTAGGCTTTGATGTATACATTATCTCAGTTCATCTCCAAAACAACCTGATTTAAATTACCATTCTACAAATGAGGAAACTAAGGGTGCTCCAAATTTACATAGCTAATAAATGTCTGATTAGAATTTGAACTTTGATCTACCAGATTCCAAATTCCACACTATTCCCACATATAAAAAAACGGAAACAAGAGTAGGAAAAACATGTAACTCTGACAGGCATAGGCAGTTACAAGAACTAGCAGTTAAAAGAACTTGAAAACAAGGAATTCAAAAGCAACAGGTAACATGTATTCCTTTTTAAAAAATAATTTAAAAAATTCTCATAGTAAACAATGCATAAGATATATATAAAATTGCAAATACTTAACATTTTGACATATGTTCCTTTTAGTAAAAAAATGCATCCATCTTATAAAGTTCTATACCTTGCATTCTGGCTTATGAGCTCCTTCCTATTTTGTAAAGATTTCTCCAAGTATCTTATTTTTTATAGGATTTTTATATATATCATATAATATTGATATACAGCATACCTACTGTTAAACTTTTAAACTATTTCTCATTTTTAATGTTACAGACTCAGCCCAGACACAGTCTTTGATTACTCCAGCTGAAAAATCAATTCCATCTGATCACCTGCAGCAGTGTGGGTACCATCCATCTAGCACTTACTCTATACTAGCTGCTTTGTTCTGTAGTTATTGGCATTCTTTTTTTTTTTTACATTTTTAAATATTTTATTTTTTTCTCATTGATGCAGAAGATAGCTTACTGTAACATCAAGTCATTAAAAAAGAAAGAAAGAAAAACCAGCCCCAAACAAACAAAACATGCAACCATGACATAATTTGTCAACAATCTAGGCTTAGAAATTTAAGAAGATTGGAAGAATAATAAAATACTCTACTTTTGTTAGTTCTGTCCTTGGACTTAGGTTATATGGTAGAGAATCTTTTTGTTGTAAGCTGGTGGTTTTACTATTTAAGGGTACAGGGAAATACAAAGAGGAGCCTAGCTCACTGGGAGCGGGGGGCATTACATAAAGGGAGAATAATTCATTTACACTTGGCAGGACTAAGGTTTTTCTCCTAAAATTTGTCCATGGTTATAGGATGGCTAATGACATAGGGCTCCTCACTTCCACTCACAAAGGCAGAGGCAGTGCCAAATGGTCTCATCTACTCTGTAGAATTCATATATTGTGGACACTGTTCACAATAGGCATGCAGAAAGACAAAGGATCTCCTGGCTGACCTACTGAGCCATGACCGCACCAGAGCTGCAGCCTGCACCTGTGCCCAACAAGCTTCCAGAAAGTTAAATCAGGTGTTTAAAAGGCACTAAGGAAGGAGGACCCTTCCTCATTATTTCCAACCTTTGTAAGGAACTGAGCTCTTGCAAAATACAAGGTGACAGGTAAAGAATAGATTTATGTTTTTATCCTGCTCTTAGAGTAATGTTTCTATAAGACTTGGTAATCTGTTTTTCCTGTTTTTTAGATAAATGAGCATACTATAGATATGCACCTACTAAAAATTTTAATGTTTCCTTGGGTGTTTTTTTGGAATGAGGGCTGAAAAGTTATTACATAAATACTTAAATGCTTGACTCTAGACATTTTAAGACAGAAGAGTTTAATGAAAAATAAATAACTATATTATATTAATGATGTGAGTAACAGAAGCAAAAGAAATAATAGGAACCAGATAGTTTTGTAGGGGAAAAAGAATCTGATTGTACATGGAATATTAAGAAAAAAATATGGAATCAATCAAAAACAGTTAATTTCAAATCTTCCATTTAAGCCATGTAGGCCAATTTATAATTGTGTAGTTTCACAAAAGAAATATGTATTTCTCTGTTTGGGGCCTGTATAACTTTCACTTTGGGCATCCGAGGAAACAAACGAAGAGACTCCTTTCTGCCTACCTGTATTATTTCATCCTCTGCTAGCCTTTGCTGTATATGAATACATATAACAATATCTACCACTAAAATCTATGCCACAGATATGATTGGTCCCACCCATAGCTGATGAATGTTTTGTTTTATTTCTCAAGGCAAATGTCCCCTGAGACACCATGTATGAAAGGCTATACAAATACACATAGATGGATAGACAAAATGAGACACTGAGTTGTGTGAGTGGTAAAGTCTGTGCAGAACTAGAAACAGAAATCCACCTGGGTCAGAGGTATGGGGTTAGTTTCTCTTGCTGAGGCTCAGGTTTCCCCTCAATGGGTCTTTAATGGTTCACCTAAGTTCAGGTGGAGGAGCATCATTTTTTTTGTTAACCAAACATGCCCAGGTACAGCTGTTGCTCTTTCCGATGCTAGCTACTGAGTTCCTCCTGTGTTAGTTGGAGGTACTGCCAGACACTGGCATCTTTTGCCTGCCTATGGACAGCAGCCAGGAGGTAGTGCCGGGCCTGGTCATAGTCCTGCAGATGGAAAAGGCCACTCCAGCCCTATACAAGGCCTTGGCATTATCAGGCTGTCGTTCCAGGACTTTCTGACTGTACTCTTTCACTCGTTCATAGTTGACTGGCTCCATCTGAAGGAGACAGACAGCCAGATTGTTGTAGCAGTCTGTCTGGGTCGTGCAGTATGTTTTCTTGTTCAGGTGTGAGGGCTGGGCCCTGAGGTCCTAGATTAGGTATCGGGGAAGGGAGACTTGGATCCAGACCCCGAGGCTGAAGCAGAGCTCGATGGTACCTACTTGGTACTTCCCTTCCTGGTAACGCTGGTTCCCTTTCTCCTTGTACAGCTGAACCTCCTGCAGGCGCTTCTCCATAACTCTGTAGCCAAGTGCTTATAGCCCCTTCTTCTCTCTGCAGTATTCTTCAATCTGTGGAATTGTGGGAAACTAATCAAGAAGATCAGTTATTGGCATTCTTATGCTCATTCAAGTAGCTTGTAAGCCAGCAGAAGGCAGAACCATGTCATTCAGACCTGTCACCCAATCCTATGCCTGGTCTACCATAAGTACATAAATCTCTGATGAATTAAAAAATAAAACAGCCATATCAAAAAATAAACAAACCAGAACACCCAAACAGCAAAAGTTGAGTCTGAAGAGGTTATAAAAGAAAAGGCAATTTGAGATTAACTATGAGAAAGGGAACCATCAAAAACTATGCCAAATATATTGCGTGACTGAAAATGACAGGAAGAGGAAGTTGTCAACAATAATACAAGAAGGAGTATGAGGCAAGACCTTCAGAGGAAAGAAGTTCAGTCATGTCCAGTATGAAATGACAATGAGCTATCCTGGACCTATCACAATGACAGATGAAGACAAGCAATTAATCAATAGGAGAGCAGACAGGGTAAAGTAAAAGCAGCCAAGTGCAAAAACATTTTTGGTTTAACCATAGGACTCTACAAACATCACTTACAACCAAACCCAGAGTTATGTCTTTAAAAGATACCAGGTATTTTCTCATGTTCCCTCTAAATACAGATCTTCCATTCATTCATTTGACAAACATACAAGGACCAGCTTTGGTCCAAATATTGTCAGAAAAGCAGAGAGTGAAAAAATTTTTGAAGAGGAAATACTGACATCACAGGTCAGCAAGAAAAAGAGAGACTATTTAAAAAATGAAAAGGTAGGCTAACATGCTCAGTTGTTTCTTCTCGTCCCTTTCCTCATAAAAATACAAATACTGGGAAGTCCTGGGTGAATAAGGTATCTCAATACTTGGCTTACTCAGCCCAAAGGACCTGACTCTGTATTAAACCTGCCTTTGGCCACTGGAAAAGAAAAGCACTTCCCTTGGAAAAGATAAACTGTGCTCCAGATTTCTTTACCTTTCAATTTACAAGGGCCAAGTATGTGTTAAGACTGGAGGTTGGCTGCCTTCCTGTGCCATTTTGCTGCCAGCCTTTGGCACAGAAACCGTTTGGCCAGGATAAATTATAACAAACCCATTGTTGTGTAACCCTCAGTGCCACTTATTTATTGGGTTTTGTCACACACATATTGTAAAGGAGAACTTCGTCCTGCACTTGGCACGCTAAAGGGCTCCTGAAGGTCAAACTGCAAATGTTTTAGTGCTGGATTCAACCAGCCTCATGAGGAGGTGCCTAAGAGAATCTGGGAACTTTTTTCCAACTCCCAAATTTTAGGTTCCAGTAATCAGTCAACTTCTCGGGCTCCAAAAGCAGCACCAGGGTTTTTAAGTCTGTTGAATATATAAAACACACCCAAAGAGGTTAAGATGTCACAGTACAATCATGAAAACTTGCCAAAAAATAGCTTTCTGACCTCAGATGGTAGAATCATTGTTACACTGAACAGATTTATATCCTTAGAAGGCCTCAGGTGGTTTCCCTCTGCTCTCTGGGACCTCAAGTGCGTCCTCTCTGCTCCCTGGGACTGATGTTCCATTATCTACTTGACAAGTATTCTGAGTGGTCAGTTCAATGACCAAGGTGACAGAAACTACTCTTTATAACATGCTCCCTCCAACACAAAGGAACAGATTAAAATTTGCTTGTGTGAAATTTCTCATCAATCTTGGATTACGGATTAGGATTCAAGATGGCGGTGTGAGAGGTGAGACAGAGAACTCCTCCCAAAACCACAAATAGTATGAAAATACAGTTAATTAATACAACTAACCCTAAAACATCAATAGGAAAGAAGGCTGCACCAGACTGCATACAGATATCATGAACAGAGCAGACCTCATGAAACAGGGTAATGTACCGAAGCCTTGATGCGGCGAGACCCAGACCCTTCCCCCACCACAGCTCATTGGCAGGAGGAAAAGAAACGAGTCAGGGAGGGGGTGGAAGCCTGGGACTAATGAACACCTAGCCCTGGAGATCTGCTTTGCGAGCAGAAACCTACACTGGGTGGTACTCTGGAGGTTGGGGAGCTGGGACAGGCGGAGTGCCTGAGAGACTGACATTCTGGCTGTTTGTGGAGGACGGGATCCACATCTGGCCCCTCTGTGACAGAGGAAAGGCAGGCAGTCTGAGAGGCTTCCTAGCAGCAAGAGGGCTGCTGAAGGGCTGGGGTTTGCAGAGAGCTTGCTGCGTGGGAGAAGGGAGAGCTGGACAAGGTTGCTTGAGCACACTCTGCCCAGCAGGTTGGGAACTTTGAGGAGCTTCAGGTGCTCCATCCTCCTGGCTGGCTGCTCAGTTCCAAGGCCCCCACTGTAAAACGCAGCCTGGCAAGCCTTCCTACTGGCCTGACAGCACCAGCTCGCAAACCGGCAGTCACTGCACTGGTGACAGGCCAGCCAGAGGGAGGCCCGCCTACAACAGCTAGAGACACCCGAGCATAGAGGCTTACACCTGTGTGCTCGGCCCACTGGCACTGATACTGGAGTCAGGCATGGCAGACAGGAATCAGGAAACAGATCTTTCCTCCCCCAAGGAACCAGCTCTGCTGCCCAATGACCTCCAACCTCACTTTAGGGGCAGAGTGGCTCCAGAGACTGGAGCTTCTGAGCACTAAAGGGCCCCACACAGAAATACGAAACATCAAAAGAACCTGGTTCAGACCAAAATCTCACAAACCCCAGAAAAAGGTCCAAATGAAATG
Source organism: Smutsia gigantea (assembly GCA_032199065.1). Taxonomy (NCBI): domain Eukaryota; kingdom Metazoa; phylum Chordata; class Mammalia; order Pholidota; family Manidae; genus Smutsia; species Smutsia gigantea. Next base: position 153,503 of record JAVSCE010020345.1, on the reverse strand, counting down.
GAACTCACCAATCTTCCTGAAAGAGAGTTCAAAATAAAAATCATAAACATGCTTATGGAGGTACAGAAAAATATTCAAGAACTCAGGCACAAATTTAAGATGGACATTCAGTCATTAAGAAATTCCATATCTGAAATGAAACATACAATGGAAGGATTTAGAAGCAGATTAGATGTACTAGAAGACACAGTAAATGGGTTAGAAATTAGAGAAGAGGAATACAAAGAAGCTGAGGCACACAGAGAAAAAAGGATCTCTAATAATGAAAGAATATTGAGAGAACTGTGTGACCAATCCAAACAATATTCACATTACAGGGGTACCAGAAGAAGAAGAGAGAGAAAAAGGGATAGAAAGTGTCATTGAGTAGGTAATTGCTGAAAACTTCCCCAATCTGGGTAAGGAGATACTCTCCCAAAGCATGGAGGTGCACAGATCTCCCAACAAAAGGGAGCCAAGGAAGACAACAAGACATAAAATAATGAAAATGGCAAAGATCAAGGATAAAGACACACTTTTAAAAGCAGCTAGAGAGAAAAAAACATCACATACAAAGAAAAACCCATTAGGCTTCTCAACAGAAACCTTACAGGCGAGAAGGGAGTGGCATGATATACTTAATGCAATGAAGCAGAAGGGCCTTGAACCAAGAATACTCTACCCGGCAAGGTTATCATTTAAATTTGAAGGAGGGTTTAAACAATTTTCAGATAAGTAAAAGCTGAGAGAATTTACCTCCCACAAACCACCTCTACAGTGCATTTCGGAAGGACTCCTATAGATAGAAGTATTCCTAAGGTTAAATAGATGTCACCCAAGGGCTAGACAAAGAGTACAGAATATGATTCATAACATACAAAGAATGGAGGAGGAAAAAAAAACAAAGAACCTTTCGGTTGTGTTTGTAATAGCATACAAAGTGAGTTAAGTTAGACTGTTAGATAGTAAGGGAATTACCCTTGAACCTCTGGTAACTACGAATCTAAAGCCTGCAATGGCAATAAGTACATACCTATCAATAATCACCCTAAATGCAAATGGTCTGAATGCACCAATCAAAAGACATAGAGTCACTGAATGGATAAAAAAACAGGACCCATCTATATGCTGCTTATAAGAGACTCACTTCAAACCCAAAGACATACACAGACTGAAAGTAAAAGGATGGAAAAAGATATTTCATGCACATAATACGGAGAAAAAAGCAGGAGTTGCAGTACTTGTATCAGACAAAAAAGACTTCAAAACAAAGAAAGTAACAAGAGACAAACAAGGACATTACATAATGATAAGGGGTCAGTCCAACAAGAGGATATAACTATTATAATTATCTATGCACACAACACAGGATCACCTACATATGTGAAACAAATACTAACAAAATTGAAGGGGGAAATAGAATGCAATGCATTCATTCTGGGAGACTTCAACACACCACTCACTCCAAAGGACAGATCAACCAGACAGAAAACAAGTAAAGAGACAGAGGCACTGAATAACATATTAGAACAGATGGACCTAACGCACATCAAAAGCAATAGGATACATATTCTTCTCAAGTGCACACAGAAATTTTGAAGAATAGATCATATATTAGGCCTAAAAAGAATCTCAGTAAATTCACAAAGATTGAAATTGTACCAACCAGCTTCTCAGATCACAAAGGTATGAAACTAGAAATAAATTACACAAAGAAAATGAGAAGCACACAAACACATGGAGGCTTCATAACATGCTCCTAAATAATCAATGGATCAATAACCAAAAGAAACAGAGATCAAGCAATATATGAAGACAAATGACAACAATAATTCAACATGACAAAATCTGTGGGATGCAGCGAAGGCTGTGCTAAGAGGGAAATATATTGCAATACAGGCCTACCTCAGGAAAGAAGAACAATTCCAAATGAACATTCTAAACTCACAATTAATGAAACTAGAAAAGGAAGAACAAATGAGGCTGAAAGTCAGTAGAAGGAGGGACATAATAAAGATTAAAGCATAAATAAATAAAATTGAGAAGAATAAAACAATAGAAAGAATCAATGAAAGGAGGAGCTGATTCTTTGAGAAAATAAACAAAATAGATAAAACCCTAGCAAGACCTATCAAGAAAAAATGAGAGTCTACACACATAAACAGAATCAGAAACGAGAAAGGAAAAATCACTACGGATACCACAGAAATACAAAGAATTATGAGAGAATACTATGAAAAATTATATGGTAACAAACTGGATAACCTAGAAGAAATGGACAACTTTCTAGAAAAATACAACCTTCCAAGGCTGACACAGAAAGAAACAGAAAAACTGAATAGACCAATTACCAGCAAAGAAATTGAATTGGTAATCAAAAAACAACCTAAGAACAAAACGCCTGGACCAGAAAGTTTGACTGCTGAATTTTATCAAACATTTAGTGAAGACCTAATACCCACCCTCATTACAGTTTCCCAAAAAGTAGAAGAGGAGGGAATACTCCCAAACTCATTCTATGAGGCCAACATCACTCTAATACCAAAACCAGGCAAAGACACCCCCCCAAAAAAAATTACAGACCAATATCCCTGATGAACACAGATGCAAAAACACTCAACAAAATATTAGCAAACCAAATTCAAAAATACATTGAAAAGATCATCCATCATGATCAAGTGGATTCATCGCAGGGATGCAAGGATGGTACAACATTTGAAAATACATCAACATCATCCACTACATCAACAAAAAGAAGGACAAAAACCACAAGATCATCTCCATACATGCTGAAAAAGCATTTGACAAAATTCAGCATCCATTCATGATAAAAACTCTCACCAAAATGGGTATAGAGGGCAAGTACTTCAACATAATAAAGGCCAAATATGACAAACCCACAGCCCACACTATACTTAACAGCGAGAAGCTGAAAACTTTTCCTTTAAGATCAGGAACAAGATAAGGATGCCCACTCTCTCCACTTTTCTTCAACATAGTAACGGAGGTCCTAGCCACGTTAATCAGACAACACAAAGAAATAAAAGGCATTCAGATCGGCAAGGAAGAACTCAAACTGTCCTTGCTTGCAGATGACATGATACTGTACATAAAAATCCCTAAAGAATCCACTCCAAAACTATTAGATCTAATATCTGAATTCAGCAAAGTTGAGGGATAAAAAATGAATACACAGAAATCTGTTGCATTCCTATACACTAATGATGAACTAGCAGAAAGAGAAATCTGGAAAACAATTCCATTCACAATTGCAACAAAAAGAATAAAATAACTAGGAATAAACCTAACCGAGGAAGCGAAAGAACTATACCCTGAAAACTACAAGACACTCTTAAGAGATATTAAAGATGACACTAATAAATGGAAATTCATCCCATGCTCTTGGCTAGAAAGAATTAATATTGTCAAAATGGCCATCCTGCCTAAAGCAACCTACAGATTCAATGCAATCCCTATCAAAATACCAACAGCATCCTTCAATGAACTACAGCGAATAGTTCCAAAATTCATATGGACCCACAAAAGACCCCAAATAGCCAAAGCAATCCTGAGAAGGAGTAATAAGGCAGGGCGGATTATACTCCCTGACTTCAACCTCTACTACAAAACTACAGTAATCCAGACAATTTGGTATTGGCACAAGAACAGACCCATAGACCAGTGGAACAGAATAGAGAGCCCAGATATAAACCCAAGCATATATGGTCAATTAATATATGATAAAGGAGCCATGGATATACAATGGGGAAATGACAGCCTCTTCAGCAGCTGGTGTTGGCAAAACTGGACAGCTACATGTAAGAGAATGAAACTGGATTACTGTCTAACTCCATACACAAAAGTAAACGCAAATGGATCAAAGACCTGAATGTAAGTCATGAAACCATAAAACTCTTAGAAAAAAATATAGGCAAAAATCTCTTGGACATAAACATGAGCAACTTCTTCATGAACATGTCTCCCCGGGCAAAGGAAACAAAAGCAAAAATGAATGAATAGGACTATACCAAACTAAAAACCTTCTGTACAGTAAGGGATATCATCAGTAGAACAAAAAGACATCCTACAGTATGGGACAATATAATCATAAATGACATATCCAATAAGGGGTTGACATCCAAATTATATAAAGAGCTCATGCAACTCAACAAACAAAAAGCAAATAAGACAATTAAAAAATGGGCAGAAGAGCTGAACAGACACTTCTCCAAAGAAGAAATTCAGAGGGCCAACAGGCACATGAAAAGATGCTCCACATCACTAGTCATCAGAGAAATGCAAATTAAAACCACAATGAGATATCACTCACACCAGTTAGGATGGCTGCCATCCAAAAGACAAACAACAACAAATGTTGGCGAGGATGTGGAGAAAGGGGAACCCTCCTACACTGCTGGTGAGAATGTAAATTAGTACAACCATTGTCAAAAGCAGTATGGAGGTTCCTCAAAAAACTCAAAATAGAAATACCATTTGACCCAGGAATTCCACTCTTAGGAATTTACCCTAAGAATGCAGCAGCCCAGTTTGAAAAAGATATATGCTCCCCTTTGTTATTGCAGCATTATTTACATTTACAATAGCCAAGAAATGGAAGCAACCTAAGTGTCCATCAGTAGATGAATGGATAAGGAAGAGGTGGTACATATACACAATGGAATATTATTCAGCCATAAGAGGAAAACAAATCCTACCATTTGCAACAACATGGATGGAGCTAGAGGGTATTATGCTCAGTGAAATAAGCCAGGCAGAGAAAGACAAGTATCAAATGATTTCACTGATATGTGGAGTACAAGAACAAAGAAAAAGCTCAAGGAATAAAACAGCAGCAGACTCATAGAACCCAAGAATGGACAAACAGTTATGAAAGGGAAAAGGATTGGGGAGGATAGGTGGGAAGGGAGGCAGAAGGTGGAAAAAGGGTCATTACGATTACCATGTATAATGAATGGGGGGGTGGGGTGGGACACGGGGAAGGCAGTATACCACAGAGAAGACAAGTAGTGACTCTGTAGCATCTTACTATGCTGATGGACAGTGACTGTAATGGGGTATGTGGGGAGGACTTGATAATAGGGGTTCTATTAATCATAATATTGTTCATGTAATTGGACATTAATGATAGCAAAATAAAAAATATATATATATTGGATTGGTTAAACAGAACCAAAAAATCCTTCAATAGCTCATTACCAACCTGTAAGAACATTTAAAAGCCAGAATTTAAGAGAGATTATATTCCCACAGCTTTACAAATCTACTAGCTTCAATATCAATATATATATCAGAGAAAATTCTATTTATAGATCTCTAATGAGAAAAATGCTCCATTTTGCCATTCATCAATGAAATAGAAACTAATCTATTTCCTTGGAATATCTGTCAATATCTGGCAGACCTTTCTATTCATCTTACAGATTCACTGAACAGATAAAAAATGAACTCTACCTTCTTTCCCAAACCAATCCTCATCTTATCATCAAATGCCCAGGTCACAGACATTTTCTGGAAGAGAAATCTGACACACAGGTGATCAGCCAGGTGATCAAGGTCAACATCAAAGTTATAAACCATGTTGATTGTACATACCCTTGATGTGATATCTCTGTGGTCTTCATCCCCAAAACACATGACCCCAAACATCTAATACCAATTGAGGGATATTATACAAAATACCTAACCAGTACCGATCAAAACTGTCTAGGTCATCAGAAAAAATGGAAGTCTTTAAAATCTCAGAGCCAAGAGGACACATGACTACTAAGGGTAATGTGAGAGCCTGTAACAAGGACATCAGGTGAAAACAAAGGCAATCTAAATAAAATACAAACTTTAGTTAATAATGTATCAACGTTGGTTCAGTAATTGTAACAAATGTACAACAGTAATGTAAGATGTTTATAATAGGGGGGAACATGTAAGAAAAAAACTTTTTTTTTGCTTATGCTTAAAATTGCTTATGTAATGCCTAGTACATGACAGATAATAAGCTGCTTGAATATCTGAACTTTTAACAAACAAGTCAATATTTGTGGTAAGGAAAAAAGGTTTATTTTTTAAAAGAAGAATAAAGCAACTTAAGTAGAGAAGGTTAAAGTAGAAATGGAAAGAGTCATTTTCTATCCAAGCATTCTATAGTTTTTCAAAGGATGCAGAAGTAACAATTTAATTTCAGTCTCAGGTTTTCAGTCACTGTGAGTTCAGATAGTTACTTAAGAAGGGAAGGGCCTGGAAATACATCTTTTAAATTTCAAAACTTCAATAGTTTATTCATGGAATCAGGCATTTTCAAAATTAAAAATATAGGCTCCCAACACAGGTGCCATACAGATTCTTGTGAATGTGTTAAAATTCATTGTTACAACATTATTTTAGTGAGTATGTTAAAGAGCATACCAGATTCTGGTGAAATAACTATGGCTCTACAACAAGCAAACGGCATTTAACAATTTGTCAGTACCAAACAAAACTGAACATCAACACACACCAGTGCATGTTCTCCTAGATGTGCCAGTAGGGACAGTGAAAACAGCAAATAAAACATTGTCAGTCTGTCAGAAACCGTAAGATCACAGATATGTCTATGCCAGTCTCTTCCTCTCCTTTAACTGAGGATGGGAGCCAAATCACAGGAGGAAAAGTTATTCAAGAATCCCCAGGAATAGCCTAAGTGCAGGTTCAACTCAGACATCATTACCACCATCAGTGAGCACATTAAAGACATCATTTTTGTCTGCGTAATCTCTAGGCAGATCACTGACTGTTCCCGAAGGAAGAGAAGTGGTCTGAGAGGGCAGGGAGTTGGTAGGAGTCTCTAGCAGTTTATTTCCTTTCCTTTGGTATCTTAAGGGAATAGCCCTGGAAAAAAACACCCAGGATGTATTTTTCTGTGAAGGTCTGCCAGTATCCTTTTTTAAGGGATAATAAAGGACTTCTTTAAAGAACAGTAGTGGATTAGAACTATAGTCCTGAAACATCAAGTTAACAAATATTAACTTGATCCAACTTACAAGAGTTGTGCCGACGACGGAAACTTTTGGACTGACTCAAGGGGTCCATGTGCCTGTCCACATAGCTCTTCGAGCACTGTTGCTGCTGAGGGGAGACGGCCACCTCCTGACTCTTCACATCTGTCCTCTTAGGGATAGTCTGAGGAGCACTGCTGGAAGAGGTTGGCTTCTTGACCAACTTTCCCATGCCATTCTGATTGATACCCACTTGGTACCCAACACCAGAAGGGCCTAATTCTGTCTGATGAAGGTCTCCAAAATGTTGGTTTTCTCCAGGACCTGGTATCTCCAGGATTTTTAATTCTGTGATGTCACCTGCCCTGAAATACACAAAAGAGTCCAAGTCTCAAAACTACAGTAATGATAACAGTGATGAAACTGGGATCAACAGCAATCAGCTATACCTTGCAGAACTGCATTTCTTTTATCTTTTTTCCTTTTTTTAAATTGAAGTACAGTTGATACACAATATTGTATTTGTTTGAGGAGTACAACATAGTGATCCAAAATTTATACACATTACAAAATGATCACCACAATGCCTAGTTACCATACAAAGTTATTACAATATAACTGACTATATTCACTATGCTGTGCTTTACATCCCCGTGACTTTTTTTTTTAATTTTTTAATTTTTGGTATCATTAATCTACAATTACATGTGCAACATTATGGTTACTAGACTCCCCCCATCATCAAGTTCCCACCACATACCCCATTACAGTCATTGTCCATCAGCGTAGTGAGATGCTATAGAATCACTACTTGTCTTCTCTGAGTTGTACAGCCCTCCCCGTGCCCCCCCAACATTATGTCTGCTAATCGTAATGCCCCTTTTTCCCCCTTATCCCTCTGTTCTCACCCACCCTCCCCAGTCCCTTTCCCCTTGGTAACTGTTAGTCTATTCTTCGATTCTGTGAGTCTGCTGCTGTTTTCTTCCTGCAGTTTTTTTGTTTTTATGTTCCACATACGAGTGATATCATTTGATACTTGTCTTTTTCCGCCTGGCTTATTTCACTGAGCATAATACCCTCTAGCTTCATCCATGTTGTTGCAAATGGTAGGATTTGTTTTCTTCTTAGGGCTGAATAATATTCCATTGTGTATATGTAGCACCTCTTCTTTATCCATTCATCTACTGATGGACACTTAGGTTGCTTCCATTTCTTGGCTATTGTAAATAGTGCTGCGATAAACATAGGGCTGCATCTGTCTTTTTCAAACTGGGCTGCTGCATTCTTAGGGTAAATTCCTAGGAGCGGAATTCCTGGGTCAAATGGTATTTCTATTTTGAGTTTTTTGAGGAACCTCCATACTGCTTTCCACAATGGTTGAACTAATTTGCAGTCCCACCAGCAGTGTAGGAGGGTTCCCTTTTCTCCACATCCTCGCCAACATTTGTTGTTGTTTGTGTTTTGGATGTTGGCCACCCTCACTGGTGTGAGGTGATATCTCATTGTGGTTTTAATCTGCATTTCTCTGATGATTAGCGATGTGGAGCATCTTTTCATGTGCCTGTTGGCCATCTGAATTTCTTCTTTGGAGTAGTGTCTATTCATGTCCTCTGCCCATTTCTTAATTGGATTATTTGCTTTTTGTTTGTTGAGGTGCATGAGTTCTTTATGTATTTTGGATGTCAACCCCTTATCAGATACGTCATTTATGAATATATTCTCCCATACTGTAGGAAGTGTTTTTGTTCTACTGATGGTGTCCTTTGCTGTACAGAAGCTTTTCAGCTTCGTATAGCCCCACTTGTTCGTTTTTGCTTTTGTTTCCCTTGCCCAGGGAGTTATGTTCATGAAGAAGTCGCTCATGTTTATGTCCAAGAGATTTTTGCCTATATTTTTTTCTAAGAGTTTTATGGTTTCGTGACTTACATTCAGGTCTTTGATCCACCTTGAGTTTACCTTTGTGTATGGGGTTAGACAGTAGTCCAATTTCATTCTCTTACATGTAGCTGTCCAGTTTTTCCAACACCAGCTACTGAAGAGGCCATCATCTCCCCATTGTATATCCAAGGCTCCCTTATCAAATATTAATTGGCTGTATGTGTTTGGGTTGATGTTTGGATTTTTCTATTCTGTTCCACTGATCTGTGGGTCTGTTTTTGTGCCAATACCAAATTGTCTTAATTACTGTGGCTTTGTAGTAGAGCTTGAAGTCAGGGAGCGTAATTCCCCCTGTTTTATTCCTTCTTCTCAGGATTGCTTTGGCTATTCGGGGTCTTTTGTGGTGCCATATGAATTTTAGAATTATTTGTTCCAGTTCATTGAAGAAAGCTGTTGGTAGTTTGATAGGGATTGCATTGAATCTGTAGATTGCTTTGGGTAGTATAGCCATTTTGACAATATTTATTCTTGCTAGCCAAGAGCATGGGATGCATTTCCATTTGTTAGTGTGCTCTTTAATTTCTCTTAGGAATGTCTTGTAGTTTTCAGGGTACAGGTCTTTCACTTCCTTTGTTAGGTTTATTCCTACATATTTTATTCTTTTTGATGCAATTGTGAATGAAATTGTTTTTCTGATTTCTCTTTCTGTTAGTTCATCGTTAGTGTATAGGAAAGCAACAGATTTCTGTCTGTTAATTTTGTATCCTGCAACTTTGCTGAATTCAGATATTAGTTCTAGTAGTTTTGGAATGGAGTCTTTAGGGTTTTTTATGTACAATATCATGTCATCTGCAAATAGTGACAGTCTGACTTCTTGTTTACCAATCTGGATGCCTTGTACTTCTTTGTTTTGTCTGATTACCGAGGCTAGGACCTCCAGTACCATGTTGAATAAAAGTGGAGAGAGTGGGCATCCCTGTCTTGTTCCCAATCATAGGTTTAAAGCTTTCAGCTTCTTACTGTTAAGTATGATGTTGGCTGTGGGTTTGTCATATATGGCCTTTATGATGTTGAGGTACTTGCCCTATATACCCATTTTGTTGAGAGTTTTTATCAGGAATGGATGTTGAATTTTCTCAAATGCTTTTTCAGCATCTATGGAGATGATCTGGTGGTTTTTGTCCTTTTTGGTGATGTGATGGATGATGTTGATGGATTTTCAAATGTTGTACCATCCTTGCATCCCTGAGATGTATCCCACTTGATCATGGTGTATGATCCTCTTGATGTATTTTTGAATTCGGTTTGCTAATATTTTGTTGAGTATTTTTGCATCTCTGTTTATCAGGGATATTGGTCTGTAATTTTCTTTGTTGGTGGGGTGTTTGCCTGGTTTTGGTAATAGAGTGATACTGGCTTAATAGAATGAGTTTGGAAGTATTCCCTCCTCTTCTATTTTCTGGCAATTAAGTCTTCTCCATATGTCTGATAAAATTCAGCGGTTAATCCATCTGCCCCGGGGTTTTTGTTCTTGGGCAGTTTTTTGATTACCGATTCAATTTCGTTGCTGGTAATTGGTCTGTTTCGATTTTCTGTTTCTTCCTTGGTCAGTCTTGGAAGGTTGTATTTTTCTAAGAAGTTGTCCATTTCTTCTAGGTTTTCCAGCTTGTTAGCATATAGATTTTCATAGTATTCTCTAATAATTCTTTGCATTTCTGTGGGGTCTGTTGTTATTTTTCCTTTCTCATTTCTGATTCTGTTTATGTGTGTAGATTCTCTTTTTCTCTTAATAAGTCTGGCTAGGGGTTTATCTATTTTGTTTATTTTTTCAAAGAACCAACTCTTGGTTTCATTGATTTTTGTCTATTGTTTTATTGTTCTCAATTTTATTTATTTCTTCTCTGATCTTTATTATGTCCCCCTTTTGCTGACTTTGGGCCTCACTTGTTCTTCTTTTTCCAATTTCAGTCATTGTGACTTTAGACTATTCATTTGGGATTGTTCTTCCTCCTTTAAATAGGCCTGGATTGCAGTATACTTTCCTCTTAGAACTGCCTTTGCTGCATCCCACAGAAGTTGTGGCTTTGTATTGTTGTTGTCATTAGTCTCCATATATTCTTTGATTTCTGTTTTGATTTGGTCGTTAACCCATTGATTAATTAGGAGAATGTTGTTAAGTCTCCATGTATTTGTGAGCCTTTTTGATTTCTTTCTAAAATTTATTTCTAGTTTTATACCTTGGTGATCTGAGAAGTTGGTTGGTAGGATTTCAATATTTTTGAAATTACTGAGGTTCTTTTTGTGGCCTAGTATGTGGTCTATTCTGGAAAATGTTCCATGTGCACTTGAGAAGAATGTGTATCCTGTTGATTTTGGGTGTAGATGTCTGTTAGGTCTATCTGTTCTAGTGTGTTGTTCAGTGCCTCTGTGTCTTTACTTATTCTCTGTGTGGTTGATCTGTCCTTTGGAGTGAGTGGTGTGTTGAAGTCTCCTAAGATGAATGCATTGCTGTCTATTCCCTCCTTTAATTCTGTTAGTATTTGTTTCACATATGCTGGTGCTCCTGTGTTGGGTGCATATATATTTATAATGGTTATATCTTCTTGTTGGACTGACCCCTTTATCATTATGTAATGTCCTTCTTTATCTCTTGCTACTTTCTTCGTTTTGAAGTCTATTTTGTCTGATACAAGTACTGCAACACCTGCTTTTTTCTCCCTGTTGTTTGCATGAAATATCTTTTTCCATCCCTTCACTTTTAGTCTGTGTATATCTTTGGGTTTGAGGTGAGTCTCTTGTAAGCAGCATATAGATGGGTCTTGCTTTTTTCTCCATTCTATTACTCTGTGCCTTTTGACTGATGCATTCAGTCCATTTACATTTAGGGTGATTGTCGATAGATATGTACTTATTGCCATTGCAGGCTTTGGATTCATGGTTACCAAAGGTTCAAGGGTAGCTTCTTTACTATCTGACAGTCTCACTTAACTGTCTTATTAAGCTGTTATAAACACTGTCTGATGTTTCTTTATTTCTCTCCCTTCTTAATTCTTCCTCTTCCATTCTTTATATTTTAGGTGTTGTATTCTGTACTCTTTTGTGTTTCCTTTGACTGTTTTTGTGGATAGTTGATTTTATTTTTTGCCTTTAGTTAGTATTTAGATGGTCTGCTTTCTTTGCTGTGATTTTATTTTCTCTGGTGACATCTATTTAGCCTTAGGAGTGCTTCCATCTAGGGCAGTCCCTTTAAAATATCCTGTAGAGGTGGTTTGTGGGAGGCAAATTCCCTCAACTTTTGCTTGTCTGGGAATTGTTTAATCCCTTCCTCAAATTTAAGTGATAATCATGCTGGATACAGTATTCATTGTTCAAGGCCCTTCTGTTTCATTGCATTCATGCCATTTACTTCTGGCCTGTAAGGTTTCTGTTGAGAAGTCTGATGATAGCCTCATGGGTTTTCCTTTGTAGGTGATCTTTTTCTCTCTCTGGCTGCCTTTAATACTCTGTCCTTGTCTTTGATCTTTGCCATTTTAATTATTATATGTCTTGGTGTTTCCTCCTTGGGTCCCTTGTGTTGGGAGATCTGTGGGCTTCTATGGTCTAAGAGACTATTTCCTTCCCATGCTTGGGGAAGTTTTCGGCAATTATTTCTTCAAAGACACTTTCTATCCCTTTTTCTCTCTCTTCTTCTTCTAGTACCCCTATAATGCAAATATTGTTCCGTTTGGATTGGTCACACAGTCCTCTTAATATTCTTTCATTCCTAGAGATCCTTTTATCTCTGTGCCTCAGCTTCTCTGTACTCCTGTTCTCTGATTTCTATTCTATTAACAGTGTCTTGCACCTCGTCCAGTCTGCTCTTAAGCCCGTCTATCGATTGTTTCATTTCTATAATCTCCCCACAGACTTCCTCCCTTAGCTCTTGCATATTTCTCTGTAGGTCCATCAGCATGGTTATGACTTTTATTTTGAATTCTTTTTCAGAAAGATTGGTTAAATCTATCCCACCAGGCCCTCTCTCTGAGTTGTCTGAGTGATTTTTGACTGTACCAGATTCTTCTGCCTTTTCATGGCGATAGAAGTCATTGCAGGCAGGTGGCATGTGTGTCAGCTGGGATAACAAAGTCCCTTCCTGCTTGTTGTTCGCCTTGCCCTTCTCTGCTGCCTGTGCCGGTTACCTGCACACCGGGAGGCAGTCTGTGGGATAATCCCCTGAGCTGCCATGGGTGCAGCCACCCTCAGGCTAGCCTAGAGCACTACCGGAGGTGGCAGCCACACCGGGTGTGTTCTCCTGCGAGGAGGGTGCCCCTTCGTGCCTTCCGGACCTTGCTCTGGCTTCTACTGCCTGTGCCGGTTACCCACACACAGGGAGGCAGTCTCTGGGATAATCCCCTGAGCTGCCGTGGGCGGGTCCGCCCTCAGGCTAGCGTAGAGCAGTGTGGGGGGTAGGGGGGTTGCAGCCACGTCAGGTGTGTTCTCCTGCAAGGATGGTGCCCCTTCATGCCTTCCGGACCTTGCTATGGTTTCTGCTGCCTGTGCCGGTTACGTGCACACCGGGAGTCAGTCTCTGGGGTAATCTCCTGAGCTGCCGTGGGCGGGGCCGCCCTCAGGGTAGCCTAGAACACTGTGAGGGGTGGCAGCCATGCTCGTTGTGTTCTCCTGCGAGAACAGCACCCCTTCGTGCATTCCGGACCTTGCTCCGGCTTCGACTGCCCATCCCAGTTAAGCTGTGCGCTGGGAGGAGATTCTGTGTGGTTGCTGTGGGAGGGCTGCTCTCCGGCTGCTCTGCAGCTGTGGCAGGTCAGCTGGTCCATTTGCAGCAGCGGCTTGGGGGAACGAATGGCAGGCTGCTTATCACCGTGAAGGGCTTCGGGGCTGCTTTACCCAGCAGGGGTTTAGGGGGCCTGAAGTTCCTCATGATTCCCAGCCTGCTGGGCTGAGTGTGCTGGGACAATTTTGTTCAGCTATTGGGCCCTTGTCACTTTAAGACTATTAAAAATGCACCCACTTTTCTTTTGTCCCAGGGGAGCCAGCTGTGGGAACCCGCTCACAGTCTCCATCTCGGATCCTGCCCTTCCGTTTCTCTAATATCCAGTACACAATGCGATGTGTGTCTGTGTTCCTGGAGCAGATTACTAGGGCTGGTTCTTTAGTAGTCCTGTGCTTCCACTCCTTCCCCACTCTGACGCTTTTCCTTCCGCTGGTGAACTGGGCTGGGGGGAGTGCTTGGGCCCCGCCAGATCACGGCTTTGTATCTTACTCCCTTCGTGAGATGTTGAGTTCTTGCAGATGGTAGCTGTAGTCTGGCTGTTGTACTGTATCTTCTGGTCTCTCTTTTAGGAATAGCTGTATTTGTTGTATTTTCAAAAATATATATGGTTTTTGAAGGAGATTTCTGCTACGCTGCTCATGTTGCCATCTTGAGCCCCCTCCCATGACTTATTTTTTATAACTGGAAGTCTGTATCTCTTAATTGCAGGGCTGCATTTCAATGAATTATCAGAGGCAAAAACGAGGAAAGGTGGTAAAGCACTTAAAGTCCAGGCTCAGCCACCAACATTCAACTGACACAGCACTGGCCTTTAAAGAGGCCTCCTGCTAATCACAACAACCAACAGACATCTTATATTTCCAGAATGCTTAATGGCTCTTTTCAATTACTCACTCCCTTCCTCATTCAATGGGCATATGTGCAGTACTCACTATGTGGTAAGCCCTGTGCTAGGAATGGCATAGGTAGAGATTAAAAGCAACATATGCCCACAAAGAACTCAGTTTGGTCAGAGAGAAAATAAACTAGTCAAAAGTGTTACATGCTATGACAGAAGTATGCATAGAGCACAAGAGAGCCCAAAAGCAAAATATGTAAGTTAGTTTGGCAGAGATGGATAAAACACTTAGGCTAAGCCTGGGTAGGAAAAAGAAGAGCTAGAAAACAAAGAGTTAGCCAAGCAGAATATAGCAGGGAAAGGGGCATCTTATACCAAGACTGAAATTGAGAAAATGTGTCCCATTTGAGAAACTGCAAATGTTATTGAGTCACTAAAGGGAAAGATGCTTGTGAAAGGCCCTCAGGAAGTAAGGTGTGGAGGTAATCAGAAGCCAGATAACCACATTATCTGGTGGCCATCAGGAAGGTGGAGAAACTAGAGGTAGTAGTGCCAGTCAGGAGATCAGGCAAGAAATAAGGGGATGAACAGGGCAAGTGACAACACAAAGGGAGAGGGAGGATGAAACCAAGAGAAACTTAGAAGACACAGGATTTAGTGACTAACTGAACATGAGGATCATAGAGAAATAATTTATTATGACACCTAAGTTTGTAACTTAGGTGAAAGGTGTCATTAGTCACCAATTAAGGGCAGATCTTTGGAAGAAGAAATCTGTATGTAACATAATGAGTTCAGCTTTGAAAATCTTGAATTTAAGATATCTGTGGGATATCTGCTTGGAAATAACCAACAGACAATTAAAGTATCTGGAGCTCAGAAAATTGGTCCAATTAGAGATTTGGATCTCATTAATGTGTAACAAGGTACACATGAGATTGTCTAAAGAGAATGCAGACTGAGAAAAAAAATAAAGATAAAATTTTGAGTAAAACCAATGTTAAAAAGGTGAATAGAAGAAAAGGAACCTGAAACAAAAAAACATACACAAAGGAATGAAAGAGTATATAGAAGGAGGTGGCAAAGAAACTATGAGGAGGGCACTTCAACCATTGGGGAACATCTGGCTAAGATTAGAATTGAGATACTGGCACTGAATTTGGTAAGGAGGTCATCTGTAACCTTGGCAAGAACTAGTTTAGTAAGATGACAAAGTTAGAAAAAAGATGACAGTAAGGTAAGGAGGGACTACAAAATGAGGCCACAAAGGGAATGAAGGCAGATTATTTTGCTCATACCAACTATTGTGGGTAGAAAGAGAAGGGAATTGACAGCACAATACCTAGTAGCAAAGGCAAGATGTGTGTGGGTGTTGTTTTTACTATGTGGGAGGCCTGAGAATGTCAGAATACAAGAGGAAAGAGACAGTATAAATAAAAGTTGAAGCTGAAGACACAAAAGAGATGGAGGAGGGTCTCAAAGAGATAGAATATAAAGCATACATGAATCGGTTAGCCCTTGAACACAAAGGTTCTTTCTTCTACTGAGACTTCAGAGGAGGTAAGAAATAAGAATGGATACACCTACAGAAAAGGTTATGTGCAGGTACTGTTCAGAAAGTCAAGGAAGCTCTTGCCCAACAGTTTCTTTTTTTTTAAACATAAAGGAGGTTTTCTGCCAATTTGGTGAAAAGAGGGCTCTGAAGACAACTGAACTTGAGACCTGATGGCAAACACTAAGAAAAATACATTCTTATAACTAAAGACTTTAGCTACCAGCTACAGTGTGCTCCTGGAGATAAAGTGTAATTCAAATCTACAGAGAGAGATATGTTTATACATGGGGGAAAATATCAATAAAGACCTTAGATGTAAGAAAGCACAAATAATAATGCAAAACTGAGAAAGAAAATCTGAAACTATAAAAGAAAACAAAGTTTATTCTGAATTTGACCCATTTAAATAATATAATATTGCACACCTGACAGAGAAAATAAAAATGTTTTACAAACCCTGAATCATTAGCTGAAAGCTAATTACAACACAGTCTCTGCTGAAACAGCAGCTAGACTATAAGATCTAAGACTGCAAATTCACCCCTTACAAGACTCGTCTCAAAAGCAGCCCTATGCAAGAGAATACTGGCAATCAGACCTAGGTTCAGGCTCCACAGACCATCAAACTGAATTTGAAACAATCACTCAGGATACTCACCTGAAGGTGACTTCTGGCACGAGGCACTTCACTCCATTGTGGAAAGGCCGGGTAAGAGAAATGGTCTGGCTACCCTGATCCACTGCTGACACTCTTCCTTGATAGACACCCAAGCTATCTCCACAGTTGATGGACACAATACTGCCCAGCCAATCTGCAGCCATGTTTCAGGTGTGAAGCCACTGTGGTGAGAAGGAACCTTGAGAAACAGACAAATCTTTAATAAATTCTGCATATATTATGTCACACCCTTCATTTAAGTAACAAGGCATGAGAAGTAAACTTCTTTTTTTCAGTAGGAATATGCATATTAATGAAGTGATATCAATTTAATATACATAAAGATCTTATAATTACATTAAATGTACTGGATAAAGACAGTATTTACCTAGACTCAAATCACACAAACCATAACCTCTTTATAGCCTATTATATTTTAATGTATCTGCCATCAGAATGCTTCCAAACAGAATATACTGTGAAGAAATAATATATAAAAACTATATTGGTAATGTCGGAGTAGCTCATAGCAGACTTGCCCCCTTGCTGATTATAATGATAAATGATGGACACATTAAAAAAAAAGCTTACTGAAGGAATAGCAAAACTACGGAACCTAATAACTACATAATACACATTCTTTTCAAGTCCACATGGAAAGTTCACCAACATATGCTGGACCGTAAATAGTATCAATTCAACTCAAAGGACTGAAATCAGACAAGCATATTCTTTGTTGATACCAGAATTAAATTTTTAATTGATAATATTTAAAATACTCCCAAATATTTAGAAATTAAGCAACACTTTCCTAAATAATCTAGGGGTCAAAGAAGAAATCAAACAGGAAGTAAGAAAATAGTTCAAACTCAATGATAATGAAACACAACTTACCAACATTTGTGGTATGCACTTAAAACAGTGCTTAAAGGCAAATATACAGCTTTAAGTACTTATATTAGAAAAGAAGAAAGAAAGGTGTAAAACCAGTGATTGAAGCTTCCATCTTAAGAATCTAGGAAAAAAAGAGCAAATTATCTCAAAGTCACTAGAAAGGAAATAAAGACTATAAATCAATGAAACAGAAAAAAAAAACAAAACCAAATATTAGCTCTTTGAAAATACTAATAAAGTTGATGAATCCCTAACTAATCAAGAAAAAGGTAAAACACCTATTGACCATATCACAAATGAACAAGGGGATGTCAAAGGCATTAAAGATAATTTTTGCCTGTAAATTTGACAATTAAATGAAATACAGAAAATTCTCTGAAAGACAAAAGTTAAAAAAACATATATACAAGAAGAAAAAGAAAATCTGTAAATAGCTTTATATAAATCTTAAAAACTAAACCTGTCAAAAGAATGAGAAGACAAGAAAAAATGAGGCCCAAAGTCACCAGAAGGCAGGACATAATAAAGATCAGAGAAGAAATAAATAAAATTGAGAATAATAAAACAACAGACAAAAATCAATGAAACCAAGAGTTGGTTCTTTGAAAAACTAAACAAAATAGATAAACCCCTAGCAAGACTTATTAAGAGAAAAAGAGAATCTACACACATAAACAGAATCAGAAATGAGAAAGGAAAAATCACGACGGACCCCACAGAAATACAAAAAATACTATGAGAATCTATATGCTAACAACCTGGAAAACCTAGAAGAAATGGACAACTTCTTAGAAAAATACAACCTTCCAAGACTGACCAAACAAGACACAGAAAAACTAAACAGACCAATCACCAGCAATGAAACTGAATCGGTAATCAAATAACTACCCAAGAACAAAACCCTCCGGCCAGAGGGATTCACCTCTGAATTCTACCAGACATATAGAGAAGAAATAACACCCATTCTCCTTAAAGTTTTCCAAAAAAAGGAAGAGGAGGGAATACTGATGATGAACGTAGATGAAAAAATACTCAACAAAATATTAGCAAACCGAATTCAAAAATACATCAAGAGGATCATACATCATGATCAAGTGGGATTCATCCCAGGGATGCAAGGATGGTACAACATTCGAAAATCCATCAACATCATCCACCACATCAACAAAAAGAAGAACAAAAACCACATGATCATCTCCATAGATGCTGAAAAAGCATTTGACAAAATTCAACATCCATTCATGAAAAACTCTCAACAAAATGGGTATAGAGGGCAAATACCTCAACATAATAAAGGCCATATATGACAGACCCACAGCTAACATCATACTTAACAGTGAGAAGCTGAAAGCTTTTCATCTAAGATTGGGAACAAGACAGGGATGCCCACTCTCTCCACTATTATTCAGCATAGTACTGGAAGTCCTAGCCACGGCAATCAGACAAAAGAAAGAAATACAAGGCATCCAGATTGGTAAAGAAGAAGTCAAATTGTCACTATTTGCAGATGACATGATATTGTACATAAAAAACCCTAAAGACTCTACTCCAAAACTACTAGAACTAATATCTGAATTCAGCAAAGTTGCAGTATAAAAAATTAACACACAGAAATCTGTTGCTTTCCTATACACTAACAATGAGCTAACAGAAAGAGAAATCAGGAAAACAATTCCATTCACAAATGCATCAAAAAGAATAAAATACCTAGGAATAAACCTAACGAAGGAAGTGAAAGACCTATACTGAAAACTACAAGACACTCCTAAGAGAAATTAAAGAGGACACTAACAAATGGAAATTCATCCCATGCTCTTGGCGAGGAAGAATAAATATTGTCAAAATGGCTATACTACCTAAAGCAATCTACAGATTCAATGCAATCCCTATCAAAATACTAACAGCATTCTTCAATGAACTAGAACAAATAATTCTAAAATTCATATGGAACCACAAAAGACCCTGAATAGCCAAAGCAATCCTGAGAAGGAAGAATAAAATGGAGAATTATGCTCCCAGACTTCAAGCTCTACTACAAAGCCACAGTAATCAAGACAATTTGGTATTGGCACAAAAAGAGACCCAGAGACCAGTGGAACAGAATAGAAAATCCAAACATTAACCCAAATATATGCAGTCAATTAATATATGGTAAAGGAGCCTTGGATATACACTGGGGAGAAGACAACCTCTTCAGCAGCTGGTGTTGGCAAAACTGGACAGCTACATATTAAGAGAATGAAACTGGACTACTGTCTAACCCCTTACACAAAAGTAAACTCAAAATGGATCAAAGACCTGAATGTAAGTCATGAAACCATAAAACTCTTAGAAAAAAATATAGGCAAAAATCTCTTGGACATAAACATGAGCAACTTCTTCATGAACATATCTCCCCGGGCAAGGGAAACAAAAACAAAAATGAACAAGTGGGACTATATCAAGCTGAAAAGCTTCTGTACAGCAAAGAACACCATCAGCAGAACAAAAAGACATCCTACAGTATGGGAGGATATATTCATAAATGACACATCTGATAAGGGGTTGACATGCAAAATATATAAAGAACTCCCACACCTCAACAAACAAAAAGCAAATAATCCAATTAAGAAATGGACAGAGGACATGAATAGACACTTCTCCAAAGAAGAAATTCAGATGGCCAACAGGCACATGAAAAGATGCTCCACATCGCTAATCATCAGAGAAATGCAAATTAAAACCACAATGAGATATCACCTCACACCAGTGAGGATGGCCAACATCCAAAACACAAACAACAACAAATGTTGGCGAGGATTTGGAGAAAAGGGAACCCTTCTACACTGCTGGTGGGAATGCAAATTAGTTCAACCATTGTGGAAAGCAGTATGGAGGTTCCTCAAAAAACTCAAAATAGAAATACCATTTAACCCAGGAATCCCACTCCTAGGAATTTACCCTAAGAATGCAGCAGCCCAGTTTGAAAAAGACATACGCACCCCTATGTTTATTGCAGCACTATTTACAATAGCCAAGAAATGGAAGCAACCTAAGTGTCCATCAGTAGATGAATGGATAAAGAAGATCTGGTACATATACACAATGGAATATTATTCAGGCATAAGAAGAAAACAAATCCTACCATTTGCAACAACATGGATGGAGCTAGAGGGTATTATGCTCAGTGAAATAAGCCAGGCGGAAAAGACAAGTAACAAATGACTTCATTCATATGTGGAGCATAAGAGCAAAGAAAAAAACTGAAAGAAAAAAACAGCAGCAGACTCACAGAACCCAAGAACGGACTAATAGTTACCCAAGGGAAAGGGACTGGGGAGGATGGGTGGGAAGGGAAGGACAAGGGGGGAAAAGGGGCATTACAATTAGCAGATGTAATGTGGGGGGGTGCGGGGAGGGCTTTACAACTCAGAGAAGACAAGTAGTGATTCTATAGCATCCCACTACGCTGATTGACAATGATTGTAATGGGGTTGGTGGGGTGGACCTGATGAAGTGGGTAGTTTAATAACTATAATATTGTACATGTAATTGTAGATTAATGACACCAAAATAAAATTTTTTTAATTAAAAAAAAAGAATGAGAAGACAAGCCATATGCTGGGAGAAAATTTTGCAAAAAAAATTATCTGACAAAGGGCTGTTATTCACAGTGTATAAAGAACTCTTAAATTCAACAATAAGGAAATAAACAATCCAATTAAAAAATGGGCTAAATATCTGGACACTTCATTAAAGATGTACAGAAGGCAAATAAGTATAAGAAAAGTTGCTCCACATCATATGTCATTAGGGAAATGCAAATTAAAATAAGATACTACTACACACCTATTAGTATGGCAAAACGCAAAACACTGACATCAGATGCTGATAAGGATGTGTAACAACAGAAATTCTCATTCATTGCTAGTGAGAATGCAAAATGGTACACCACTTTGGAAGACAGTATGGCAGTTTCTTACACTATACTCTTACGATACAGTACAGCAATCACACTCCTTGGTATTTCCCAAATAAACTGAAAACTTAGGTCCACACAAAAACTTGAACAGATATTTATAACAGCTTTATCCATAACGACCAATACTTGGAAGCAACAAAGATAGCCTTCATGACTGAATGAATAAATAAACTATAGTACTTCCACACAATGGAATGTTATTCAGTGCTGAAAAGAAAAATAAGCCTGAAAAGATGTAGAGGAAACTTCAATGTTATTAAGTGAAAGAAGCCAATCTGAAAAGGCTACATACTGTATAATCCTAACCAAATGACCTTTTGGAGAAGGCAAAACTATGGAGATGGTAAGAAGATCAGCAGTTGCCAGGCATTGGGAACAGGACAAATAGAGCACAGGGCAATGAAACTATTCTGTATGATGATGGATACATGTCGTTATACATTTGTCAAAACCCACAGAAAGTACAATATGAAGAGTGAAGCCTAATGTAAACTAAGGACTCTGGGTGACAATGACTTGTTAATGTATATTCATCAAATGTAACAAATTGCGGCACTGTTCGGGATAGGATATTCATGTGTAGGGGCAGTGAGTATATGGGAACTCTCTACTTTGTGCTCAGTTTTGCTATGAACCTATAATTGCTCTAAAAGATAAAGAAAAATAATTGAATCTTTAAAACCTTTTCATAAAGAAAATTCCAGGCATAGATGGCTTTACTGGTAAATTTAATCAAACATGTAAGGAAAAAATAATGCCAATCTTATACACAGTTTCAGAAAAAACAAAATGATATAATTCCCAACTCATTCAACAAGTCTGGCATAACCCTAATATGGAAAGCCTTACCAAAACACAACAACAACAATGTCCTGTACAGGTACAGACCAAATATCCTCAAAAAAAAAATCAACTCCAGTAATGTATTTTAAAAGGTACTGATCATGATTATTTAGGTGTCTACTCCTGGAATATAAGGTTGGTTTAATATTTTAGAAATCTGTAAATTCATTTTACCACATTAACAAAATAAATGAGAAAGTCATTTTTATCACACCAAATACAGAAAAATTATCCTGATACCAAAACCAAAGACAGTCTCCAAACAATCACCACCACCATCACCAAACAAAACTACAGAACTTCCCTCATGAATTCAAAAATAAAATTCCTCCTCAAAATATCAGTCAACAGAATTCAACAACATATAAAAAGAATTATATACCATAATTAAATGAGGTTCAGTTCAAGGACACAATGCTAGTTCAGTACTAGAAAACCAATCAACATAACCTATCATATTTACAGGCTAAAGAAGATATATCACACAACCATAGCAAATGATGCAGAAAAAGCATTTGACAAAGTTCAATACCCACTGATAAAAATTCTCAGAAGAGCAATTTTATCAATTTAATGAAGAACATCTATGAAAAACCTACAGCTAACATCATACTTAACAGTAAGAGACTGAATGATTTCCCAAGATCAGGAACAAGGCAACGATGTCCACTCTCACCAATCTTATTCAACATAGCACTAGAAGTTCTTGCAATAAGGCAAGAAAAAGAAATAAATGACACACAGACTGGAAAGGAAAAAATCATACTGCCATCTGCTATGACATGATTGTCTACCAAGAAAATCCCAAAGATCTACAAAACTAATAAGCGAGTTCAGCAAGATCGCAGATACAAGATACAGAAGTTCATCTTATTTTAATATTCTAGCAATGATTTCATGGACACTGAAATTTAAAATGCAATACCACTTACAGTTGCTCAAAAAAATGAAACACTAGATGTAAATCTAACAAAACATGTACAGTATTTGTATGCTGAAAACTCTACAATGCTTATGAAAAAAATCAAAGACACAAATGGAGAGACATACCATGTTCATGGATTGAAAGGCTCAACACAGTAAGCATGTTGATTTTCTCCAACTTAGTATACAGGATTAATGCAATTTCTATCAAAATCCCAGCAAGATTTTTTTGTTAATATAGATAACATTACTCTAAAATTTATGTGGAAAGGCAAAGGTACTAAAATAGCTAAATCAATTTTGACTAGATAATGGGAGGAATCATTTACCCAATTTCCAGATTTATTATATAGGTACAGTAATCAAGACTATATAGTACTAACAGAAGAACAGGCACATAAATCAATGGAATGGAATAGAAAACCCAGAAATAGACCCACACAAATATGCCAAACTGATTTCTGACAAAC
This sequence comes from Smutsia gigantea, assembly GCA_032199065.1. Classification (NCBI taxonomy): domain Eukaryota; kingdom Metazoa; phylum Chordata; class Mammalia; order Pholidota; family Manidae; genus Smutsia; species Smutsia gigantea. Next base: position 129,743 of record JAVSCE010020345.1, on the reverse strand, counting down.
TGCAAAATAATTCAATAGAGGCAACATTACTTTTACAGCAAATGGTGCTGGAGCAAATGAATATCCATGAGTAAAAAAATGAACCTTGACCCAAGTCTCATAACTTACATAAACATTTACTCAATTGAAACCAATGTGATATTGTATATCAGCTATACTTCAATTAAAAAATATCAAAAAATAAATAAATTTACTGAAAATGGATCATGGACTTAAAAATGTAAATAAATTTACTCAAAATGGATCATGGACTTAAATGTAAAATGTCAAACTGTAAAACTTTTAGGAAAAATGTAAGAGAAACCTTTGGGACCTAGGGTGAAACAAAGACTTCTTAGATTTGAAAACAAAAGCATGATCCATAAAAAGAGAAACCAATCAATGGGACTTCTTCTTGGAGATTAAAAACTTTGTTCTGCAAAAAACCTTGTCAGAAGGATAAAAAGACAAGTTATAGTCTGGGAGAAAGTATTTGCAAACCACATGTCTGACAAAAACAAAGGACTAGTACCTACGACATATAAAAAACTCAAAATAGTAAAAAAAAATCCTATAAAAATGGACAAAAGATACAGAAATATATTTCAACAAAGATATACAGATGGCAAACAAGCATACCAAAAGATGTTCAACATCATTAACCATTAAGGAAATACAAATTAAAACCAGAATAAGGTATCACTAGAACACCCACGAGAATGGCTAAAATAAAAAAGTGACACCACCAAACCCTGGCAAGGATGTGGAAAATATCGATACTCATACACTGTATGATGCAGCCACTTTGGAAAATAACATGGCAATGTATAAAAAGCTAACATTAAAATGCAACTTCTACATGACCCAGCAATGGTACTACTGGACATTTATCCGAGATAGGAAGAATTAAGTTCACATAAAAACCTGTACATAAACATTTCTATCAGGTATACTCCTAACAGCCCTTAACTAGAAACAACCTAGATGTCCTTTAATGGATGAACAGTTAAACTGCAGTACATCCATACCATCAAAAAAAAGTGAAAAAAAAGAAAAAAGACCAACCCCAGAAGGGTACATTCTGTATGACTCCATTTACATAACATATTTTTTTCTATCATCATTGTACAATTACATAAACACTATGGTTACTAGACTCCTCCTATTATCAAGTACCCACCACATACCCCATTACAGTCACTATCCATCAGCTTAGTAGGATGCAACAGAGTCATTACGTGTCCTCTGTTATACTGCCTTCCATGTATCCCCCCGACCCTACATTATACGTGCTAATCATGATGCCTTTTTCCCCCTTATCCTTCCCTTCCCACCCATCGTCCCCAGTCCCTTTCCTGTTGGTAACTGTTAGTCCATTCTTGGGTTCTGTGAGTCTTCTGCTGTTTTATTCCTTCAGTTTTTTTCTTTGTTCTTATATTCCACAGATGAGTGAAATCATTTGACACTTGTCTTTCTCCACCTGGCTTATTTCACTGAGCATAATACCCTCTAGTTTCATCCATGCTGTTGCAAATGGTAGGATTTGTCTTCTTCTTATGGCTGAATAATATTCCATTGAGTATATGTACCACCTCTTCTTTATCCATTCATCTACTGATGGACACTTAGGTTGCTTCCATTTCTTGGCTATTGTAAATAGTGCTGCGATAAACGTAGGGGTGCATATGTCTTTTTGAAACTGGGCTGTGGCATTCTTAGGGTAAATTCCTAGTGGCGGAACTCCTGGGTCAAATGGTATTTCTATTTTGAGTTTTTTGATGAACCTCCATACTGCTTTTCACAATGGATGAACTAGTTTACATTCCAACCAGCAGTGTAGGAGGGTTCCCCTTTCTTCACATCCTCGCCAACATATGTTGTTGTTTGTCTTTTGGATGGTGGCCATCCTAACAGGTGTAAGTTGATACCTCACTGTGGTCTTTTTTTGCATTTCTCTGATGTTAGAGATGTGGAGTATCTTTTCATGTGCTTGCTGGCCATCTGAATTTCTTCTTTGGAGAAGTGTCTGTTCAGCTCCTTTGCCCATTTTCTAATTGGCTTATTTGCTTTTTGTTTGTTGAGGTGCATCAGCTCTTTATATAATTTGGATGTCAACCCCTTATTCGATATGTCATTTATGAATATACTCTCCAATACAGTAGGATGTTTTTTGTTCTACTGATGGTATCCTTTGTTGTACAGAGCTTTTTAGTTTGATATAGTCCCACTTGTTCACTTTTCCTTTTGCTTCCCTTGCCGGGGGAGATATCTTCATGAAGAAGTTGCTCATGTTTATGTACAAGAGATTTTTGCCTATGTTTTTTTCTAAGAGTTTTATGGTTTCATGACTTACATTCAGGTCTTTGATCCATTTTGAGTTTACTTTTGTGTACGGGGTTAGACAATAATCCAGTTTCATTCTCTTACGTGCAGCTGTCTACTTTTGACAACACCAGCTGTTGAAGAGGTTGTCATTTCTCCATTGTATAGCCATGGCTCCTTTATCATATATTAATTGACCATATATGCTTTGGTTTGTATCTGGGATCTCTAGTCTGTTCCAATGGTCTATGAGTCTGTTCTTGTGCCAGTACCAAATTATCTTGATTATAGTGGCTTTCTAGTAGAGTTTGAGGTCAGAGAGCATAATTCGCCCCTCTTTATTCTTTCTTCTCAGGATCGCTTTGGCTATTCAGGGTCTTTTGTGATTCCATATGAATTTTAGAACTATTTGCTTCAGTTCATGTAGGATTGCATTGAATCTGTAGATTGCTTTAGGCAGGATGGCCATTTTGACAATATTAATTTTTCCTATCTATGAACATAGGATGTGTTTCCATTTATTGGTATCTTCTTTAATCTCTCTCATGAGTGTCTTGTAGTTTTCAGAGTATAGGTTTTTCACTTCCTTGGTTAGATTTATTCCTAGGTATTTTATTATTTTTGATGCACGTGTAAATGGAATTGTTTTCCTGATTTCTTTTTCTGCTAGTTCATCATTAGTGTATAGGAATGCAACCGATTTCTGTGTATTAATTTTGTATCCTGCAACTTTGCTGAATTCACATATTAGATCTAGTAGCTTTGGAGTGGATTCTTTAGGGTTTTTTATGTACAATATCATGTCATCTGCAAACAGGGACAGTTTGACTTCTTCCTTACCAATGTGGATGCCTTTTATTTCTTTGTGTTGTCTGACTGCTGTGTCTAGGACCTCCAGAACTATGTTGAATAACAGTGGGGAGAGTGGGCATCCTTGTCTTGTTCCCAATCTTAAAGGAAAAGCTTTCAGCTTCTCGCTGTTAAGTATAATGTTGGCTGTGGGTTTGTCATATATGGCTTTTATTATGTTGAGGTACTTGCTCTCTATAGCCATTTTGTTGAGAGCTTTTATCATGAATGGATGTTGAATTTTGTTGAATGCTTTTTCATTATCTATGTAAATAATCATGTGGTTTTTGTCCTCCTTTTTGTTGATGGATTTTCGAATGTTGTACCATCCTTGCATTCCTGGGATGAATCCCACTTGATCATGATGGATGATCTTTTTGATGTATTTTTGAATTCGGTTTGCTAATATTTTGTTGAGTATTTTTGCATCTATGTTCATCAGGGATATTGGTCTGTAATTTTCTTTTGTTGTGGTGTCTTTGCCTGGTTTTGGTATTGTAGTGATATTGGCCTCATAGAATGAGTTTGGGAGTATTCCCTCCTCTTCTACTGTTTGGAAAACTTAAAGGAGGAAGGGTATTAGGTTTTCACTAAATGTTTCATAAAATTCAGCAGTGAAACCATGTTGTCCAGGGCTTTTGTTCTTAGGTAGGTTTTTGATTACCAATTCAATTTCTTTCCTGGTAATTGGTCTATTCAGGTTTTCTGTTTCTTCCTGGGTCAGCCTTGGAAGGTTGTATTTTTCTAGAAACTTGTCCATTTCTTCTAGGTTATCCAGTTTGTAACAATATAATTTTTCACAGTATTCTCTCATAATTCTTTGTATTTCTGTGGTGTCCGAGGTGATTTTTCCTTTCTCATTTCTGATTGTGTTTATGGGTGTAGACTCTTTTTTTCTTGTTAAGTCTGGCTGGGGGTTTATCTATTTTGTTTATTTTCTCAAAGAACCAGCTCTTGATTTCATTGATACTTTCTATTGTTTTATTCTTCTCGATTTTATTTATTTCTTCTCTGATATTTATTATGTCCCTCCTTCTACTGACTTGGGCCTCATTTGTTCTTCCTTTTCTAGTTTCATTAATTGTGAGTTAAGACTGTTCATTTGGGATTGTTCTTCTTTCCTGATGTAGGCCTCTATTGCAATATACTTCCCTCTTAGCACGGCCTTCGCTGCGTCCCACATATTTTGTGTTGTTGAATTATTGTTGTCATTTGTCTAAATATATTGCCTCACCTCTGTTTTTATTTGGTCGTTGATCCACTGATTATTTAAGAGCATGTTGTTAATCCTCCATGTGTTTGTGGGCTTTTTCATTTTCTTTGTGTAATTTATTTCTAGCTTCATACCTTTGTGATCTGAGAAGCTGGTTGGTACAATTTTAATCTTTTTGAATTTACTGAGATTCTTTTTGTGGCCTAGTCTATGATCTATTCTTGAAAATATTCCATGTGCATTTGAGAAGAACGTGTATCCTGTTGATTTTGGATGAAGTGTTCCGTACATGTCCGTTAGGTCCATATGTTCTAATACATTGTTCAGCACTTCTGTCTCTTTACTTATATTCTGTCTGGTTGATCTGTCCTTTGGAGTGAGTGGTGTGTTGAAGTCTCCTTAAATGAATGCATTGCATTTTATTTTCCTCTTTAATTCTGCTGGTGTTTGTTCTGCATATGTAGGTGATCCTGTGTTTGGTGCATAGCTATTTATAATAGTTATATCCTCTTGTTGGACTGACCCCTTATCATTATGTAATGTCCTTGTTTGTCTCGTTACTTTCTTTGTTTTGAAGTCTATTTTGTCTGCTACAAGTACTGTAACTCCTGCTTTTTTCTCCCTATTAGTTGCATGAAGAATCTTTTTCCACCCCTTCACTTTCAGTCTGTGTATGTCTTTGGGTTTGAAGTGAGTCTCTTGTAGGCAGCGTATAGACGGGTCTTGTTTTTTTATCCATTCAGTGACTCTATGTCTTTTGATTGATGCATTCAGACCATTTACATTCAGGGTGATTGTTGATAGGCATGTAGTTACTGCCATTGCAGGCTTTAGATTTGTGGTTACCAAAGGTACAAGGGTAATTCCCTTACTATCTAACAGTCTAATTTAACTCACTTTGTATGCTATTACAAACAACCTAAAGGTTCTTTTTTCTTCCTCGTCCATTCTTTATATGTTAGGTATATTCTGTACTCTGTCTATCCCTTGATTGACTTTGAGGATAGTTGATTTGATTTTGCATCTGCTTAGTAATTAATTGTTCTACTTTGCCGTGGTTTTATTTCCCCGGGACATCTATTTAGCCTTAGGAATACTTCCATCTATAGGAGTCCCTCCAAAATGTACTGTAGAGGTGGTTTGTGGGAAGCAAATTCTCTCAGCTTTTGCTTATCTGAAAATTGTTTAATCCCTCCTTCAAATTTAAATGATAACCTTGCCAGGTAGAGTATTCTTTGTTCAATGCCCTTCTGCTTCATTGCATTAAATATATCATTCCATTTCCTTCTGGCCTGTAAGGTTTCTGTGGAGAAATCTGATGATAGCCTGATGGGTTTTCCTTTGTATATGATCTTTTTTTCTCTGTCTAGCTGCTTTTAAAAGTCTGTCTTTATCTTTGGTCTTTGCTATTTTAATTATTATGTCTTGATGTTCTCTTCCTTGGATCCCTTGTTTAGGGAGATCTGTGCGTCTTCATGGCTTGAGAGACGATCTCCTTCCCCAGACTGGGGAAGTTTTCAGCAATCACCTCCTCAATGACACTTTCTATCCCTTTTTCTGTCTCTTCTTCTTCGGTACCCCTATAATGCAGATATTGCTCCGTTTGGATTGGTCACACAGTTCTCTCAATATTCTTTCATTCTTAGAGATCCTTTTTTCTCTGTGTGCCTCAGCTTGTTTGTATTCCTCTTCTCTAATTTCTAACCCATTTACTATGTCTTCTACTACATCTAATCTGCTTCTAAATCCTTCCATTGTATGTTTCATTTAAGATATGGAATTTAATGATTGAATGTCCGTCTTAAATTCGTCCCTGAGTTCTTGAATTCATTTTTCTGTACCTCCATGAGGATGTTTATGATTTTTATTTTAAATTCTCTTTCAGGAAGTTTGGTGAGTTCAGTTTCATTTGGTACTTTTTCTGAGGTTTGTGAGATTTTGGTCTGAACTAGGTTCCTTTGACGTTTCACAGTTCTATGTGTTGCTCTCTAGTGCCCAGAAGCTCTAATCTCTGGAGCTGCTCAACCCCTAGAGTGAAGTTTGGCATCATAGGGGAGTGGCGCTGGTGCCTTGGGGCAGGAAAGAGCTGTTTCCTGATTCCCAGCTGCAGTGCCTGTCTCCAGTATTGGCGCTAGTAGGCCGAGCACAGAGGTGTAAGCGTCTGTGCTTGGCGTCTCTGGCTGTTGTAGGCGGGGCTTCCGGCTGGTCTGATGCCATCTCAGTGACTGCCAGTTTGCGAGTAGGTGCCAGCAGGCCAGGAGGAAGGTGCAGCTGGCTGTGTGTCACAGTGGGGGGCCTTGGAGCTGAGTAGGCAGCCAGGGGGGTGGCGCCCCTGAACTCCTCAAAATTCCCAACCTGCTGGGCAGAGTGCACCCAGACAACCTTGTCCATCTATCCCTTCTCCCCGTAGCAAGCTCTGTGCAAATCCCGCCTCTTCAGCAGCCTTCTCGCTGCTAGGAAGACTCTCAGACTGACTGCCTTTCCTTTATCCCAGAGCAGCCAGATATGGATCCCCATCCTCCACAAATGGCCAGAATCTGTCTTTCAAGCACTTCACCTGTCCCAGCTCCCAACCTCAGCAACCTCCAGAGCACCACACAGTGTAGGTCTGTGGTCCAAAGCAGACCTCCAGGGCTGGGTGTTCAGTAGTTCTAGGCTTCCACCCCCTCTCTGCTCCATTTCTCTTCCTCCCACCAGTGAGCTGGGGTGGAGGAAGGGCTCGGGTCTGGCCTGATCAAGGCTTTCATACGTTACCCTGTTTTATGAGGTCTGCTCTGTTCATGGGGTCTATATGCAGTCTGGTGCAGCCTTCTTTCTTGTTGCTGTTTTAGGGCTAGTTGTATTAACTATATTTTCACACTATATGTGGTTTTGGGAGGAATTCTCTGTCTCACCTCTCACACCACCATCTTGAATCTGACTCTTGTATAACATTTTTGAAATGACAAACTGTAGAAATGGAGAAGAGATTTAGTGGTTCCCAGGGGCTAGAGGAGTAGAGACAGGACGGACACAGGGATGACTATGAAAGGGCAATATGAGGGATCCTCATGGTAATAGAACAATTCTGTATCTTGACCATGTCAATATATTGGTAGTGACACTGTACTACAGTTTGCAAAATGTTATAAATCGGGAAAACTGTGTAGGGTATATGTAATCTCTCTGTATTATTTCTTACAAATGCATATGAATCTACAATGATCTCAAGTAAAATGTTTAATTTTTAAAAAAGGAATGTGTTCTACAACTTAACAAAATGAGGAAATCATGTATGAACATACCAATAAATGCACAAAGATAATCTGACAAAATTCAACAGTGATTCAGGACTCAAAAGTTGGGGTGGTGGTGGCATCAATGAAACAAGAACAGCCAACATATTAATGGTGACATAATGAATCCTTTCCCCCAAAGACTGGACAAGGTAAGGATGCCCACTCTCACCATTTCTACTTCTGTATTATTCTGTTCTATTGTAGGTCCCACCCAACAAATTAAAACAATAAATAAAAGCATAAATATTAGAAGTAAAATTATGTTTATTTGTAAACTTTTTGATTGTATATATAGAAAACCCTAAGGAATATGCAAAAAAAAAGAAACCTACTAGAATTAATGAATTTAGCAAGGTTACAGGATACAGGCTCAATATAAATAACTGTATTCTATGTAATAGCAAAAATCAACTGAAAATTTTAAATACTACTTATGATATTAAAAAACAAAATACTTAGGAATAAATGTAACAGAAAATGTGGAGGACCTCTACAATGAAAACTATGAAAGACTCCTGAGAAAAATTTTTAAAAGATCTAAATAAATGCAGAGAATGTACTACATTCCTGAATTGAAGGGCTTAATGTCAATTTTCCCCAAGGTGATCTATGGATCAAATAAAATTATCAATAAAAATCCCAGCCAGCCTTTTTGGAGAAACTGAAAAACTGGTTGTAAAATACATATGGAAATACAGAATATTTAGAATAACCAAAACAATCATGAAAAAGAAAACAAAGATGTTTATACTACCTTATTTCAAGGTTTACTATAAAGCCACAGAAATCACTGTGGTATTGGTGCAAAGACAAATAGATCAATGGGACAGAATAAAGTCTAAAAGAGACCCACACACATACGGTCAACTTACTTCTGATCAAGGTACCAAGATAAATCAATAGCGAAATCAAAGTGTTTTTCAATAAATGGTGCTTGAACAAGTGGACATATATAAGAATAAATAAACTTCTATTCCTATCCCACATCAAACAAAAAATTAACTTGAAGCAAACTATCTAAACATAAGAACTAAAACTAAAGCTACTAGAGAAACAAAAAATAGAGTATCTTAGTGACTTTGGGATAGAGAAAGATTTCTTAGACAAAACACAAATAAGTACTAATCAGAAAAGAAAAAACATGTAGAGTTCATCAGAATTTAAAAGTTCTCATCAAAAGTCACCATTAAAGAATACAAATTGTAAGAGGTGCAAAAAAAGATGTGATAAGACAAGCTGGGAGGCAATGAGAGATCATTTGAGAGAAAATGGTAACTTGGACTAGGTAGAAATCAATGGAGATGGAAAGAAATTGATGGATTAAGACCTGTATAAGTGGTGGTTTGAATTCAGTTGATGATTTAATATGGTAGATAAAAGAAAGGGGAAAACAATTCCCATTAATAAAACATAAATGGGACATACAATCCCACAGCCTTTATGCACACACTGCTGCACTGTGTAACAGCAACAGGTAGCATTTACTGCACACTATGTTTCAGGCATGAGCTATAACTCTAAGGCATTCTTTTACTTCAATCCATATGACAACTTATGAGGTAGCTATTTTACTATCCCATTTTATAGATGGGGAATTTGCAACATAGCTTACAATGGTTATTTTAAATATCTGTAACTGCATAAGGTCAGCTTCTTAGTAAAACAGCATATTTTCTTATTTTGTACATACTATTTCATTGGATTCATATATCAGTTTTCTTCTCAATGGACATTTAGTTAATTTCATTTTTCATAATTACAGTTAACACAGCAAGGATAAATTCATTTAGTGCTTGTCTTAAATTACTTTCTTAGGATAGGGCCTCAATCAGTTAAATGGTAAAATCACCTAGATTTGATTACAATATACGAGAACAGAAAACTTTAAAAAATATTTATTGAAGTATAGTTGACATATTTAGTTTCAGATGGAGAACATAGTGATTTGACGTTTATATACATATGAATGCTCACCACCTAAGTGTAGCTATCATCTGTCACCATACAGCTATTACAGTATTATTGATATATTCCCTACACTGTTACTACAAAACTTTTTTTCCAAGCAAAATTTTTTAAAATTGTTTTTCAAACCAAATTGATCTCTGAATGGGTTTAGACAGTCTTACATTTAAAATAAGAATACTGTAATAAAATGCTTAGGAGGTACTCTACATAATCTAGTTCCGATCCCAGAATCACTCCAATGAAAGCTACCTCCCAGGCAGCCAAGCACTTGAAGAGTACTTCCAGATTTATGAAGGCCAAAAGATGTTCCTACCCTCTTCTAATATCACATCAAAAGAAGAGGGGGAAGAAAGGTAAGCCACAATCAAAGAGAAAATATTGACAACAGATTTATATGAAAAAGGACTTGCCTCCAGAAAACGTAAGGAATGCTTATAAATCAGTAATAAAAAGGGAAGAACACTTTTTAAAGCTGGCAAAAGAAGGTATCTGAGTGGCCAATAAACATATGAAAAGCTGTCAACCATTAATCATTAATTATCAGGGAAATGAAAACACAGTAGACTACCCAAATGTCCATGATGGATGAATGGATAAACAAAATGTGGTATATACATACAATGAAATATCATTCAGTTTTAAAAAGGAAGCTCTGATGTATGTCATGATGTAAATGAACCTTGAAGACATTACACTTAGTGAAATAAGCTAGACACAAGAACAGATGATTCCACTTATATAAGGTCCTGGAGTAGTTAAGAGACCACTTGTCACAAGAAACTAGTCTGTCACACAGAAAGTAGAATGGTGGTTGCCAGGTGCTGGAGGAGGAAGGAATGGGAAGTTACCGTTTAATGGGTACAGAGTTTCAGTTTGGGACAATGAAAGTTCTGGAGGCGGACGGTGTTGATGGTTGCACAACAATGTGAGTATACTCAGTGCCACAGAACTATAACCTCTTAGAAATGGTTAAAATGGTAAATTTTATGTATATAACATAAAAAAATCATCAAATCATAAAAAAATTCTGTAAGATACCATTTCACACCGACTACAATGGGTTAAAATGAAAAGTACTGGTAGATATTACCAAATATGTATGATGACATGGAGCAACCAGACCTCCCTTATATTGCTGAGAGTGTAAAATGATACAACCACTTTAAAAAGAGTTTGGCAGTGTCTTATAATATTAAACACACACCTGTGGCCCAAAATTTCATTCCTAGGGTTTACCCAAGAGAAATGAAAACACATATTCACCAAAAGATTTCTACACAAATGTACATAGTAGCTTTATTTACAATAGCCAAAAACTAGAAACAAGGAGAAAAGATCAATTATGGTATAATTATTCAGTGGAACACTACTTAACAAAACAACTTATGCTACAATACAGATTATTCTCAAAAATTGAGTGGAAGACATCACATAGTTGAATACATTTTATAGGAGTCTGTAAGAATTTCTCCAAGATGCAAAACTATAGTGAGAAAAATCAGAAGTGACTGCCTTTAGGGTGGAGAACTGGTTGGAAAGGGGCATGGGGGCTTCTGGTATAATGGAAATATTCTGTATTTTACTAATGCCATAGTTACAAGGATTTCCACATTTATCAAAACTCACTGAATTGTACACTTCACAACTGTACATGACTGAACATAAACTATGTTAATAAAAAAGGTGTAGTATATGTAGCAAACATAGCCACTATGTAACATCACAATATTTAGCCATTCCTCCAAAATCAGATTTCCTAGTTTTCACAAAATGTAAGATGACAACTCACACACAGAACAGTTCTTACCAAGATGTCTATTATGCATCCCATAAATGTCCAAAAGAGAATTCTTGATTTCTCCAGCCCACACTCAACACTCCCAATTTGTTCCTTCTCAAGCCTTTCCCACCTCAATAAATGGCACCAAAAAATCCACCAAGTTGTTAGGCCACAAGAAAATAAAAAGGAAAAATCATTCTTGACTGGCCTTCATCCCATACATTCGATCCATCAGCAAATGTTATTTTCCCCACCTGAAAAACATGTCCATTTCTCTACATCTCCACTACCACTTTCCTAGTCCAAACCACTGTCATGTCATGAGTGCAGGAGTCTCCTAACTGGTCTCTCTGCTTCCACTCCTGCCCCTCCTTCAATTCTTTCTCTACACAGCAGCTAGAGCAAATTTAAAATGTAAATCAGTGCCATGATCCTGCTTAACAACTGTACTTACAATATATCAAGTTCCCTCCGTGACTTTGTACCAGGTATTCTCAGAACACTCTTTCCCCAACTTTATGAATGGCCAGTTCCATCTTGTCTTTCTGGTATTGGCTAAAATGTTATCTATCATCCCAAAGACACCTTCCATGGCTACCCAATCTGACATAGCTAACTTCCCATCACTCTCCAATACCTCATCTGTTATGAGCTCAATATGGATCACCACGTGAATTACCTTTTTTATGATGTGTCACCCATGTGGGCAAGGGACCTTGTCTGTCTTGTTCAGCTAAAAAAAGTGCCTAAAGTGGGAAATGAGCTCAAATATTTATTCAATCAATGGATGAATTAGTTATAACAGATCTGACAGAAGTTACTCACTCAAAATCTAGAGTATCTAAATGTTTATATCTAGATGCCTTGGCTCTTCTCAGAAATGGTTCTAAAAATACAATATCCTTTAAGCAAATCTTATAAATGATACGAAATCTAACACAGCCCTACAAACAGAAGGAAGTCAGGAAATAGCAGATGAGTATAAACATACAATATTAAGTACAAAAAGGAATACTGGCTTAGTGTTTTCCATAAAAAATACAAAGGAAATAGAACAGCATTTCAAGCTGTTTTCAAATATTAATTTCAGAAATATATTTACATAAAATAAAGAGTGTAAAAAAAGAAAAAAAAAGGCAAATAAAGGAACAAAAAAGTACTCCTAAGGTAAAAAGAGTATGTCCATATAGAAATCAGAAACAAAGACAAACTCAGGTAGTTCTCTAGTAATTAACTAAGCAAGTATCAGAAAATTATGCTGACAGAACAGAAACAATGTATTAGCAGGCTCATCCATTGGATTTTTTTTGACATTTCATTAAGGAAATTTTCAAACATACACAGTGTAGGCAAAAGAGCATAATGAAACACCACTTACTCATCATGACTTGCAATAATTATCAGCACAGTCAATCTTGAATAACATGGAGGTTAGGGGCACCTACTGCCATTTGAAAATTTGTGTATAACTTCTGATGCCCCAAAAACTTAAATACTAAGTATTTCGACCTTACCAATAAAATAAACATAAAATTAACACATATTTTATGTTACATATTATATACTATAATCTTACAATAAAGTAAGCTAGAGAAAAGAAAAATGTTTTCAAACTGTCACAAAACTCTGAAACTTTTTCCAATATACATGTTGAAAAAACTCCACATAAAAGTGGACCCATGCAGTTCACACCCTTGTTAAAAGGTCAAGAATTTAAGAGATCAGGTGAATTTCCAATGCAACACAATTTCCAGAAAACTGATAATGGTAAAAGGCACAAAATACACATACTTTAGCGCTTACTTTCCCCTTCATGATCAGCCTCTGTCTACTTAATGTTACAAAAGTATGAATTTCAATACCTATCATTTATATGCCATCACAATCCTACCATGACTGCTTATTTGAGACAGATGAAGAATGAAAAGCTGTAATAACAAGAATTTGTAATCAGATGTGAAAAGACACTTACTTCTTCATTCAACATGAATCTTTAAGAACTAATATACATTAAAGTTTATTTGTTAATAACTGAGAATTTTAATAGTCTTAAAATATGTATTGCAACAGCAATTCAAGATGGCAGTGTGAGAGGTGAGACAGAGAACTCCTCCCAAAACCACATATAATATGAAAATATAGTTAATACAACTAATCGTAGAAGAGCAACAGGAAAGAAGGCTGCATCAGACTGCATACACCTGGAGAAAAGAGCAGACCTTAACAAACAGGGTAACACACCAAAGCTTTCATCCAGCAAAACCCAAGCCCTTCTCCCACCACAGCTCAGCGGTGGAAGGAAGAGAAACGGAGCAGGGAGGGGATGAAAGCCTAGGACTGCTGAACACCCAGCCCTGAAGATCTGCTTTGGGAGCGCAAACCTACAATGCATGGTGCTCTACAGATTAGTGGGATTGGAAAGGTAAGACAGGCAGAATACTTGAAGAGACAGAGATTCCAGCCATTCGTGGAGGACAGGGATCCACATCCAGCCGTCTGGGTCAAAGGAAACGTGGGTGGTCTGAGAGGCTTCTTAGCAGCAAGAGGGCTGTTGAAAGGGCGGGGTTTGCACAGAGTTTACTGCGTGAGAGAAGGGATAGGTGGACAAAGTTGTCTGGGTGTGCTCTGCCCAGCAGGTTGGGAACTTTCAGGAGCTTCAGGCGCTCTATCCCCATGGCTGGCTACTCGGCTCCGAGGACCCCCACTGTGATAAGCAGCTTGCTGCGCCTTCCTCCTGGCCTGCTGGCACCAGCTCACAAACCAGCAGTCCCTGCCCTGGCATCAGGCCACCCAGAGGGAGGCCCCGCCTACAGCAGCTACAGACACAAAGCACAGAGGCTTACACCTGTGTGGTTGGCACACTGGTTCTGAAACTGGAGACAGGCACTGCATCAGGGAAGCAGTAAACAGCTCTTTACTACCCCCAGGCACCAGCACCACTCCCCTGCGACTCTCAACATCATTCCAGGGACTGAGCAGCTCCAGAGACTAGAGCTTCTGGGCACTAGAGGGTGCCACTTACAAATATGAAATGTCAAAGGAACCTGTTACAAACAAAAATCTCACAAACATGAGAAAAAGGGCTAAATTACTGAACTCACCAATCTTCCTCAAAGAAAGTTCAAAATAAAAATCATAAACATGCTCATGGAGATACAGAAAAACATTCAAGAACAAAGGGACAAATTGAGGACGGAGATTCAACATTGAAAAATTCCATATCTGAAATGAAATATACAATGGAGAGATTTAATAGCAGATTCGATGTAGCAGAAGAGACGGTAAATGGAACAGAAATTAGAGAAGAGGAATACAAAGAAGCTGACACACAGAGACAAAAAAGGATTTCTAAGAATGAAAGAATATTGACAGAACTGTGTGACCAATCCAAATGGAACAATATTTGCATTATAGGTGTACCAGAAGAAGAGAGAGAAAAAGGGATAGAAAGTGTCATTTAGGAGGTAATTGCTGAAAACTTCCGCAATCTGGGGAAGGAGATAGTCTCTCTGGCCATGCAGGTGCACAGATCTCCCTTAGGGACCCAAGAAAGACAACACCAAGACATATAATAATTAAAATGGCAACGATCAAGGATAAGGACAGACTTTTAAAAGCAGCTAGAGAGAGAAAAAAGATCACATACCAAGGAAAACCCATCAGGCTAACTAACATCAGACTTTCCAAAAGAAACCTTACAGGCCAGAAGGGAGTGGGATGATATATTTAATACAATGAAACAGACGGGCCTAGAATGAGGAATACTCTACCCGGTAAGATTTTCATTTAAATTTGGAGGGATTAAACAATTTTCGGTTAAGCAAAAGCTGAGAGAATTTATCTCCCACAAACCACTTCTACAGGGCATTTTGGAGGGACTGCTATAGAACAAAGTATTCCTGAGGCTAAATAGCTGTCACGAGGGGAAATAAAACCACAGCAAAGGAAGTAAAACAATTAATTACTAAGCAGATGCAAAGCCAAATCAACTACCCCCAAGGTCAATCAAGGGATAGACAAAGAGTACAGAATATGATACCTAATATATAAAGAATGGAGGAGGAAGAAAAAGATGGAAAAAAAAAAGAACCTTTAGGTAGTGTTTGTGATAGCATACTAAGTGAGTTAAATTAGACTGTTAGATAAAGAGGAAATTACCCTTGAACCTCGGGTAACATGAATCTAAGGCCTGCAATGGCAATAAGTACATACCTATCGATAATCACTCTAAATGTAAATTGTCTGAATGCACCAATCAAAAGACACAGAGCCACTGAACAGATAAAAAAAAAAGACCCGTCTATATGCTGTCTACAAGAGACTCATTTCAAACCCAAAGACATACACAGACTGAAAGTGAAGGGATGGAAAAAGATATTTCATGCAACTAATAGGGAGAAAGAAGCAGGAGTTGCAGTACTTGTATCAGACAAAATAGACTTCAAAACAAAGAAAGTAACAAGAACAAAGAAGGACATTACATAATGATAAAGGGATCAGTCCAACAGCAGGATATAACTATTATAAATATCTATGCGCCCAACACAGGGTCACCTACATATGTGAAACAAATACTATCAGAATTAAAGGGGGAAATAGAATGCAATGTATTCATTTAAGGAGACTTCTACACACCACTAACTCCAAAGGACAAATCAGACAGAAAATAAGTAAGGACACAGAGACACTGAACAACATATTAAACAGATGGACCTAACAGACATCTACAGAACACTCCACCCAAAAGCAGCAGGATACACATTCTTCCCAAGTGCACATGGAACATTTTCAAGAATATATTATATACTAGGGCACAAAAAGAGCCTCAGTAAATTCAAAAAGATTGAAATTGTCCCAACCAGCTTCTCATATCACAAAGGTATGAAACGAGAAATAAATTACACAAGGAACGAAAAAGCCCACAAACACAAGGAGGCTTAATAATATGCTCCTAAATAATCAATGAATAAATGACCAAATAAAACAGAGATCAAACAATATATGGAGACAAATGACAGCAATGATTCAACACTGCAAAATCTGTGGGACACAGCAAAGGCCATGCTAAGAGGGAAATATATTGCAATAAAGGCCTACCTCAGGAAAGTAGAACAATCCCATATGAACAGTCTAAACTCACAATTAACAAAACTAGAAAAAGAAGAAAAAATGAGGCCCAAAGTCAGTAGAAGGAGGGACATAATAAAGATTAGAGCAGAAATAAATTAAAATCAAGTAGAATAAAACAATAGAAAGAATCAGTGAAACCAAGAGCTGGTTCTTTGAGAAAATAAACAAAATAGATAACCCCCTAGCCAGACTTATCAAGAAAAAAAGAGAGCCTACACACATAAACAGAATCAGAAATGAGAAAGAAAAATCACTACGGACACCACAGAAATACAAAGATTTATGAGAGCATACTAAGAAAAATTATATGCTAACAAACTGGATAACCTAGAAGAAATGGACAATGTTCTAGAAAAATACAACCTTCCAAGGCTGACCCAGGAAGAAATAGATAATCCAAATAGACCAATTACCAGCAAGGAAATTGAACTGGTAATCAAAAAACTACCTAAGAACAAAAAGTGGACCAGATGGTTTCACTGCTGAATTTTATCAAACATTTAGTGAAGACTTAATACACATCCTCCTTAAAGTTTTCCAAAAAGTAGAAGAGGAGGAAATACTCACAAACTCATTCTATGAGGCCAGCATCACTCTAACACCAAAACCAGGCAAAGACACTACAAAAAGAAAATTATAGACCAATATCACTGATGAACATAGATGTAAAAATCCTGAACAAAATATTAGCAAACCGAATTAAAAAATACATAAAAAAAACCATCCATCATGATCAACTAGGATTTATTCCAGGGATGCAAGGATGGTAAAACATTTGAAAATCCATCAACATCATCCACCACATCAAAAAAAGAAGGACAAAAACCACATGATCATCTCCATAGATACTGAAAAAGCATTCGAGAAAATTCAACATCCATTCATGATAAAAGCTCTCAACAAAATGGGTATAGAGGGCAAGTAACTCAACATAATAAAAGCCATATATGACAAACCAACAGCAAACATCATACTTAACAGCGAGAAGCTGAAAGCTTTTCCTTTAATATCGGGAACAAGACAAGGATTCGCACCCTCCCCACTTTTATTCAACATAGTTCTGGAGGTCCTTGCCACAGCAATCATACAACAGAAAGAAATAAAAGGCATCCACACTGGTAAGGAAGAAGTTAACCTGTCCCTGTTTGCAGATGACATGATATTGTACATAAGGAACTCTAAAGAATCCACTCCAACTACTAGATCTAGTAACTGAATTCAACAAAGTTGTGGGATACAAAATTAATATACAGAAATCTGTTGCATTACCCTAACGATGAACTAGCAGAAAGAGAAATCAGGAAAACAATTCCATTCACAATTGCATCAAAAAGAATAGAATACCTAGGAATAAATCTAACGAAGGAAGTGAAAGACCTATACCCTGAAAACTACAAGGCACTCCTAAGAGAAATTAAAGAGGACACTAACAACTGGAAATTCATCCCATGCTCTTGGCTAGGAAGAATAAATATTGTCAAAATGACTATACTACCTAAAGCAATCTACAGATTCAATGCAATCCCTATCAAAATACCAACAGCTTTCTTCAATGAACTGGAACAAATAATTCTAAAACTCATATGGAACCACAAAAGACCCCAAACAGCCAAAGCAATCCTGAGATGGAAGAATAAAACATGGGGGGGGGACTTAAGCTCCCCAACTCCAAGCTCTACTACAAAGCCACAGTAATCAAGACAATTTCTTACTGGCACAAGAACAGAACCATAGACCAATGGAAAAGACTAGAGGGTCCAGATATAAACCCAAGAATATATGGTCAAATATATGATAAGGGAGCCATGGACATACAATGGAGAAATGACAGCCTCTTCAACAACTGGTGTTCCAAAACTGGACAGCTACATGCAAGAGACTGAAACTGCATTATTGTTTAACCTGATACACAAAAGTAAACTCGAAAGGGATCAAAGAACTGAATGTAAGTCATGAAACCATAAAACTCTTAGAGGACAACATAGGTGAAAATCTTCTGAATATAAACATGAGCAACTTCTTCCTGAACACATCTCCTTGAGCAAGGGAAACAAAAGCAAAAATGAACACATGGGACGACATCAAACTAAAAAGCTTCTGTACGGCAAAGGGCAAAATCAACAGAACAAAAAGGCATCCTACAGTATAGGAGAATTTGTAAATACATATCTGACAAGGGGTTAACATCCTAAATATATAAAGAACTCACATACCTAAACAGCCAAGAAGTAAATAATCCAATTAAAAAATGGGCAGAGGACATGAATAGACACTTCTCTAAAGAAGAAATTCAGATGGCCAACAGGCACATGAAAAGATGCTCCACATCGCTAATCATCAGAGAAATGCAGATTAAAACCACAATGAGATATCACCTCACACCAGTGAGGATGGCCAACATCCAAAACACAAACAACAACAAATGTTGGCGAGGATGTGGAGAAAAGGGAACCCTCCTACACTGCTGGTGGGACTGCAAATTAGTTCAACCATTGTGGAAAGCAGTATGGAGGTTCCTCAAAAAATTCAAAATAGAAATACCATTTGACCCAGGAATTCCACTCCTAGAAATTTACCCTAAGAATGCAGCAGCCCAATTTGAAAAAGACAGATGCACCCCTATGTTTATCGCAGCACTATTTACAATAGCCAAGAAATGGAAGCAACCTAAGTGTCCATCAGTAGATGAATGGATAAAGATGTGGTACATATACAAAATGGAGCACTATTCAGCCATAAGAAAGAAACAAATTCTACCATTTGCAACAACATGGATGGAGCTGTAGGTATTATGCTTATAAATAAGCCAGGTGGAGAAAGACAAGTGTCAAATGATTTCCCTCATTTGGGAGTATAACAACGAAGCAAAACGGAAGGAACAAAACAGCAGCAGACTCACAAACTCCAAGAAGGGACCAGCAGTTACCAAAGTGGAGGGTTGTGGCAGAGCCAGTGTGGAGGGAGGTGGCGATTGAGTGGTATTATATTTAGTACACATGGTGTGAAGAGTCACAGGGAAAACAGTGTAGCACAGAGAAGGCACATAGTGAGTCTCTGGCATCTTACTACACTGATGGACAGTGACTGCAATGGGGCATGCGTGGGGCCTTGACACTATGGGTAAATCAAGTAACCACATTGTTTTTCATGTGAAACCTTAATAAGAGTGTGTATTAATAATACCTTAATAAAAATATTTTTTAAAAACCCTAAGGAATCCACTCCAAAACTGCTAGAACTAATATCTGAATTCAGCAAAGTTGCAGGATTCAAAATTAATACAACGAAATCTGTTGCTTTCCTATACACTAATTATGAACTAGCAGAAAGAGAAATCAGGAAAACAATTCCACTCACAATTGCATCAAAAAGAATAAAATACCTAGGAATAAACCTAACCAAGAAAGTGAATGACCTAATGCTCTGAAAACTACAAGACACTCATGAGAGAAATTAAAGAAGATACCAATAAATGGAAACACATCCCATGCTCATAGATACAAAGAATTAATATTGTCAAAATAGCCATTGTGCCTAAAGCAATCTATAGATGCAACACAACCTTATCAAAATACCAAGAGCATTCTTCAACAAATTAGAGCAAATAGTTCTAAAGTTCATGTGGAACCACAAAAGACCTCGAATAGCCAGAGCAATCCTGAGAAGGAAGAATAAAGCAGTAGGGATTATGCTCCCCGACGTCAAGCTCTACTACAAAGCCACACCAACCAAGATAATTTGGTACTGGCACAAAAACAGAACCACAGACCAATGGAACAGATTAGAGAGCCAAGCTATAAACCCAAGCATATATGGTCAATTAATATATGATAAAAGAGCCATGGATATACAATGGGGAAAAGACAGCCTCTTCAACAACTGGTGCTGGCAAAACTGGACAGCTACATGGAAGAGAATGAAACTGGATTATTGTCTAACCCCACAAACAATAGTAAATTCAAAATGGATCAAAGACCTGAATGTAAGTCATGAAACCATAAAACTCTTAGAAAAAAACATAGGCAAAAATCTTTTAGACATAAATATGAGCAACCTATTCATGAACATATCTCCCCAGGCAAGGGCAACAAAAGCAAAAATGAACAAGTGGGACTATATCAAACTAATAAGCTTCTGTACAGCAAAGGATACCATCAGTAGAACAAAAAGACTTCCTACGGTATGGGAGAATATATTCATAAACGACATATCCGATAAGGGGTTGACATCCAAATTAAAGAGCTGACACACCTCAACAAACAAAAAGCAAATAAGCCAATTAAAAAATGGGCAGAGGAGCTGAACAGACACTTCTCCAAAGAAGAAATTCAGATGTCCAACAGGCACATGAAAAGATACTCCACATCACTAATCATCAGAGAAATGCAAAGTAAAACCACAATGAGATATCACCTCACACCAGTTAGGATGGCCACCATCCAAAAGACAAACAACAACAAATGTTGGCGAGGATGTGGAGAAAGGGGAACCCTCCTACATTTCTGGTGGGAATGTAAACTAGTTCAACAACTGTGGAAAGCACTATGGAGGTTCCTCAAAAGCTTAAAATGGAAATACTATTTGACCCAGGAATTCCACTCCTAGGAATTTTTTTTCATAGTCTTTTTGTTTTTAATTAAGGGAGGTAAAAGCCTAGCATAAATACTTTTTTTTTCTTGTTCTCAGATTACAATTTTTTTTAATTTTTTTATTTTGGTATCATTAATCTACAGTTACATGTGCAACATTATGGTTACTAAACTCCCCATTTCATCAGGTCCTCCCCACTTACCCCATTACAGTCACTGTCCATCAGCATAGTGAGATGCTACAGAATCACTACTAGTCTTCTCTGAGTTGTACAGCCCTCTCCGTGCCCCCCCTCAACATTACGTGTGCTAATCATAATGCCCCTTTTTCCCCCTTATCCCTCCCTTCCCACCCATCTTCCCCAGTCCCTTTTCCTTTGGTAACTGTTAGTCCATTCTTGGGTTCTGTGAGTCTGCTGCTGTTTTTTTCTTTCAGTTATTTTCTTTGCTCTTATGCTCCTCATATGAGTGAAATCATTTGATACTTGTCTTTTTCTGCTTGGCTTATTTCACTGAGCATAATACCTTCTAGCTCCATCCATGTTGTTGCAAATGGTAGGATTTGTTTTCTTCTTATGGCTGAATAATATTCCATTGTGTATATGTACCACCTCTTCTTTATCCATTCATCTACTGATGGACACTTAGGTTGCTTCCATTTCTTGGCTATTGTAAATAGTGCTGTGATAAACATAGGGGTGCATATGTCTTTTTCAAACCGGGCTGCTGCATTCTTGGGGTAAATTCCTAGGAGTGGGATTCCTGGGTCAAATGGTATTTCTATTTTGAGTTTTTTGAGGAACCTCCATACTGCTTTCCACAATGGTTGAACTAATTTGCAGTCCCACCAGCAGTGTAGAAGGGTTCCCTTTTCTCCACATCCTCGCCAACATTTGTTGTTGTTTGTGTTTTGGATGTTGGCCATCCTTGCTGGTGTGAGGTGATATCTCATTGTGGTTTTAATTTGCATTTCTCTGATGATTAGCAATATGGAGGATCTTTTCATGTGCCTGTTGGCCATCTGAGTTTCTTCTTTGGAGAAGTGTCTATTCATGTCCTCTGCCCATTTCTTAATTGGATTATTTGTTTTTTGTTTGTTGAGGTGCATGAGTTCTTTATATATTTTGGATGTCAACCCCTTATCAGATATGTCATTTATGAATATATTCTCCCATACTGTAGGATGTCTTTTTGATCTACTGATGGTATCCTTTGCTGTACAGAAGCTTTTCAGCTTGATATAGTCCCACTTGTTCATTTTGCTTTTGTTTCCCTTGCCCTGGGACACTCCTAGGAATTTACCCTAAGAATGCAGCAGCCCAGTTTGAAGAAGACATATGCTCCCTTATGTTTACTGCAGCACGATTTACAAAAGCCCAGAAATGGAAGCAATCTAAGTGTCCATCAGTAGATGAATGGATAAAGAAGATGTGGTACATATATACAATGGAATATTATTCAGCCATAAGAAAATAAATCCTACCATTTGCAACAACATGGATGGAGCTAGAGGGTATTATGCTCAGTGAAATAAGCCAAGCCGAAAAAGACAAGTACCAAATGATTTCACTCATCTGTGGAGTATAAGAACAAAGTAAAAACTGAAGGAACAAAACACCTGCAGACTCACAGAACCCAAGAATGGACTAACAGTCGCCAAAGGGAAAAGGACCGGGGAGGGTGGGTGGGAAGGGAGGGCGGGGGGGGGGCACGGGGAAGGCAGTATAGCACAGAAAAGGCAAGTAGTGACTCTATAGCATTTTACTATGCTGATCAAGTGACTGTAATGGGGTATGTGGTGGGACTTGATAATGGGGGGAAGAATCTAGTAACCACAGTGTTGCTCATGTGATTGTATATTATTGATACCAAAATAAAAAATAAAAAAATGTGTATTACTTGTTGACAAGTATTCTTCTATTTAGTTCTATACTAATAGAAACTTTTTAAAAACCAGTATGTAACAAACTGCCCTTTCCTTTTACTATCAGAACTTACCTGTATGTAAAACACAACATTAATGTATTATTCAAAACTCATCAAATAGGTTTACTGTATTATAGAGTTCCTTTATTAGGTGAAAACAGTAAATGTAAAACAAGTGGGTGCCACCATCTGGGTTCCTAATCATATGAAAAGAGTAAGGAACAGGGTTTCATCAATTACAGGGCTAACATCTTCATGTCACAAGAAGAGGTACAGCTGAAGTAGGACATCTAGGAGCTAAAAGACCAATCTTTGATGCTTTTTATTTTCTACTTTTCTATCAACATATAGAACCTATATAGTAAGTCTACATATTTTAAGTATACAGCTCAGTGAATTTTTACACATTAATTTACCCACATAACCACCACCCAAATCAAGACACAGAATATTCTGAATTCAAAGGTTGCACTGTGTCCCCAGAAATATAAATCATTATTCTGATATCTACTGTGAACGATTAGTTTAGCCTGTTTTTGAACTTCATATAAATAGAATTGTAAAGGTTCTCTCCTAAAGTGTTTGGCTGCTTTTGCTCAACACTTCATCTGTGAGATTCATTTTTATTGTTGCATGTAGCAATAGCTCACTCTTTCTATGGCTATGTGGCAAATTACCTCAATGCATTTATCCATTCTACTGTCAATAGCAGTAGGATTATTTCCAGTTTGAGGGCTATTATGAATAAAGAACTAAGGTTTTTATATGTGTTCATGGTGGGCAAATGTACATACACATTAATACTGAGCATATTTACATAGGAAGTCATAGAGTAGATATAGGAATATTTTGTTCAAATGCTGAACTGTCAGGATTTCCAAACTACCAAATGCCACACTAAGTATGAGACTTTACTGTATCACCTCGCTTGTAAGAAGCCATTAGATAACAAAGTCAGGTAGCCCTAAATGGTCTTCCACCCATTATGCAACTGAGACAGTTGCCACACTGATCCATAAACTATAAATAAAACACTTACAGATCTACAGACTTCCATCTCATCTGCTAAAACACAGAACTCACAGCATTCAGACCTCAGGAACAATTCCTTAGACTGCTAAGGACAATTATGATCAAAAGTTGTTTGTAAGTGAGTGGTTAGTTAAGGATTTCTGAAAAACATGTATTTTTCCATGCATCTATCTGGAAAGGTATTTGTAGAATCAAAATCTTGAGAATGGCAGAGATCTTAAAAGAAAATATCTAAACAATCTTAGTACTAAGTCCATATCTTCCATTAAAGGCAGAATAGTGAAAAGGGCATGGACTTGTACATTCAGACATCACAAGCTCAGATTCACTTGTGAACCTCTCCTACCAGCAATGTGACCTGGGCAAATTATCCTAATCTGAGTCTCAACTGTCCCAACTATAAAATGGGAATTATACCAATTATACCACCACCTCATTGAACCATTGTGAAGATTAAATGAGATAATCAATATGGCTTCTATCATATAGGATATTTTATTTCAAATGTCTCCTTTTAGCAGAAAGAATACAGCCAGAAAGGAGACTTGAGTTATGGCCCGAGAAAATCATACTACGATGTCCACTTCCCCTCTCACTCAAACACAACTACAAAAATGCCTGAATTACCTCTACAACGTCTTGGAAATGAAGTTCCAATCTTCAAACTAGAATACCAATATCCCTAGAGGTATACAAAGATATGCAAGCAAGGGGATCAGTTTCCACACGATTCTTTCATAAACCTGTTCTGCCTAAATAATCGGATTATCAATAAAAGATTTTCGACTATAAAATGTATTACTTTAGGGCACAAGTCAGAAAACTGAGGTCCATGGACCAAATCTGGCCCATTACCAGTAAAGTTTTATTGGAACATAACCATGCTCAGATGTTTGTTTACGGTCTGTGGCTGTTTCTGCACTACAATGAGAGAGTTGAGTAGTTATGGCAGAGACCACATGGCCCACAAAAACCTTTACAGAAAAAGTTTGTGGACTCCTGCTTCAGGATAAAATTCTGTGTGAAAGTAGAATGGATTCAAGTTCAAAATGGAAAAAAAAACATGAAACAAGTTCCTAGAATGATACAAATTACCAAAACTGACTCAAGAACTAATACTTCTACTCACAGACCTCAACACCCAAAAAGCAAATAACCCTATTAAAAAATGGGTGGAGGATATGAAGACACTTCTCCAAAAAAGAAATTCAGATGGCCAACAGGCACATGAAAAGATACTCCACATCACTAATTATCAGGGAAATACAAATTAAAACCACAATGAGATATCACCTCACACCAGTTAGGATGACCAACATAGAAAAGACTAGGACCACAAATGCTGGCAAGGATGCGGAGAAAGGGGAACCCTCCTACACTGCTGGTAGGAATGTAAGCTAGTTCAATCACTGTGAAAAGCAATATGGAGGTTCCTAAAAAAACTAAAAATAGAAATAGAAATACCATTTGACCGGGAATTCCACTCCTAGGAATTTACCCAAAGAAAACAACTTCTCAGATTCAAAGACATATGCACCCCTATATTTATCGCAGCACTATTTACAATAGCCAAGATATGGAAGCAGTATCAAATGATTTCACTCATATGTGGAGTATAAGAACAAAGAAAAAACTGAAGGAACGAAACAGCAGCAGACTCACAGAACCCAAGAACAGACTAATAGTTACCAAAGGGAAAGGGACTGGGGAGGACGGGTGGGAAGGGAGGGACAAGGGGGCAAAAGGGGCATTACGATTAGCAGATGTAATGTTGGGGGGGCATGAGGAGGGCTGTACAACTCAGGGAAGACAAGTAGTGATTCTACAGCATCTCACTATGCTGATGGACAGTGACTGTAATGGGGTTGGTGGTGGGGGGGAACCTGATGAAGGGGGGAGTTTAATAACCATAATATTGCACATGTAATTGTAGATTAATGATACCAAAATAAATTATAAAAAAAAAAGATACGGAAGCAACCGAGGTGTCCATCAGTAAATGAATGGATAAAGAAGATGTGGTACATATACACAATGGAATACTATTCGGCCATAAGAAACAAACAAATCCTACCATCTGCAACAACATGGATGGAGCTGGAGGGTATTATGCTCAGCGAAATAAGCCAGGCGGAGAAAGACAAGTGCAAATGATTTCCCGCATTTGTGGAGTATAACAACGAGGCAAAACTGAAGGAACAAAATAGCAGCCGATTCACAGACTCCAAGAAGGGACTAGTGGTTATCAAAGGGGAGGGGTGGGGAAGGGCAGGTGGGGAGGTAGGGAGAAGGGGATTGTGGGGTATCATGATTGGTGCACATGGTGCGTGTGGGGTCACAGGGAAAACAGTGTAGCTCAGAGAAGACAAATAGGGACTCTGTGGCATCTTACTACACTGATGGAGAGTGACTACAATGGGGTATGGGGGGGACTCGGTAATAAGGGTGCATGTAATAACCACATTGTTTTTCTTGTGAAACCTTCATAAGGGTGTATACCAATGATACCTTAATAAAAATAAAACTAATACTTGTTACAAGAAGTAATAGAAAATCTGGATACACCTATATAAAGTAAAGAAATTCAATTAATAATTAAAATTTTCCCACAAAGAGAAGTCCAGGTCTAGAGGACTTCACTAGTAAATTCTATCAAACATATAGCAAGAAATAATTTAAAATCCTACACACTCTTCCAGAAAGTAAAAGAGGAAGGAACATTTTCCCCAAATGATTTTATAAAGATAGCATGACTCTGCCAAAAACATCATAAGAAAAAACTCAGACCAATATACCTCTTGTACATAGACCCAAATTCTTAACAAAGTGTTAGCTAATTGAATTCAGCAACATATAAAACCATGATTAAGTAGGGTTCATTCCAGGAACACAAGATTGGCTTAGCATCTGAAAATCAAGTAATGTAATATACCATTTATACATATTTTATACATATCTTAGAGGTTTTTAAATATAAAAAGGGCTATTTACATATTTTTAAAACATCATATTGCTCTTAGATAACTTTGTATTTATTTTTAAAAAGTCAATATTTACATGTCAGAAATCACATCTTTTTAAACTACTTTAAATTAAATATTCAAACTATTTAAATTTATGATGAAAAATTTCAGATGCCAACTTAAAAGTGTGTAAGAGATACACAGATTTCCCAATGTTTTGGACACTCTCAAGCAAAAATATTTTAAGACCACTGATTCTGAATACACCTGAAATGACAAGGGGAAAAAGAATCACACCAAAACAATCAAGTCCACTGCATCTTCAGAATGTCAATAAAAAACTACTTTTTAAAATTTGACAAATTCTGACTCCACTTAACTTCCACCCCAAAACTAATTTACAAAGTACCGAGACCTAAACCTAATTACCCAGGTGTGGGCCAACAAGTGAAGGGATCAAGTGAGGTAACCTTCCTTTCTCATTCTAGGTTTTATATTCTCCTGATGTCTACTACTGTAGGTCACATCAGTTCTTCTCACAGGCTAACCACATCACTGATTCAGATGACTGACATGCCATACCTTTTAATTTCACGAACCTTCTTAAGGCCACATCTTACTGTCATGAACTGATAATAACTGAATTTTTTAACCCAAGTTAAATTCCTCACTTTATATGACCCTTCCAATTCATTAAACTGCACTGGGTAAATCTTGAGATTAAGCAGGTGATACTTTCTCTCTTAATAAAGGCAACAAATTTGATAAGCACACCATTCAGATAAGACTTCAAATACATATGGTATATAAAGGAAGTGACAAAGCCTCAAATCAGCTCACCAGAATCCTAGCAGTAAATTATGTCCATAAATCAAACCTCTCCAGAGATAGATGTTCAAAGTTCATCTAATTTTACCACAATTGTAAATTCCCCATCTTACCAACCAGGTCATCATTAAAAGATTGAATAAATGCCTGGCTAAAATTCTGAAAAGCTCTATTAACAGTACACTCCTTTGAGACACAAATTTGGAAGTCCTGTCCTGTTGTTCTGGCTGAATTTAAAACTCTTAGTACCCCCGCTCCTCTGGCTGATGAGAACAGAAAAATGACACATTTTCCACTGTACATTAATTATGTTCCTCACTTGTAGCTGCAGGATGATTGTTAGGACACCTAGCTCTGAATTGGGAGATTCGCTGAAAACCAACTGGCCAAGCAGGGAAGGACTATGCTTCCCACACACGAAAACACAAACCACTCAACATGTCAATTATCGATAAATTCAATATCACATACAGAGTACTGATGATAATAAGCTCAGACTTACACCAATAGCAGGAAAGAATCAAGGGGAAGTCCCCAAGATTCAGAAGTTGCACCCTGGCAGGTATGATTAATTTCTCTGCCGCTTTTCCCTCTCAGACCTCAGTTCACCTCTGTCCTGAAGCTATCAGTCAGGGATGTGGCATTCGCGCTCTTCCCCGCCACTCTAGACCATTGTGCAAAAGTAAAGTGAGGCATGGAGCAATAGGTGGGGCGAGCTGCAGCAGCCACAGACGAGGCTAAAACTTAGGCTAAGCCTTGGGCCATTTATGCCTCACACCTGCACAATTCCCAAACTATTTAGAATCCTCCTGTCCTCAGCCTCGTACCCCCAATCATATCCCTGGGGCAACCCCTAGTACCTGAACCCTGCTCACCCGATGTGGCCCGCAGCGCCAGCCCGCCTCGATAAAGGACAGAAAGGCCTGGTACCCCGAACTCTAAAAGCAAAATCGCCTGGAAACCCGGAAGCCCCCTCCCACGAGCACCCACAAACCAGCCGCCTGCCCTCGCTCCCACCTCCACGCCGTCTGGCCTGCGCCTTCTCCACACACCACGCGAAGCCGACCGCACACCACCAAATGACCCAGAGACTGAGAGGCTTCACACCCACCCCCACAGCCGCGGCCACCGCCGCCGGAAGCTCCCCTCGTCTCCTCGCCACCGTCTGAGGTCACTTCCGGCGCGACGCCTTGGAAACCGGAGGGCCGGTCCTAGGGGGGCGGGGCGCCAGGGAATTTCAGAGCTTGGGAAGCAGCCTTTCGGAGCCGCGCTAGGACTGCTATTTTCCCTGCCCCACCCCCGCACCCCCCGCACCCCCGCCCCACTTCTTGGGTCGGGTGGGGTAGTGGGTGGAGTTGGGCTCTTCACCACTCTCGGCCCAAATACCCGGGGTACTCCGTTGTCATGCAGTCTTGATGAGTCTCTCTTTCGCTAATCGCTGAACAAGAAAGGAGGACTTTGGGGAGGAGGGGATAGGTCTGGGGATGTGGACCCCATTTTTGATTTGTTGCGGCTGTGGGACGCAGTAAGTAAGCCCCTTTGACGAATTAAAGAAGACAAGAAATTCCCTTTGCGGTTGATCTTCAAAGTTTATCAGCTCCTTTTGGGGTTGGTGCCAGCCAATCAATCTTGACGCGCCCCGCCCCCGCACCTTGGTACAGCCCATGGTAGATGCGAAAATGCAACTCTCCTCTCCATAGATAGCATTTTAGAGCTCTGACAGTCTTGATTTTGGACAAAACAGGCGTTTAAGACCAAGACTGAAGGTAATGAAGAATTTGAGGGCTTACAGTTTGCAAGGTCGTCTTGAAGCCTGATACCTGGTTTGGGAGCCACTACTTGGGCAAGCAGTATAGAGTAGGACATTGGTTCCAAACTTGGCACTACAAAATCAGTTGAGGAACTTTATTATAAAATTTCCTCTTTGCAGGGAATCCCCTCCCTTACCGTACCATCAGAGATTCAGTTTTAGTAGTCTGGAGGTGCCTTAAGAAGCTATTATTTTGAAGGTTCTTATAGGCATTTTTTTTTTGCAAATCAGCTACAGTACTCTGGAGATAAAGTAGAGATAATAGCCAACAAAAGTTGCTGTGAAATTAAACGAGATAATGTGCATCTGAACATGGTTGATGTTCCTGGAAAAGGTGGTTAATTCTCTTGTGTCTTCCTTTGGTTAGGGTTCTACAGTCGACTCAAGATGATTTTTTTTGTTTTTTGCTATTATTAATATACAATTACATGAGCAACATTATGGTTACTAGACTCCCCCTATTATCAAGTCCCCGCCACATACCCCATTGCAGTCACTGTCCATCAGCATAGTAGGACGTTATAAAATCACTACTTGTCTTCTTCGTGTTATAGTGCCTTCTCCGTATCCCCCCACCCCCGCTACATTATGTGTGCTAATTGTAATAGCCCTTTTTCCCCTTATCCCTACCTTCCCACCCATCTTCCCCAGTCCCTTTTTCTTCGGTAACTGTTAGTCCATTCTTGGGTTCTGTGAGTCTGCTGCTGTTTTGTTCCTTCAGTTTTTTCTTTGTTCTTATACTGCACAGAAGAGTGAAATCATTTGTTACTTGTCTTTCTCCGCCTGGCTTATTTCACTAAGCATAATACCCTCTAGCTCCATCCATGTTGTTGCAAATGGTAGGATTTGTTTTCTTCTTATGGCTGAATAATATTCCTTTGTGTATATATACCACATCTTCATTATCCATTCATCTACTGATGGACACTTAGGTTGCTTCCATTTCTTGGCTATTGTAAATAATACTGCGATAAACATAGGGGTGCATATGTCTTCTTCAAACTGGGCTGCTGCATTCTTAGGGTAAATTCCTAGGAGTGGAATTCCTGGGTCAAATGGTATTTCTATTTTGAGTTTTTTGAGGAACCTCCATACTGCTTTCCACAATGGTTGAACTAGTTTACATTCTCACCAGCAGTGTAGGAGGGTTCCCCTTTCTCCACATCCTCGCCAACATTTGTTGTTGTTTGTCTTTTGGATGGCAGCCATCCTAACTGGTGTGAGGTGATATCTCACTGTCGTTTTAATTTGCATTTCTCTGATGACTAGTGATGTGGAACATCTTTTCATGTGCCTGTTGGACATCTGAATTTCTTCTTTGGAAAAGTGTCTGTTCAGCTCCTCTGCCCATTTCTTAATTGGCTTATTTGCTTTTTGTTTGTTGAGGTGCGGGAGCTATTTATATAATTTGGATGTCAACCCCTTATTGGGTATGTCATTTATGAATATATTCTCTCATACTGTAGGATGTTTTTTGTTCTACTGATGGTATCCTTTGCTGTAAAGAAGCTTTTTAGTGCGATATACTCCCATTTGTTCATTTTTGCTTTTGTTTCCCTTGCCTGGGGAGATATGTTCATGAAGAAGTTGCTCATGTTTATGTCCAAGAGATTTTTGCCTATGTTTTTTTCTAAGAGTTTTATGGTTTCATGACTTACATTCAGGTCTTTGATCCATTTTGAGTTTACTTTTGTGTATGGGGTTAGACAGCAATCCAGTATCATTTTCTTACATGTAGCTGTCCAGTTTTGCCAACACCAGCTGTTGAAGAGGCTGTCATTTCCCCATTGTATATCCATGGCTCCTTTATCGTATATTAATTGACCATATATGCTTGGGTTTTTATCTGGTCAAGATGATTTTTTAAACTCACAGGAGAGGCAGTCTTCCATCCTGTGGCTGTTCTATGCTGCAAGCATTGCTGTGGCCCAGAGGTCAGCTGGTTGTTATGTCTACCCTTACATCACCTTTTGTGGTACCTGCCAAATAATAGGTGCTAAAATAAGTGTCTGTTGAAGGAATGAAAGGATTGTCCTAAGACCCCCTACGTAGACTTTCCTGAGAGCTCAACCTGGGAAGCTCTAGTCAGATGTGAAGTCCTGGTTAGTCAACTATTAAACTTGGGAAAAGAGATCAACAACTGCCTTCATTCCACTATGAACTGCTTGGCTTAGAGAATTATGCTGCATGGTTTTTGAACTTTGACCTCATGGATGGATCAATCACCCAGTCTTTTAAATCTTTTAATGCTTTTCAGCATTACTGTTTTTCTCATTTGGCCTATAGGGAGTGGCAAATACATTTGTAATTGGAAAAAGGAACATCGTTTTCTCTAAATTATGTCTCCATTCTTTGTCTAAAGCTGGTCATCTGAGAAAGGGTTGTTTCCCTTCCTGACTCGAGCACAGAAACATTGCTCTCATTAAGTTCTTTCAGAAACCACAAGCCAGTGGCATCCTGCAAAAGTTGTTAAAAACACAATTTTAGGCCTCACTAGCAGTCTGTTTCAGTAAGCCTGGAGTAGGATTCAGGAGTCTATAGTTTAACAAGCTCCCCAGGGAGTTCTGATGCTGGCGGCTAGAAGACCACACTTTTGGAGCCATATCAAGTATTTTTCTTAATATTACATGGAAAAGCCTCTTAGGACTACCATTCTCTACCCAAGCCTCCTATCACCCACCTCATGCCCAAGCCACACAAACAGAAATTGACAAAGTTCACTCTTCCAAAGCCTAAGTTAATCCTTTCCCTTCTTGCCTATTACCCTGGGTTCCGAAGGCTGCTATGCTAATGCATATCCAGGTTTACGTAAAAGGTATGTTCTCTCAGTAGAATCTAGAATTTGGTGCATTCATTAATTATACAACAAATTCAAATTAAGATTAGCATTATGGGCCAAATAGCTGTCACCAGAGGAAATAAAATAACAGTAAGGAAAGTAGAACAATTAGTTGCTAAGCAGATGCAAAATCAAATCAACTACCCCCAAAGTCAGTCAAGGGATAGACAAAGAGTACAGAATATGAAACCTAATATATAAAAAATGGAGGAGGAGGAAGAAAAAAAAAGGACCTTTACGTTGTGTTTGTGATAGCATACTGAGTTAAATTAGACTGTAATAGAGTAAGGGAATTACCTTTGAACCTTTGGTAACTGCGAATCTAAAGCCTGCAATGGCATTAAGTACATACGTATCAATAATCACCCTAAATGTAAATGGTCGGAATGCACCAAACAAAAGACATAGAGTCACTGAATGTATAAAAAAACAGGACCCATCTATATGCTGCCTGCAAGAGACTCACCTCAAACCCAAAGACATACACAGACTGAAAGTAAAGGGATGGAAAAAGATATTTCATGCAACTAATAAGGAGAAAAAGGCAGGAGCTGCAGTACTTGTACCAGACAAAATAGACTTCAAAACAAAGAAAGGAACAACAGAAAAGAAGGACATTACATAATGACAAAGGGGTCAGTCCAACAAGCGGATATAACTATTATAAATATCTCTGCACCCAACACAAGATCACCTACATATGTGAAACAAATACTAACAGAATTAAAGGGGGAAATAGAATGCAATGCATTCATTTTAGGAGACTTCAACACACCACTCACTTCAAAGGACAGATCAACCAGACAGAAAATAAGTAAGGACACAGAGGCACTGAACAATACATTAGAACAGATGGACCTAACAGACATCTACAAAACATTCCACCCAATAGCAGCAGGATACACATTCTTCTCAAGTGAACATGGAACATTTCCCACAATAGAATACTTACTAGGCCACAAAAAGCCTCAGTAAATTAAAAAAGACTGAAATGGTACAAACCAACTTCTCAGATCACAAAGGTATAAAACTAGAAATAAATTGTACAAAGAAAACAAAAAGGCCCCCAAACACATGGAGGCTTAACAACATGCTCCTAAATAATCAGTGGATCAATGACCAAATTAAAACAGAGATCAAGCAATATTGGAGACAAATGAAAAACAATAGCACAATGCTCCAACTTCTGTGGGACGCAGCAAAGGCAGCTGTAAGACGAAAATATATAGCAATCCAGCCCTACTTAAAGAAGGAAGAACAATCCCAAATGAATAGTCTAAATTCACAGTTATTGAAACTGGAAAATGAAGAACAAATGAGGCCCAAAGTCACCAGAAGAAGGGACATAATAAAGATCAGAGAAGAAATAAATAAAATTGAGAAGAATAAAACAATTGAAAAACATTAATGAAACCAAGAGCTGGTTCTTTTAGAAAATAAACAAAATAGATAAACACATAGCCAGACTTATTAAAAAAAAAGAGAGAATATACACACATAAACTGAATCAGAAATGAGAAAGGAAAAATCACTACGGTCATCATAGAAATACAAAGAATTATTAGAGAATACTATGAAAATCTATATGCTACTGAACTGGATAACCTAGAAGAAATGTACAACTTTCTCAAAAAAATAGCAACCTTCCAAGACTGATCCAGGAAGAAACAGAAAATCTAAACAGACCAATTACCAGCAAAGAAATTGAACAGGTAATCAAAAAACTACCCTAGAACAAAACCCCCGCACCAGATGGATTCTCCACTGAATTTTATCAGGCATTTAGAGAAGAAATAACACCGATTCTCCTTAAAGTTTTCCAAAAAATAGAAGAGGAGGGAATACTCCCAAACTCATTCTATGAAGCTAGCATCATTCTAGTACCAACAGCAGACAAAGACACCACAAAAAAGAAAACTACAGACCAATATCCCTGATAAACAGAGATGCAAAAATACTCAACAAAATATTAGCAAACTGAATTCAAAAATACATCAAGAGGATCATACAGAATGATCAAGTGGTATTCATCCCAGGGATGCAAGGATGGTACAACATTCGAAAATCCATCAACATCATCCAACACATCCACAAAAAGGACAAAAATCACATGATCATCTCCATAGATGCTGGAAAACCATTAGAAAAAATTCAACATCCATTCATGATA
Source organism: Smutsia gigantea (assembly GCA_032199065.1). Taxonomy (NCBI): domain Eukaryota; kingdom Metazoa; phylum Chordata; class Mammalia; order Pholidota; family Manidae; genus Smutsia; species Smutsia gigantea. The sequence goes on along the minus strand of JAVSCE010020345.1, from coordinate 95,067 downwards.
AAAACTCTCTGAACTAAATGGGTATAGAGGGCAAGTACCTCAACATAATAAAGGCCATATATGACAAACCAACAGCGAACATCATACTTAACATTGAGGAGCTGAAAGCTTTTCCTCTAAGATCGGGAAGAAGACAAGGATGACCACTCTCCCCGCTTTTATTCAACATAGTTCTGGAGGTCCTAGCTACAGCAATCAGACAACACAAAGAAATAAAAGGCATCCAGATTGGTAAGGAAGAAGTCAAACTGTCCCAGTTTACAGATGACATAATATTGTACATAAAAAATCCCTGAAGAATCCACTCCAAAACTACTAGATCTAATATATGAATTCAGCAAAGTTGCAAGATACAAAATTAATAAACAGAAATCTGTTGCATTCCTATACATTAACGATGAACCAGCAGAAAGAGAAATCAGGAAAACAATTCCATTCACAATTGCATCAAAAAGAATAAAATGCCTAGGAATAAACCTAACCAAGGAAGTGAATGACCTAATGCTCTGAAAACTGCGAGACACTCATGAGAGAAATTAAAGAAGAAACCAATAAATGGAAACACATCCCGTGCTCATGGATAGGAATAATTAATATTGTCAAAGTGGCCATCCTGCCTAAAGCAATCTACAGATTCAATGCAATCCCTATCAAAATACCAACAGCATTCTTCAATGAACTAGAGCAAATAGTTCTAAAATTCATGTAGAACCACAAAAGACCACGAATAGCCAAAGCAATCCTGAGAAGGAAGAATAAAGCAGGGGGAATTATGTCCCAGAGTTCAAGCTCTACTACAAAGCCACAGTAATCAAGACAATTTGGTACTGGGACAAGAACAGACCCATAGACCAATGGAACAGACTAGAGAGGCCAGATATAAACCCAAACATATATGGTCAATTAATATACGATAAAGGAGCCATGGATATACAATGGGGAAATGACAGCCTTTTCAACAGCTGGTGTTGGCAAAACTGAACAGCTACATGTAAGAGAATGAAACTGGATTATTGTCTAACCCCATACACATTAGTAAACTCAAAATGGATCAAAGACCTGAATGTAAGTCATGAAACAATAAAACTCTCAGAAGAAAGCATAGGCAAAACTCTCTTAAATATAAACAAGAGCAACTTCTTCATGAACATATCTCCCCTGGCAAGGGAAACAAAAGCAAAAATGAACAAGTGGGACTATATCAAACTAAAAAGCTTCTGTACAGCAAAGGACACCATCATTAGAACAAAAAGATATCCTACAGTATGGGAGAATATATTCATAAATGACATCCTATAATGGATTGACATCCAAAATGTATAAAGAGGTCACGTACCTCAAGAAACAAAAAGTAAATAATCCAATTAAAAATGGGCAGAGGAGCTGAACAGACACTTCTTCAAAGATAAGATTCCTTTGGCCAACAGGCACGTGAAAAGATTCTCCACATCGCTAATCATCAGAGAAATGCAAATTAAAACGACAATGAGATATCACCTCACACCAGTTAGGATGGCCACCATCCAAAAGACAAGCAACAACAAATGTTGACGAGGATGTGGAGCAAGGGGCACCCTCCTACACTGCTGGTGGGAATGTAAACTAGTACAACTATTGTGGAAAGCAGTATGGAGGTTCCTCAAAAAACTCAAAATAGAAATACCATTTGACCCAGGAATTCCACTCCTAGGAATTTACCCAAAGAAAACAACTTCTCAGATTCAAAAAGACATATGCACCCCTATGTTTATTGCAGCAGTATTTACAGTAGCCAAGATATGGAAGCAACCTAAGTGTCCATCAGTAGATGAATGGATAAAGAAGATGTGGTACATATACACAATGGAATAGTATTCAGCCATAAGAAACAAACAAATCTACCATCTGCAAGAACATGGATGGAGGTAGAGGTTATTATGCTCAGTGAAATAAGTCAAGCAGAGAAAGACAAATACCAAATGATTTCCCTCATTTGTGGAGTATAACAATGAAACAAAACCAAAGGAATAAAATAGCAAATTCACAGCCTCCAAGAAGGGAGTAGCAGTTACCAAAGGGGTGGGGTATGGGAGGGCAGGTGGGGATGGAGGGAGAAGGGGATTGTGGGGTGTCATGACTAGTGCACATGATGTGTGTAGGGTCACGAGGAAGACAGTGTAGCACAGAGAAGACAAGTAGGAACTCTGTGGCACTGATGGACAATGACTGCAATGGGTATGGGGGGGACTCGATAGTAAGTGTGAATGTAGTAACCACATTGTTTTTCTTGTGAAATGTTCGTAAGAGTGTATATCAATGATACCTTAAAAAAAAGATTAGCATTGTGAAAATTAAGGGAAACCTCCGTGTGCATAAAGTGAAGGTTCCTATGCCCTGGATCCTTACGTGAACCTAAACTACTTGATAATGTAACCGGCCTGCTGCTAGGCTACTGCTTCCACACCTGTACGCAATAAGCTATTATTGACTGAGTCACTACATAAAGAGCTATGCCAGGTGCTCTGGGTAGAGGCAGAGACGAAGGAGGATTACGGACCTGCAGACTGTTGGATGTAGATGTAATTCTAGTGCTCAACCTGTCTCTGGGAGAACAAGCTGGGTAATATACCCTTTTGCCCCAAGAATGTGCCATTGTCATTCCTTGGTAACTCTGAATCCATAGTGAACTTACCCATTGGCAGGACAGCTGGCATAGTCGGCAGGATTAATTGTTGACTAAGGAAAAGAACAGGCTGCCCTATGGGATGGGTGCTTCAGCAGGCTACCCCTATGAATGAGACAGTTGACTGTCCACCAATGGATATGCGGTCTGAGGTGGCTTGCCTCCTAAAAAGCTGGACCCCACCGCAGGACTGGAAGTAGGTGGAGGTGAAACCTGAGGCAGTAGGAGTGGCCCTTGGTACAGTACGTAGGTCCTTTGAGAAACAACGTGCCCGTGAGGCAGCAGGGACTGTGGATTGGCTGCTTCTCACAGTATTAAAAAAGCCTACAGATGAGAAGAACGTCTTCTGAGAGACACAAAAGAAATGGTAGCACAAGAACGTGAGCTGTGAACTGCTGTAGATTAATTGAAGATCGAAATAGCATTGATATGGGAGGAGGCAGCACAAGAACACCAGCTGCAAGTTGCCACTGAGGGGGTAAAAAATTTGTTGTTGACTGAAATGGCATCACTACGATGTACTGTGGAAGAGGTAAAGGCCATGAAGGAAAAGGAGAGACCCCTGCAAAAAACACAAGAAAAGGCAATGCAAGAATGTGAGCTGCGAGCCCCAGTGAAGGAGGTAAAATATTCCTTACAGAACGGGACAGGAGGTAAAAGGAGAAGGAGGTAAAAGAGCCAAGTGCTCTGAAGGAGGCAAAAGCCATAAAGGAGACGGACATACTCCTGAGGAAAGCACAGGAGGAGGAGGCAAGAGAATGCCAGCTGTGAGGCATTGAGGTGAAGGTGAGAGCTATTGAAGACCTAGCTAACATTGCTGCAAGGCATGTAGAAAAGGTAAAGGATGCAGCATAAGAGACACTTGGAGAGGAGAGAAAGTGCCATCAGACCTGGAAATGAAGGAGCTGGGGAAGGATGAAGGGGTGGTGCTGGAGGCACCAACCCCTCCTCTATTGAAAGCACGCCCAGTAGTTGTAAAGAAAATAAAGACCAGCAACCGAGGGTTCCTCCAGGAGAGGTGCAGCCCCCTCACCAGGCCGTGGAGCACTCTATGCTCCGCCCCCTTACTCAGGCTGTTGGATTTGGGCTCCTGGTTTCGGCAGAAGCCCTCAGAATCAATATCAGCCTGGGTCCTGCATCTGTGGGATTTAGGGGTGGTTGGAATTGTTCTGCCTGGATCAGAGGTGGGATAGCTGGCTTCCCTGATAGTTCATCCTGTCTTGATTACAAAATGCACATCAGATCCCAGGAAATCACTCCCTCCTCAATTGGCCTATGGCTGCACTTCATGCTGTGTGGCCCAGTCAGGGTGATTTACCATCCTCCCCTGCTAGATGGCAGACATATGCTGAGTTCCAGTAGGTGTTATGGAAGGTAGGCATAAAAAATGCCATCTATAGTCCAGAGAATTATGGCCCTGATGAGGAGCCTTTTACTCCATGGATGAGAACTGTGGAGACAGCAGATGACCAAAAGAGGCCTGGAGTGTCTCTTTGCAGCCTGTGGCCAGCTACATGTAATTGAGAGTGATCAAGGCACCCATTTTACTGGACATGCACTACAAAAATGGGTGCAACAGTTAGGAATTAAATGGAAGTTTTATGTGTCATACAATCCTACCACAGCAGACATGATAGGTACAGTGGTTTGTTAAATCCGGACTGAAGTCAGACACCAATAGTCTGTGGAGATATCCAGTCCACTATGGACAGTGCTATGGCATTTGAACGAGAAACCCTGAGAGAGAGCCTTGAGCCCCATAGACATGCTAAACCATTTTCCTGCCTCCCCTATACAACTGAAAGTATAAACCAAGAAAGAATCATTGAAGCCAAGGTTTGGCTACTAAAATAATATCTTGCTGCCAGCACCAACTGCACTAAACCCTGGAGACTCCATTGAGTGGACAAAGCCTTGGACATTTTTACACATGGACCAATGATGGCTGGCCCTCCTGGCACCTTGGGGACAAGGCCTGAATGCTGTCCTCCTGTGTATTCCTGGAATAACAGCAGAGTGGCCCCCAAAGATCACAGTAATATATCCTGAATGACAGAAGGTAGGAGCATCTTACTGAGGAGTTTTGTTTTGTCATTACGGCCAGTGCATGCACCTCCAGTAGCACTATATGTAGACCCCTTAGCAACCTCCATGGGGGGAGGGATAAAGGTATGGTATACTAGACCTGGACAGGACCCCCTTCCTGCTAAAGTCCTATCACAGGACCACTCTCTTGCATGCATCCTGCTTGATGGACAAGATTTGCCTATGTTGGTGTGGATTCATATGGCCAGGATTCTCACCTGGCCCTCGTCAGCTAGCTCACTACACACATGTGGGCAGTACGTTGTTACTGACTCTATATAAAGAGCTCTGCCCAGTGCTCTGGGAGACATGGTGGGACAGCTGCAAGGCTGCAGGAGAGCAGAAACGAGACTGGAGTGGTGGCAGTGCCGAGGACAGAGACTGAGATGGCTGCAGGGGTAGAGAGGCCCAGAGGCAGAGACTGGCTTGCTGCATGTAGACTCACTCTGAGTGGACAGGGTTCTAGTGATTGACTTGCCACCATGGAAATAAAGTTGGGTATAACCCTTTCACCCCAAGAACATTCCACTGTCATTCCTTCGTCTCACTGAATCCATAGTGAACTTGACTGAGGCTGAAACCCATTAGAAGACAATTGGCAATAGTTGGCAGAATTCATTGTTGACCAAGGAAAAGAACAGGCTGCCCTCATAGGAGGAGTGGTTCAGTGGGCTGCACCTATGGATGGGGAGACATTCAAATGTCCCCCAGTGGACATGTGGTCTGATGTGGCTTGCCTCCTAGAGGACTGGGCTCCACCCTAAGACTGGGAAGGGGTGGAGGCAAAACCTGAGGCAGTAAAGTTGGCCCTCAGTAAAATAGGGAATTCCTTAGAGAAACAGAGTGCCCATGAGGCTGTGGGAATGGTGGGGAGTTTTCTTTTCAAAATATCAAGAAAGGCTGTAAGGGAGAAAGACTCCCTCCTGCAGGAAGCACAAGAAGAGGCAGCACGAGAACATGAGCTGTGAGGTGCCATTGAGGAGATAAAAAATTTGTTGGTGACTGAAATGGCATCTCTATGAGGTGCTGTGGACATGGGAAAGGATGTCGTGGTAGCCCAAGAGGAAGCTGCATGAGAAGGAGCAGTGGCCCAAGAAGGAGCGGCACAAGAAGCAGCAGCATGAGAGTGCAGGCTGCTAGGTGCCATGGGGCAGGTGAAGGATGTAGTAGAGCTGTCAGCCCCAGAAATGGAGGAGCGGAGGTTTGACAAACTGGTGGGGGTGGAGGCCCTGCTGGTGCTGGAGACATCGGCCCCTCGGTTGAAACCACACCTGAGTGAAAGCTGGTGGGAAGCCCAAAGGAAAATAAAGACTCAGCTACCGTGGATTCTTCCAGGAGAGGTGCAGCCCCTCCCCAGGTTGTGGAGCACTCTATGCTCTGCTCCTATCCTGAGACTCAAGCAATGAAAGCACAAAAGGAAATACAGTCTGCTTCTCGAAGGAAGAATTTAAAAGGCCCTGTGAAGGTCATGAGGACCCAGATGTGAGTTGATTTGATAAAGGCAGGAGCAGACAGAAAGAAATTGGATGGGAAGTCAAACAGACTCTTACTGGAGCTATCACAACACCTGAGACCAGAGCAGTGGTTCCGGCCACTGAGAACGAAGCAGAAGCCAGAGACAAATCAATGAGATCGGCCTGTGTGTCTGCAAGACTTTCTCCTGGAGAGGCTGGAGAAGGTCGGTATTGTAAGGCCCACCCATGGTTCTTTTGTTAACCCATTTGAGTAGAACTGATTTGAATACAGCCAGGATGACCACTTGGTGACAGTGGATCTCCTCAGGCTTGAAGGTTATTATAATTTATCTTAATTTGTTATTTGTATGGAATTTGGTTACAATGTTCCAGCTTCCTCGCCCAGGCACAATTGCAGAGGATTGAGGGCATGTAGATTGAGAGGCGAGAATCCTGGAGGGGTGGAGTGTGGAGAATTTTCACCTGGCTCTGGTCGGCTAGCCCACTACACATCTGGGCAATACGTTGTTATTGACTCTATATAAAAAGCTCTGCCCAGTGCTCTGGGAGACACTGTGGCATGGCTGCAAGGCTGTAGGAGAGCAGAGATGAGAATGGAGTGATGTCAGCACCGAGAACAGAAACTCAGATGGCTGCAGGAGTAGAGAGGCCCAGAGGCAGAGACCGGCTTGCTGCACGCAGACTCACTCTGAGCGGACTGGATTCTATTGATTGACTTGCCACTGCAAAAATAAAGTTGGGTATAAACCCTTTCACCCCAAGAACATTCCATTGTCATTTCTTTGGTCTCATTAGCTCCATAGTGAACTTGCCCGGGGCTGAAACTCATTGGCAAGACAGTTAGTGTCATTAAAACATGTGTCTTATTGCCCTTAAGGTTTCTGTGGACTGGGCACACACCCTAGCAAAAAAACTGTTACTCGCTGGAGTGCATGGAGCTCCTTATCTGTACGACTACTAAGTGTGAGTCATGAACTCATCTGAGTAGAACTGGTTGTGCATATAGATGAAATAACCTCCTCAGGCTTGAGGATTATTATAATTTTTGTTATCTGTATCAAATTTTTGTTGTATCTTAATTTTTGTTATTATCTCTACCTTGTTATCCTCTGCTGTTGTTGTGGAATCTGCTTACAGTGCTCCAGCTTTCTTGCCCAGGGACCATTGCAGAAGATTGAAAGCATATAGATTGTAAGGCGAGAATCCTGGAGGGGTGGAGTGTGGATAAAGTGAAGGTTCCTATAGCCAGGATCCTTCCTCACCTGAACCTAAACTAATTGATGATGTAACTGACCTGCTGCTAGGCTACTGCTTCCACACCTGTAGGCAATAAGCTATTATTGACTGAGACACTATATAAAGAGCTCTGCCCAGTGCTCTAGGTGGCGACAGAGAGGAAGGAGGATTACAGACCTGCAGACTGTTGGGTGCAGACATAATTCTATTGCTCAACCTATCACCGGGAAAACAAGCCGGGTAATAAACCCTTTCACCCCAAGAATGTTCTGTTGTCATTCCTTGGTCTCATTGAATCCATTGTGAACTTGCTCGGGGCTGAAACCCATTGGCAAGACACTGATTTTTAAAAAATAGTGTCAGAAACATCTTTGACATTTTTTAGACAATTGGAAGTTCAAAACTCTTGATACTTAATATATTAAGGAATTATTAATGTGTAAGCATGGTGTCTTGCCAATGGGTTTCAGCCCCAGGCAAATCCACTATGGATTCAATGTGACCAAAGAAATTGACAGCAAAACGTTCTTGGGGTGAAAGGGTTATACCCAACTTTATTTCCAGGTGGCAGGTCAGTCACTAAAATCCCGTTCACTCAGAGCGAGTCTGTATGCAGCAAGCGATCTCTGCCTCTGGGCCCCTCTGCCCACAGAGCCGTCCTCTGGGCCTGCCTCTCTGCCTGCACAGTCATCCCACACAGCCACCCTCTTGGCCTTTGTCCTCAGTGCTGCCACCACCCCAGCCTCTGCTCTGCTCTCCTGCAGTCTTGCAGCCATGCCACCGTGTCACGCCCAGAGCACTGGGTGGAGCTCTTTATACAGAGTCAACAGCCATGTATTGCCCACAGCTGTGCAGTGAGCTAGTCAACCAGGGCCATGTGAGAATCCTGGCCACAGGAACTCTCATTTTATCCACACTCCACCCCTCCAGGATTCTCTCCTCTCAATCTATGTGCCCTTAGTCCTCTGCAACTGTCTCTGGACAAGGAAGCTAGAACATTTGTTCTCCAGCCTCTCCAGCAAAAGTCTTGCAGACACACAGGCCGGACTCATGGCTCTGTCTCTGACCTCTTTCTTTAGTCTTAATGGCTTGAACTGCTGCACTGGTTTCAGTTGTTGCCATAGCTCCAGTAAGATCCTATTTGGCTTCCTGTCTAATTTCCTTCCATCTACTCCTGCCCATATTAAATCAACCCACATCTGGGTCCTCATAACCTTCATGGGGCCCCTTAAATTCCTCCTGTGAGTCACAGGTCTTATTTCTTTCCAAGTTCTCGTTGCTTCAGCTACTGTACGTGTCACCTCGCATTTTGCAATCGCTGCCTCAAGGTGGGCTGCACTGTCAGGGAAGACAGCTTTCCCATCTCTGATCCCGACAGAACAATTCCATCCACCCCTAAGTCCTACAGCCACCAGCTCAGCCTGAATATAGGGTCAGAGCATAGAGTGCTCCACGACCTGGGGAGGGGGCTGCTCCTCTCCTTGGGAAACTTTCAGCTGCTGGGTCTTTATTTTCTTTACAACCACTGGGCATGCTTCCAATACAGGAGGGGCCACTGCCTCCAGCAGCACCCCTTCATCCTTCCCCAGCTCCTGCATTTCTGGGGCTGATGGCACCTTTCTCTCCACTCCCCCAAGTGCTTCCTATGTTAACAGTGCCTCGCAACAATGCTAGCTCAGTCTTCAGAAGCCCTCTTACCTTCACCTCAATGCTCCACAGCTGATGTTCTCGTGCCTACTCCGCCTGTGCTTCCCTCAGGAGTTCGTCTTTTTCTTTGATGGCTTCTTCCTCCTTTAGAACATCTGGCAACGCTGCCATCTCGTTCTGTAAAGAATTGTTTACCTCTCCCATGGCACCTTGCTGCCGGCGTTCTTGTGCTGCCTCCTCTCGCATCAATGCCATCTCCTTCCTCAGGGAATCCACAGAAGTTTGCAGCTCGCATTCTCATGCCGCAATTTCTTGGGTCTCCTCTGTAGACTTTTTTAATACTGTGAGAAGCAGCCAACCCACAGTCCCCACTGCCTCACGGGCACTCTGCTTCTCAAAGGATCTACTTACTATACCAAGGGCCAGCCGTACTGCCTCAGGTGTCACCTCCACTTGCCTCCAGCCCTGGGGTGGGGCCCAGCCCTCTAGGAGGCAAGCCACCTCAGACCACATATCCATTGGGGGACAATCCACTGTTTCCCCATTCACAGGGGCAGCCCACTGAAGCACCCCTCCCATAAGGGCAGCCTGTCTTTTTCCTTGGTCAACAATGAATCCTGCCAACTATGCCAATTGTCTTGCCAATGGGTTTCAGCCCCAAGCAAGGTTGCTATGGATTCAATGTGACCAAAGAAATTGACAGCAAAACGTTCTTGGGGTGAAAGGGTTATACCCAACTTTATTTCCAGGTGGCAGGTCAGTCACTAAAATCCCATTCACTCAGAGCGAGTCTGCATGTAGCAAGCCAGTCTCTGCCTCTGGGCCCCTTTGCCCGCACAGCCATCCTCTGGGTCCCTCTGTTCACACAGCCGTCCCACACAGCCATCCTCTGGGCCTCTCTGCACAGTCGTCCTGCACAGCCATCCTCTGGGCCTCTGTCCTCAGCACTGCCACCACTCCAGCCTCTGCTCTGCTCTCCTGCAGTCTTGCAGCCATACCACCGTGTTGTGCCCAGAGCACTGCGTGGAGCTCTTCATACAGAGTCAACAGCCATGTATTGCCCACAGGTGTGCAGTGAGCTAGTCAACCAGGGCCAGGTGAGAATCCTGGCTACAGGAACTCTCATTTTATCCACATATGGTTTTGTTTCTTAAAAGCCCTTCAGAAATACATCCTAATAAAGTGTAATTAGTAAGGAAGTTAGTAAAATTCATAGATTTCAAACAGTTCTTGGGGGTAAAAAAACCCAGCTTACTGACTAAGACTTCATCTCAACAAAGTCAAAGTGTTTTCCTAGTTTGGTAAGATTAACTCACTTTGGGAGTACATTAATCAAAAATAGAATTGTATGCAGCTGCGAAAAGTTGATGACTAGCTACTGACATGGAAGGAGCTGAAGAAAAATATTAAAAACTGGGTCACAGAACAATATATATATTACAATTTCATTTTCATGAAAACAAGCTACATATGTGATGTTCCACAAACAAACAAAAAGCCCTGTGTGTGTGGGAGAAAATAGAAGTTCCTACGGCTAGGATCCTCCCCTGACCCTAAACTACTTGATGATGTAATTGGCCTCCTGGCTAGGCTAAAGCTTCCACACCTATAGGCAACAGAGGCAGAGACAGAGGTGGATTACAGACCTGCAGACTGTTGGATGCAGATGTAATTCTAGTGCTCGACCTACTGCCAGGAGAATAAAGCCATGTGTAAACCCTTTCACTCCAAGAACATTTCATTGTAATTTCTCAGTCTCACCGAATCCATAGTGAACTTGCTGAAACCCTCAGGCAAGACAATGTGTAAATTCATGGAGAAAGGTCAAGAAGGATACCTTCTAAACTGTGTCCTGTAGATATCTTGGGGGAGAAGTGTGGCATGGGAGTACAGGAGTAGATGAAGATTTTCACATTTTACTTATATGATTCTGCATTGCTTGATTATTACAAGGATTATGTATAATTCTAAAAATTTAAACACATTTTATAATTGTTTCAGAGTCTCGAAATGGGGCTTCTGGGGCATTCCATCCACCCCGTCTACCCACTTACTCTACATAAAGTTAGTTCCCACTACACTAAAACCAGAGCTGGCTATTCAGAATGGGGTACTGGTTGTCTATGGAGAAAAGTGTGTGTTAAAGATATTGAAAAAAATCATACTTTCATGTGCACTGGCAATCAGTGGGGAAATCTATTTTTACAACTGGATTCCAATCAAATCGTTACTCCTGCTTATAGCCACAAAAAAGGGACTTTGCAGCAATTCTTCCTTCACCTCAGCATGGTGAAGAATACAAAGGGGCAGAATTCAGGACTTAGAAACATGGATCCAGGACACTGAGAACTCAAATGCCATTAGCAAGCCCCCATCCCCTGTCGGGGTTTTTAGCCTTCCCCGAGCCCCCTCCGAACCTGCGGAGAGAACGGGAAGGGGGAGACACGCCCGGCAAGGCAGGACCGGGAAGGGTGAGTGCCGACTGTCCGCCAGCCTCTGGCCCCTAGGCCTAAACCGGAGACAAACAGACGCGACAGGGAGCTCAGTCAAAGCAGGAACTCGTTTATTGCGGAAACAGCAGAGTATATACAACATTCATGGGCCAATCAGCATAAAGCTCAAGCAGTCACAAGCTCTTCACGCAGGAAGGCACATAATGCAAGCAAACGGTGTCCACGAGCTGATCACGTTCGCAGAAGACTCACGCCACCAATAGGGAGATACCCAGAACACAGGTAGACTAACTTTATAGCCCGCCAAAATGCCTGGGCACCACCCCATGCTTATCCCGTGAGAGCCATCTTAGCAATGCATTTAAAGGCTACTTCTTAGATTAGAAGGCCCTACAATCCCCCACAAAGTGAGAAGCTCCCCAGCTTAATAAATGGAGCAGGATACCAGCAATTTTACAGCTAGGGCTAAAGGACAGCAAAGCTTCCTAAAGCAATACAATCAGCAACTGTTTAAATATTGCTTAAAATAAAGGCCAAAGAAGGGTGGAAGTAGCCCAAGACTGGTAATAAGGCATGACAGTCCCAGTACACAGCATCCTGGCATCTAGAAAAGGTTCCACACAGCTTGGAAGAGGAGGAGGAATCCAGGCTGACCATACAGAGGCACCTTCCATGGTCATACCCATTTAAAGATGATCATCAGCAAAAACTGGAAATTGATTTCAGAACTCCTCTACCTTTATAGTAATTGTAGCATATAAAATTGCTTATAATTGCATAGAAAATAGCATTTTAAGAAAGTATATGTAAATAGAATCTTCACTTCATAGTTCTTTGATTTATTCAGTAAACATTTGTAGAGGGTCTGCCTGCTAAGTGCCCTGCAATGTGCTAGGTACTGGGACAGGGATAAAGACAGAGCTCTACCCTCAAAGTGCTTACATTCCAGAGAAAACAGAGAATTAGAGACTAGCATGATACAAAAGCACAGAATTCCATGAAAGCACATAAGACGGACCCCTAATCGAGACAAGGAAGTGTGGGAAGGTGGCACTAACAAGTGAGCACAGTGTTTTCTAGATGTGACACCTAGGCTGAGGTACAAAGGATGAAGAGGGATTGATTAGGTGAAATAGAGAGAAGGGTCATTCCAGTAAAGGGAGAGTTGCAGAGAAAGCCAAGGGACTGTGGTAAGCACGGCCCCTCCAGGGAATACAGGTAGTTCAGTTTGGAGCATATATGTAAAAGGGAGTGCTGACAGATTGATTTGGAAAGATAAGCTACAGCATATCCCAAAGGACCTTCTATGCCCTAAGGAGCTTGGATTTATCCTCAGGGCAATAGGAAATGAAGAATTTTAAGCAAGAATGTGCTCTAGCTGTCAGACTTGTATCCTGGAGAATGGACTTGAGAGAAACAAAATAGGTGAGAGTGAGGCCATATGAGAAATGCTGACAACCCATGCCAAGGCACCAGCAGGTGGGGTTGATGTGGCCAAAAAAGACACATTAAAGGGTGTTTAGGAGCTAGGATCAACTCCTAGGTTAATCGCCAAAGCAAAAGATTGTGGAAGAGAAGAGGATGAAGAGATGTGGGTAGGTAGTAATAGAGGAAGAAAATGAGGTAGATGTGAAGTTCAGGCTTGCATATGATGAGTTTAAGATGCATGGAAGCAGTTAAGATCCTTAGACTTGCAAAATTGGGATCTTGCCCTGAACCCCACAACTTTAGATGGTCCCCACTGTAGTTCTCCTTGAGCCAAGCCTTCCTCTGTGGGGTTAAGGGAATATGACTGCCACAGAGCTCACACCCCACTTTCAGACTTGTTCTATTTTGCATTCCCACTTTGTGCAACACCCCTACACCCAAGGAGTGACACCAAAAAGGTGGCTATTTGGAGAAGTGTGGTTGGAGCGTGGAAATTCAGCTAGGGTGTTCACACGTGGACCTGAGGAGCCCTTCACAGTATGAGGTAGAACGGGTGGGAAGAAAACAGGAATAGGGCAGGGAGCTCTGTATGTATTCTTGCCCTGGTCAGGCACACATTAGGAGTGGGCCTGCAGTAGGGCATCTGGTGGGAAATTGGATATGGAATCTAGAGCTCAGGAGAAAGAGATGGGATTTAGAAGTCATCAATAACTGGGCAGTAGTTAAAGTCCCAAATATGGGTGATATGGTCCAGGGATAGCACATAGCATGAGAGGAGTCAAAGGCCAAGGACAGAACTTTGGGGGACATCGACATATAAGGGATATACACAGGAAGAGAACCATTCAGAGGAAATGGGAAAGAGTTAAGTAGGAATACAGAGGAAAATCCATCAATGGATGGCACCAAAGACACTCAGGAAGAGATTTTTAAGCGAATATTGGCAGCACCAAATACTGCAAAGAGCTCAAAGCAGAGGAAGACTGAAAATGTCCATTAGATTTAGCAACTAGGAGGTCCCTGGTGATTTTTGACAGGGGTTTTATAATGGAGTGAAGGAGCCTGAAATCAGATGTCAGTGGGTGAGGAAAGAATGACAGATGAGCAAGTGGAAGCTGTGAGTGTTGACAAGTTCAAGAAGTTTGACTATGAAGGTAAGAAGTGAGATACAGCAGTAGCTCTAGAGGTAGTTGGAATATGGTAACAGTTCAGTAACACAATTTGCTACTCACCAAATCCTCTTGAAGCCTTCTTAAACTCCCAAGTTGTAGAACTCCACCAGGTATTGCTGATTATAGACAGTTATCTAAACTGGGTGGACCTTACCTGACCACCAGAGTCAAGCTTCTGGGAACCATTATAGATAAAACCAGCAGCACCCACTTGCCTCTCCTGATGTATGGAAGGGAGCATCTGTTTTAACAAGACTTGCTTCTGCCTTAATGCACTAGAGGCCAGACTAACAGTTTTTGACAAAGACATCAGCCATCAGAGAATTAAACAAATTCTTAGGTCAAGAACAGCAGCACAGCACCTAATGTACAGTTCTTGATTTGTCAGTACAAGTCACGGAGTTCTAGAATGGTAGAGTTGAAAGGAACCTGAGAAATACCTACTTCACGTTAACACCACCGTCCCCAGTGTATAGGTGAGAGCTTACCTAACAAGTTAATGGTGGATTCAACGTTGGGACTCGGCCTCTATTGGGAACATATGTCCCAGTTTGCCTGGAACAATCCCAGTTCATGCCTGTTACCCAGTCATAATGATTACAATCACCCCTTTTTATTCTCAGATGTGCTCTGGTCTAGACAATAGATTGTATAGTCACCCTATTTATATAGCATAGGTTTGGGGGCTAGTAAGTATTATTAACATGACATTTTTTTAAATGGTATCTCAAGGTTTTAAGTGTCTTAAATTCTTATGTGTCATCTTAAGTGAGGTAATGTACCTTGAAAGCAGGTCCCAGACCACAAGATGCTAAACAAAGTTTAGGATTAAAAAGAATAATAAATGTGGATTAGGCAGGAGTTTCTCAAACATGACACCAAAATCATGAGCAACAAAAGAAAAAAACATATATTGGACTTCATCAAAATTAGTGCTTCAAAGGAAATATCAAGGAAGGGAGAAAATACTTGCAAATTATGTCTGATAAGAGTCTAGAATCCAGAGTAAAGAACACTCACAACTCAACAACAAAAAAGACAAACAACTCGATTTAAAAATGGGCAAAGTATTGGTAGACATTTTTCCAAAGAAGATATACAAATAAATGAGCACAAAGTACACGAAAAGATGCTCCATATCACTAATCATTAGGGTAACGCAAATCAAAACCACAATGAGATGCCACTTCATACCCACTGGATGGCTATGATTTTAAAAAAAAAAAAACCTAAGAATATTAAGAGAACTGTGTGACCAATCCAAACGGAACAATATTCGCATTATAGGAGTACCAGAGGAAGAAGAGAGAGAAAAAGGGATAGAAAGTGTCTTTGAAGAAATAATTGCTGAAAACTTTCCCTCGCTGGGGAAGGAAGTAGTCTCGCAGTCCACCGAAGCTCATAGATGTCCCAACACAAGGGACCCAAGGAAGACAACACCAAGACACATAATAATTAAGATGGCAAAGATCAAAGATAAAGACAGGGTATTAAAGGCAGCTAGAGAGAGAAAAAAGATCACCTACAAAGGAAAACCCATCAGACTATCATCAGACTTCTCAACAGAAACCTTACAGGCCAGAAGAGAATGGAATGATATATTTAACGTAATGAAACAGAAGGGCCTCGAACCAGGAATGTTGTGTCAAGCACGATTGTCATTTGAATATGATGGAGGGATTGAGCAATTTCCAGATAAACGAAAGTTAAGAGAGTTTGCCTCTCATAAACCACCACTACAGGATATCTTAAATGGACTGCTCTAGAGGGAAGCACACCTAAGGCTAAAAAGATGTCACCAGAGAAAAAAAAATTATAGCAAAGAAAGCAGACCATCCAAATACCAACTAAAGGCAAAGAATAAAACACCTATTATAGAAAGAATGGAGGAGGAGGAATAAGAAGGGAGAGAAAGAAAGAAACATCAGACTGTGTTTACAATAACTTAACAAGAAAGTTAAGTTAGATTGTTAGATAGTAAATAAGCAACCCTTGAACCCTTGGTAACCACGAATCTAAAGCCAGCAATGGCAATACGTACATACCTATCAATAATCACCCTAAATGTAAATGGACTGAATGCACCAATCAAAAGACACAGAGTAACAGAATGGATAAAAAAGCAAGACCCATCTATATGCTGCCTACAAGAAACTCACCTCAAATCCAAAGATATACACAGACTAAAAGTGAAGGGATGGAAAAAGATATTTCATGCAAACAACAAAGAGAAAAAAGCAGGTGTTGCAGTACTTGTATCAGACAAAATAGACTTCAAAACGAAGAAAGTAGCAAAAGATAAAGAAGGACATTACATAATGATAAAGGGGTCAGTCCAACAAGAAGATATAACCATTATAAATATATATGCACCCAACACAGGAGCGCCAGCATATGTGAGACAAATACTAACAGAATTAAAGGAGGAAATAGACAGCAATGCATTCATCTTAGGAGACTTCAACACACCACTCACTCCAGAGGACAGATCAACCAGACAGAAAATAAGTAAAGACACAGAGGCACTGAACAACACACTAGAACAGATGGACCTAACAGACATCTACAGAACTCTACACCCAAAAGCAACAGGATACACATTCTTCTCAAGTGCACATGGAACATTTTCCAGAATAGACCACATACTAGGCCACAAAAAGAACCTCAGTAATTTCAAAAATATTGAAATCCTACCAACCAACTTCTCAGATCACCAAGGTATAAAACTAGAAATAAATTTTAGAAAGAAATCAAAAAGGCTCACAAATACATGGAGACTTAACAACACTCTCCTAATTAATCAATGGGTTAACGACCAAATCAAAACAGAAATCAAAGAATATATGGAGACTAATGACAACAACAACACAAAGCCACAACTTCTGTGGGACGCAGCAAAGGCAGTTCTAAGAGGAAAGTATATTGCAATCCAGGCCTATTTAAAGAAGGAAGAACATTCCCAAATGAATAGTCTAAAGACACAATTACTGAAATTGGAAAAAGAAGAACAAATGAGGCCCAAAGTCACCAGAAGGAGGGACATAATAAAGATTAGAGAAGAAATAAATAAAATTGAGAAGAATAAAACAATAGAAAAAATCAATAAAACCAAGAGCTGGTTCTTTGAAAAAATAAACAAAATAGATAAACCCCTAGCCAGACTCATTAAGAGAAAAAGAGAATCTACACACATAAACACAATCAGAAATGAGAAAGGAAAAATCACGACGGACCCCACAGAAATACAAAGAATCATAAGAGAATATTATGAGAATCTATATGCTAACAAGCTGGAAAACATAGAAGAAATGGACAACTTCTTAGAAAAATACAACCTTCCAAGACTGACCAAGCAAGAAACAGAAAAACTAAACAGACCAATCACCAGTGACGAAATCGAATTGGTAATCAAAAAACTACCCAAGAACAAAACCCCCGGGCCTGATGGATTCACCTCTGAATTCTACCAGACATATAGAGAAGAAATAACACCGATTCTCCTTAAAGTTTTCCAAAAAATAGAAGAGGAGGGAATACTTCCAAACTCATTCTATGAAGCCAGCATCACTCTAATACCAAAACCGGGCAAAGACCTCACCAAAAAAGAAAATTACAGACCAATATCCCTGATGAACAGAGATGCAAAAATACTCAACAAAATATTAGCAAACCGAATTCAAAAATACATCAAGAGGATCATACACCATGATCAAGTGGGATTCATCCCAGGGATGCAAGGATGGTACAACATTCGAAAATCCGTCAACATCATCCACCACATCAACAAAAAGAAGAACAAAAACCACATGATCATCTCCATAGATGCTGAAAAAGCATTTGACAAAATTCAGCATCCATTCCTGATTAAAACTCTCAACAAAATGGGTATAGAGGGCAAGTACCTCAACATCATAAAGGCTATATATGACAAACCCACAGCTAACATCATACTTAACGGCGAGACGCTGAAAGCTTTCATCTAAGATCGGGAACAAGACAAGGATGCCCACTCTCTCCACTGTTATTCAACATAGTACTGGAGGTCCTAGCCACAGCAATCAGACAAAACAAAGACATACAAGGCATCCAGATTGGTAAAGAAGAAGTCAAATTGTCACTATTTGCAGATGACATGATATTGTACATAAAAAACCCTAAAGACTCCACTCCAAAACTACTAGAACTAATATCTGAATTCAGCGAAGTTGCAGGATACAAAATTAACACACAGAAATCTGTTGCTTTCCTATACACTAACGATGAACTAACAGACGGAGAAATCAGAAAAACAATTCCATTCACAATTGCATCAAAAAGAATAAAATACCTAGGAATAAACCTAACGAAGGAAGTGAAAGACCTGTACTCTGAAAACTACAAGACACTCCTAAGAGAAATTAAAGAGGACACTAACAAATGGAAATGCATCCCATGCTCTTGGCTAGGAAGAATAAATATTGTCAAAATGGCTATATTACCTAAAGCAATCTACAGATTCAATGCAATCCCTATCAAACTACCAACAGCTTTCTTCAATGAACTGGAACAAATAATTCTAAAATTCATATGGAACCACAAAAGACCCCGAATAGCCAAAGCAATCCTGAGAAGGAGGAATAAAACAGGGGGAATTACACTCCCTGACTTCAAGCTCTACTACAAAGCCACAGTAATCAAGACAATTTGGTATTGGCACAAAAACAGACCCACAGACCAGTGGAACAGAATAGAAAATCCAAACATTAACCCAAACATATACAGTCAATTAATATTTGATAAAAGTGCCTTGGATATACAATGGGGAGATGACAGCCTCTTCAGCAGCTGGTGTTGGAAAAACTGGACAGCTACATGTAAGAGAATGAAACTGGACTACTGTCTAGCCCCATACACAAAGGTAAACTCAAGGTGGATCAAAGACTTGAATGTAAGTCATGAAACCATAAAACTCTTAGAAAAAAACATAGGCAAAAATCTCCTGGACATAAACATGAGCAACTTCTTCATGAACATATCTCCCCGGGCAAGGGAAACAAAAGCAAAAATGAACAAGTGGGACTATATCAAGCTGAAAAGCTTCTGTACAGCAAAGGACACCATCAGTAGAACAAAAAGACATCCTACAGTATGGGAGAATATATTCATAAAAAACGTATCTGATAAAGGGTTGACATCCAAAATATATAAAGAACTCATGCACCTTAACAAACAGAAAGCAAATAATCCAATTAAGAAATGGGCAGAGGACATGAATAGACACTTCTCCAAAGAAGAAATTCAGATGGCCAACAGGCACATGAAAAGATGCTCCACATCGCTAATCATCAGAGAAATGCAGATTAAAACCACAATGAGATATCACCTCACGCCAGTGAGGATGGCCAACATTCAAAACACAAACAACAACAAACGTTGGCGAGGATGTGGAGAAAAGGGAACCCTCCTACACTGCTGGTGGGAATGCAAATTAGTTCAACCATTGTGAAAAGCAGTATGGAGGTTCCTCAAAAAACTCAAAATAGAAATACCATTTGACCCAGGAATTCCACTCCTAGGAATTTACCCTAAGAATGCAGCAGCCCAATTTGAAAAGGACAGATGCACCCCTATGTTTATTGCAGCACTATTTACAATAGCCAAGAAATGGAAGCAACCTAAGTGTCCATCAGTAGATGAATGGATAAAGAAGAGTGGTACATATACACAATGGAATATTATTCAGCCATAAGAAGAAAACAAATCCTACCATTTGCAACAACATGGATGGAGCTAGAGGGTATTATGCTCAGTGAAATAAGCCAAGCCGAAAAAGACAAGTATCAAATGATTTCACTCATATGTGGAGTATAAGAACAAAGAAAAAAACTGAAGGAACAAAACAGCAGCAGACTCACAGAACCCAAGAACGGACTAACAGTTACCAAAAGGAAAGGGACTGGGGAAAATGGGTGGGAAGGGAGGGAGAAGAGGGAAAAAGGGGCATTACGATTAGCAGATGTAATGTTGGGGGGGCACGGGGAGGGCTGTACAACTCAGAAGACAAGTAGTGATTCTATAGCATCTCACTACGCTGATGGACAGTGACTGTAATGGGGTTGGTGGGGGGGACCTGATGAAGGGGTAGTTTAATAATCGTAATATTGCACATGTAATTGTAAATTAATGATAATAAAATAAATTATATTAAAAAAATTGAGATATAATTGCTATATACCACTGTGTAACTTATGGTATACAATGTGTTGACTTGATCCATTTATATTTTGCAATCTGATTACCACTGTAGTGTTAACTAACACCTCCATCATGTCACATCATTTCCTTTTGGTGGTGAGAACAATTAAGATCTAGTCTCTTAGCAACACTGAAATTTATAATACAGTATTGTTGACTATGATCTCTATGCTGTGCATTAGATTTTCAGGACTCATTTATCTAGTACAGGCACACCTCAGGGATATTGTAGGTTTGGTTCCAGACCACTGCAATAAAGTGAATATCACAATAAAGTGGGTCAAATGAATTTTTTGGTTTCGCAGTGCTTATAAAAGTTATGTTTACACTCTATAGTCTGTTAAGTGTGCAATAATTATGTCTAAAAATCAGTGTACATACTTATAGCTCTGGAAGTAAGCGGGTTCCCTGCCAGGGGAAAGTTTTCTGTGAATCCAATGAAACTGAAGGGAGACAAGGGAAAGGGCAGTATTGCTCACAGTGCTCAAGTTTGCTAGCCAGCCCTTGCTCCATCCTTCCCTACAGTCGCGGGGCACTCTCTTCCCCCACCTGCCCCTTCCAGGAGGAACTCCATGGGTGGGTGACTGGTAGGCACCAGACCAATTAGGTACCAGGAACAGAGGGGAAGAGAGAATAGCCATTTTCTCTTCTCCCCTTGCCCTGGATGAACTGGAGGCTCTGCCATAGTAAACATCCATTGATATATAAATGGACTAAGGCCAGGTGGGAAATTCTGGGTGAAAACTTCCATTTGTCCCATATTAATTAAAAAATAGTTTACTGCTAAAAAATACCAACCACCATCTAAGCTTTCATAATCAGTGATCACAGATCACCATAACAAATATAATAATGAAAATGTTTAAATATTTCAAGACTTGTATGACCCAGAGACATAAAGGGAGCAAATGCTGTTGGAAACAAAAATGGTCCTGATAGACTTGCTTGATGCAGGGGTGCCACAAACCTTCAACTTGTAAAAAAAAGCAGTATCTGCAAAGTGCAACGAAGCAAAATGCAATAAAATGAGGTATGCCTGTAGTTGCACATTTGTACCCTTAAACATCCCCTCAGATCCCTCTCCTCCCAGCCCCTGGTAACCACTATTTTACTTTCTGTTTTTACCAGTTTGGATTTTTTAGATTCCACGTGTAAGTGCGGTTATACATTCTCTGTCTTTTTCTGTCTGACATATCTCACTTAGCATGATGCCCTCAAGGTCCAGCCTTGTTGTCAAAATCTTACCTGTGCTGTTCTTCACACTGTGTCTTGCTGTTTGTGAGCATCTCCCCTGCTCTGGTTGGACAGGACATGTCCATCTTGTCCAAGTGCCCCTCAGAGTCATTTAATTAATTAAATTAATATGACTAAAAAATCTTTTCAGAGTTGCTTAGCAACATGGCGCTCACTCAGCTCTCCCCTGAGCTGGGGAATGGAGGTGACAAGGGCAGGAAGGAGCCAGCCCGTATCCAAGTCCTTTCCCAATTGATCAGCACTGCTTGTTAAGAGCAACTAATTTAAGGAAAGATGAATATGACTTAGGAATCCTCACTTAAGGATCTCTCAGGGAAGAGATAATCCATTTGGATAAGAAGCCTGTGCGTGTGACTACTAAATGAAATATTTGGTAATAGTTCTATTCCTGATATTTTCTTTCATTTCTGAAGACCATAACAGGTATTTAGTAAGTTGCAATCATTCCAGCCACTTTCCCACAAACTAAGTGGAGACTATGAATCAGAAAAGTCTGCTGAACATAGCTCTTCTTCTGGGGTGAGCTGCAGAATGATATTGTTACTAGAAATGGAGAGGTAGGAGCAGAAAAGAAGTGCAAATGGAAACAATTGTTTTGTGAATTGGCAAATCCAAGGTGGGTATATGCACATGTGCCGTCAGGTGTTAAATTTGTATATTTCCCTGCACTGTGTAAACATGAAGAAAAGTCTGTTGATGTGGTAGCAGTGATGCCGTGATGTCTCATTTTGTGAGATAATAACCCCATTGGGCTGACACTCTCATGGTCTCAAGCACTCCTCCATTCCCAGGGACCTCTCAGCTCCCAGCTCAGAGCATTCTGTCAATCGGAGAATGGCAGCGTCAGGCCTCTGGGTGGTAGCTCCCTGTCCAGCCTCTAACTGGGGATGTCCAAAACCAACCTTGTTGCCTCCTCCCCCACTGCAGCAGTGCCTGTTCCCTGCCACAGAAGTCACAGAAGTCTCTGATCTCTCTCTTTCTGTTCACCACACCTGCTGCATTTTGTTTACAGTGTGCCTTAACCAAGGAAGTCTTTCCATCCCTACTCCCCATCCTTCTAGCAAAATTAACGACTTGACAGCAGGACTGTTATCTGGACACACACAATTGGTGTGTGTGTGTGTGTGTGTGTCCCCATCAAGGGTCTTGTGGGTAGACTCTTATCTTAAATGCCATCTACTTTCCCTACAGTTGTCTACAATTACTGCCAGAGTTCCAGGGCCAGTAGATACTAATACCATTAATTAAATAAACTACCATGGAAGTATGAAGACTTATTCAAAGCAACTCAGTATTTGAGAAAAAAGCTACATGAGACAGATTATGTGTCTTACTGCAGATTCTAGAAAACATGCTCTCTGTCTAGTTTGGTCCATCCACCCTGAATACTCTTATTTCACCTTGTAATAGATACATTGTATTTTAAAAATATATTTTAATCTTAAAAGTATGGATCCACTATATATTTTTTAACATATGAATGAAGATTTTAATGGGTTTATGATGCTGCTGAAATAATTTCTTTAGAAATTCTGAAACATCTGACAATAATTATCACTGTAATAATTATAATGTATAGAGAATTTACTCTGAATCTTCAAGTGTCTGTGTATACTTCAAATTATTTTGATGAATTTTTTAAAGAAATATTTGTACTAAAGTATATGTTCATCTATAATATGCCTCACAGAATGGTGATCCTTTGTTAACTCAGGGAACATTTCAGTTCTCTTGGCCCTGCAGTTAGTTGTCTTCTCTAAATCGTTTTTTCTCACTGCACCTGCATTAAGAGGCAGAAATTGTGGCTTGCTGGTGAATTCAGATGGAGGATATATTCCACATTAGGTAGATCTGCCACTCTCCTCCCAACTGCCCTAGCAAAGGAGGTTGATCTGTAACATATTTTAGCCACAACTATGTAGCATAAGTTTATTGGTGGAGAAATTCTGCTTAACTTTAAGGAGTTATTTACAGCTCTCACAGCCTTGCATTAGCTGAATCAGCGAGATTAGTTGATTCACTCTGACGCTGTTCACAATTTTTTGTTAAGAGCCATTGATGATGTGGTTTGGCTTTGAGAGATGTGTTTATAGAGTTTTGTTCAAGTTCTCGCCTGAGACATGGGGCCAAGGGGTCAAGATTTAGAGGAGTCAGAATTGCAACTTTTTATTCCTTACTTAGGCAAGAAGATTTGCCTACCTGTGCCTCCAAATCCTTCCAGGTGGAAGTTTTCCTTGATAGCGTCTCTACTCATCTTTTTCTTCAAAAAGCAAGGTGGAGGAATCAAGGAACGTAGCCTCAGTTCCTTAAACAGAGGAAAACATGAAACACAAGGAAGGGAAATATCTTCTTAGAGGTAGAGGGAATCTCCTTGAAGAGTGAGAGAGTGCTGCCTTGCTCTGTGTGTACTCCTACCCAGCTTTCCCCCAAGTTCTCCTTACCACTTAACAGCTGACTGTGGGATTGTAAATCTAGGTCTCTTTTATACTCCTGTAGGCTATGCAAAGCATTGCAGAACTATAGGTGGTCATTTAAAAAAAATGGAGTTAATAGAATTCTATGCCTTCATTAACATATTTTAATACTCAACCTTTAGTCCATAGGTTTTCCTTAAGATTAACTCAAATCCTTCTTGCTGGAATGAAAAATAATTGTCGCCAGTCATAGATGAGAGAAGCGCCAACCAGCAGATGTATCTATGACCGTATATATAATTTATACATTTTTAAGCTGACAAATCCTCTTTTTTCAAGCCCTCCACCACCACTTTCAAAAACTCTTGTTGATCTTTTTATAAATAACATATTGCACTTAGCACCGTGTCTTTCTTCAAGTTATCCACAGTAACACAGCAGTTGTTGGACTGTGAATCAGAAGAGAGTCTGAGTCATGAACTCATTCTTAGCTTGAGTTCTCAAAGCTCCCCAGATTTTTTCATTATATGTGTCTAAAGCCATTTCTCCTCCTATATTTGTGCAGCTTTTTTTTCTTCCTAAAGGGATTACATCCACATCTGTTTCTATTGAACACCACTCTGCTTGTCTTTCCTTTCCTTTTCTCCAAATTGTCAAGGGTGCTTCTTTCTTAGCCTCATCTCTATGGAGATTTATCTAAGACCTGCATCTTATTAAAATGTAAATAGATTCTCAACATTCTGAACACATTCAAATCATTCAAATTTGGCTATTTGTTGAGTTCATGTTTCTATTTCTTAAAAAAAAGTGTTTAAAAAGTCAAAGAGAGCAACTTTAATTAAATGGGTCTATTGCATGTTGGTGGGGCAAGACATTTGGAAGTTTATGTATAATTGTTCTTATGGGACAGTTATCTGTGCAGTAAAATCAACAACTCACTTTATCTTCCTTTCTTTACATTTTAAGGAAAAGAGCCTTTCATATTTGTTTGAGAATAAAAATGTTTTAGAGTTTTCATCCCTGGTTGACAGAGCACTTTGTCCTTTCTTATTGCTTTCAGTGACTCTGAATCTTCTCATGACACATGCAGAATGGAAGTGTGCATTCTCCTCTCCCAATTCTACTCTTGTGATGCATTGTCTTTTATTAATAGGGATAAAATTCTGGAAATGGGAAATTGAGATGTGGCTGAAATTACTTCAGAAATATAGCTAGTGAAACTCCAGTATTTGGTTCATGACAATTTCAAGATGGCACAAACTCTTGAAATTAGGAGTCAGTATCTTCATATCACAAATCAAGTGATATGACTCAAAACACTGTGAGCTGTAATGAATTGATATCTACAAAAATAAGTTGGGGACAAAGAGGCTATACAGTGGAAAAATCTAAGTATAGAGATGACTTCATACAATAAAAGTTTTATAGGAACTTTCTTTTTTATAGCCATCTTTCTCTCTTTCCAATGCTCTCATCCCCCTTATCTACTGAGCCCATGTCATTCTTTACTTGAATCTCTAGTTATCCAGGACTTGGCTTCCTCTGCTTTTGGAACCTGGATAGAGAACCTGGGTTGAAGCTGGGTGCAGAGTCCAGAAAGAGCTGGCTAGAACCATGATGGGGATGAGGAAGCTAGCAAGTGTCACTCAAGGTAGGATGCAAGAAGGCTTCCAGATTATGGCTAGACTATAGTAGGAGGTAAAAATATAAAATAATTTATATACATATTTGTGTGTGTACATGCACACTATCACACACATACAACTGGTGAGTAGAGCAGAGTATTCCTGAAGAAAATGAGAAGTAGAACATTCTAGAAGTTAACAAAGACAAACTGTTCACTCGTTTACTCAATCCTTCATTCTTTCAATGTTTATGTAACCCCTACTCAATATTCTGCCCTAAAGAAGACATTATGGGAATAAAATGACCAAATTTATTTAAGAAACTAGGATTATTTTGGGGTAATATTTCCATAGGTATGAGATTAAATCATAATTTAAAAAGCCAAGGATTTAATTTCTTTAAAATGCTGCAGTGCACTACAGGGTCCATGGAAAAAGCCCATTCACTATTGAAGGAATTTTTCTTTGGTAATTAGCTTGCCTATAAAACAGAAAAGGCAAACACATGGGGAAAGGCTGTGGGTGATGGTTTCTCTCAGGACCACATCTAGTAAAATTCCCAGAATTGATAATCCTGGGATCAGTCACTAGAGAAGGGGAAGGCAGGCAATACCATAGTAACTCACACGCTAACGTCCTCCCAGCTGCAGAGCAATGCAACAGACGAGTTTGTGTTTGATATGTAAAATGAGTGATGGAGGACAGCAAAAAGGAAATAAAGCATTAAATGGATTTCAGTAGCTCACAGAAAATGAACTTCTCAATTCCTGTTTACCAGCAGCAGCAGTTCTGCCAAACTCGATGAAGCTCCATATAGATTGTTTAAAAGGTGAGCTGCCGTGACTCTGATATGACAAAGGGATACACAAGGATGTGGATGTCAGCGGTGCATGACTGCACATAACAGGAAAATGTCTGAGCTTTAAGGGTGAAAACACCACGACAGTGTATTAGAGTAAAATGTCTCCACTAGTTCAACTGGGAGAGAGTTTGATGGGTCCTTCCCCCAAACTAATGAGAGGAAGGATGTTTCCTTCGTGTGGATGGGGTAGCTGTAAAATGAATATAATGGTTCTTCCCCAAATGAGCATCATTTGGGGCATCATGTGTCTCATTCACACCAGGAGCACTGATTTATAATTACCCTAATGGAGCCCAAAATTAGGACAAATGGATATTCACATCCCATTTTCTTTTTAGGCACTGAGTGTATTGGGCACATATCATAACAACAGGGTGCAGGGGAGGTTTGTTTACTTCAACTTGCTTGCAATGCTTGTGAGTTTCTAGGTCACTGATTCCAGCACGGCTGTGTTCATGGCAATCAGTGTATAACAGGGGCTTTATATGCAGGCTGGCTGGCATAACTCGATGGACTCTGGGTTGGTCTGCTGGGTGGCTAACTTTAAATGAAGCCAGAGTGTCTCCAGATAGTGTCCTAGCTAATGAAAAATGCACTGGAGTTTGGACTTACTGATATCCAAGTTCCTTAAAGTAAAACATATTGAGCTGACAACATGAAAGAAAATCTATTATGAACAGCAAGAAGAGTGACTAAAATGTCTCTAATTTTGAATTCTGTTTCCTATTTCATTGTGAGGGAATCCATTAGCAAAAAAGTTAAGATTTATGATTGAGATCTTCCAAGTACTGTTAAGTACCTGTCTATCAGAGCGTATCATCTATGAGATGCTCTTAGCTGTTTCACTAAGTTCTAGGAGCATATAATTATCTTTCTAAGTTGGTTACATTCAGCCATGATGGTATTCCGGGTGTTGACACATGATTTGTAAGAGGATTTTCTTTTCCTTAAACTGCAATATGAATTCTGAAATGGAAATCTAATCTTAAAACTAGTATAGGGGAATTTGCAAAAACATCTTGAAACACGAGTGTGGGGCATCTTGAAATATTAGGAAGAATAATTTTCCTGGTGTCAGGAGAAAACACTGTAGAAAGAGCAGGGTTATTAGCAGCTGATTTGCTGAGCCAAAGCAGGCCGCCTGACATGTTTAAGATGTTTCAAAGACTAGTGTTTTCTTAAGGGTGCAAATGTCTTTCTTTGTATCAAACTCTGAAGCCAGTACTGGAATATAACATATATATTTTTAGTCCTGGAAGGACAATTAGGTATTTTTAGATGTTACTGATTCTAGCCTCTAAAGTTTATAAAGAAATCAAGGACCTAAGCAATGCCTGTTGTTGCAGGATCACTCAGGGCAAGTTTATAGCATTGAAACTAGAAAGAGAGGATTTCCATTTACTAAAATGCGAAGCCTGTTGGAAGACCAGGTTTGGGGGATTAGAGGTTGTTTGTCTGAGGGGGAGGTATGCATTCAGTTTTGGGCACAGAAAGTTTAAGATGTCTATTTGCAATCCACGTAGAAAGGTCACGTAGACAGTTCGAATCTGGGGCAGGAGTTGGGAGTCAGTATACACATGGCATTGGAAAGCCACGATATCTCCAAGGAGATATGGAAGATGTCCTTGGATAAAGCCTAGCAGCCCCACCACAGTATTCAGAAGTTGGGGAGATAGGGATGAACCATAAAAGACATTGAAATGAGTGACCAGTAGGGAGGGAGGAAAACAGGAAAGTGGGGTGACCTGGAGGCCAAGTGAAGAAAGTATTTTCAGGGAACAATCCACTATGTGAAATGTCGCTCTTAAGTCAGTGTGGGAGATAATGAATTAAGATAGGAAACAGGGGAAAAAAGCCTTCAGACTTCAGTCCTTTGCCAGCTGGACGATGAGGTGCAGTTTCCTCTTCTGACGTTGCCAGTCCTAGAACTTCTGGACTCTGTTTATTCCCTTTTATTCCCACTTACTAATGGAAAGTTTTTTCTCAGCTAATCTCCCTTAAAGTGCTGTGTCAAGTGCATCCAATAATAACCAAGCCATGCTATTAACATTCTGTTTTCCAGTTCCTCCCTGTAGAGCCACAATGTGATTTGGTCCATGGACTCTCTCAGTGGTTATCAGACAAAACTGTCTACCAAATACTTTGGTACTTCCTAACATGGCTGGCCATCTTTCTGGCTTGTGGTATGAATTTCCCTACTGCTCATTCTTTAAGCCAATGCTACATTAAGATTTATATTTTAAAGTTTTTAGAAGTGACTCCTTGAGAACCAATCAAATGCTAAACGATCCCCAAATTCCAATGGCTCTAAAGTGCAAGCATTTATTTTTTACACATGTGAAGCCCATTGCAACTTTGGGAGGCTCTTCGGTGACTGTCCTCTATGTCATGGCTCAGCCCGGCACCTTCACAAACCCTGAGGGCAGCAAAGGCTGTGTTGGAAAGATGAGAACCGCAGTTAATTTCTTCCACTAGGAAGTTATGCACACCACTCCGCAAACAAAACCAGATGGCCTATTCTAATTTCTAAGGCTTGGAGAAGAAGAATGAGGTATCGGAGAATAGCTGCAACACCTGCCTCAGAAACAAACTGTTTTTTACTTTATTTTAATAATCACAAGCCAGTGTAAAGCCATATGAATTCATTTATTATCTTCTTGCATAACATTAAAATAATTGTCTTGAAGAAAATATTTTGCCTCACTTCTGGGTCTGAGACTAAAGATGGAATATGTAGTGTGCAATGATCAGGTAAGGTTTTCAGTAAGACTCCAGTAATCCTCTTCAAGTGGACAATGTACTAGGTGTTTATGGTTTGAACTCTGCCCTAATATAAGTTGTGAGTTGTTAGCATACCCTAAGGGTAAAACCACATTGGCCCCTTATCCAAACTCCTGGTTTGTTGATGCAGTGTCTTTCCAAGGCCCCACCTACATTGTTCTACTTTGTTGTTGTATACCCTTGCATTGAAACAACACCTATTTTTAGCTGCCAACTACTTCACCTCTCTTTTTTCTTTTCAACTTCCTGTCATCCTTTTTGTTATTGCATCAAAGACTGGTGGTTTCTATGAGTACTTTAGTGTCAACAGAAGACAACATAAAGCAGCCACATCACTATGTAAGCATATTTACACACAGTTGGTCTGGCAGGACCTGAGGTGGAGTTATTTTGCCATTACTGAAATATTTAAATCCAAGTGTTGGTTAAGGGCACTCTCTTGGAGTTCTTGCTCTGCCAGGAAAAGAGGAACTGGAAAGAGTGACAACCCCATCAAAAATCTGTATTCCATTGATTTTCTTCTCACCTGTATATCTGTAGTAGAGACGAAGAAAAACCAACTCTCAAAGTGACTTTGTTTTGGACAGGTCTGTGATTCTATGAAAATAATTTCTCCTATGTTAATATGTTATTTATGTGTAGTGATACATAGTTCACAAATTTTCATATTCACTCCCATTTGCACATCATATAGGACATAGGGAATGTGTATATTATTTCTACTTTACCAACAAGTAAATAGAGACTCAGAAAAAAAAAAGTTCAGACTTGCTAACATTCACACTGCTAGATATTGACAAAGCTGGAATTAAACCTGTTATCTGGTTTTCTCTTGTGCCAGTTCCACAAGCAATTTCCCAGATAATACGAAAGGAAGAGAATTATTATTTTTTATCATGACCTGAAGTTTATTTTATCTCATTAAATAAATAGTTGTACTGAGCATAGCCCTTGAGGCTGTTCAACTGGTGCCCTCGGTTACCTGAGTGTCTGCAGCTATTTAAGGTTGCTTTTATGTACCTGCCCATGGGGCATCTGATAGTGATTCATGTGTGGACTCTTCAGATATACTCCTAGCATCAAAGAGGAGGCATTCTTCTTACAAGTAACTCTTTATTAGGTAGTACATTTTTAATTGTTCTTAATTGGTAAGAAATGCTTTTAGCACCTCGAACAGTGTTTCAGGGTCTTACTGTGTAACAAATTGACTTGTTACCGAGTTCAAGCCTGGGCTTCTGCCTAAACCTTTTCCTTCTGCTGAGGTACTTGGAGTTTTGGAATTAACAGTTTGATGGGACTGGACCAAAACACATTACTTATTCACACAAGAAGGAATGAATCGTTTCTGTGTATGTGTGTGCTCGCACTCAAATAGAGGTAGGAACCAGTCCTCTACGGCCAATCCTTGAAATCTGGGTTCATTTATTTTTTAAATCTTCCATCAGCTAATTCTGTACTCTTCAGCAATTTATATCTCTATACTTAAATTTCTTTTTATTAGATGCATCAAGGAAATTATCACATAATATTTAATAATGCATAAATGATATGTTCAATTTTATTTTCATTTATATGGAAAAGCTGTCATAAAATCTTAACAAAATTCCATGGTTAATATTTTGCTGAGGCATTGTCAAAAGGGCCTTTTAGGTCACCCCATGAGTGGCCACTCTATAAAGTATAAGGACAAACCCAAACACTCCTCATGTCCATTTTTCTGCACTAGAAAATCTGCTGAAATAATAAAATTTTATGGAAAAACCATCAATTAAGATTCAAAGGTAAATGTGCCATTCATTAGAAAATTGGACTCCAAAGTTCAAAAAAAAATTAAGGTTTAATTAAAAAATTTACTTGAAGAATATGTGCACAATATATTGCACCATAATTTTTTTTTAATATTGAGTTTTCCTGTTCATTTATATGGTTTATCCTTCATAGTTTATTTTTATTTTTTTATAATTTATTTTGGTATCATTAATCTACAATTACATGTGCAATATTATGGTTATTAAACTACCCCCTTCATCAGGTCCCCCCCACCAACCCCATTACAGTCACTGTCCATCAGCGTAGTGAGATGCTATAGAATCACTACTTTTCTTCTCTGAGTTGTACAGCCCTCCCTGTGCCCCCCAACATTACATCTGCTAATTATAATGCCCCTTTTTCCCCCTTATGCCTCCCTTCCCACCATTCTTCCCCAGTCCCTTTCCTTTTGGTAACTATTAGTCCGTTCTTGGTTTCTGTGAGTCTGCTGCTGTTTTGTTCCTTCAGTTTTTTTCTTTGTTCTTATACTCCACATATGAGTGAAATCATTTGATACTTGTCTTTTTCGGCTTGTCTTATTTCACTGAGCATAATACCCTCTAGATCTATCCATGTTGTTGCAAATGGTAGGATTTGTTTTCTTCTTATGGCTGAACAATATTCCATTGTGTATATATACCACATCTTCTTTATCCATTCATCTACTGATGGACAATTTCTTGGCTATTGTAAATAGTGCTGCAATAAACATAAGGGTGCATCTGTCTTTTTCAAACTGGGTTGCTGTAGTCTTAGGGTAAATTCCTAGGAGTGGAATTCCTGGGTCAAATGATATTTCTATTTTGAGTTTTCTGAGGAACCTCCATACTGCTTTCCACAATGGTTGAACTAATTTGCAGTCCCACCAGCAGTGTAGGAGGGCTCCCTTTTCTCCACATCCTCGCCAACATTTGTTGTTGTTTGTGTTTTGGATGTTGGCCATCCTCACTGGTGTGAGGTGATATCTCATTGTGGTTTTAATCTGCATTTCTCTGATGATTAGCGATGTGGAGCATCTTTTCATGTGCCTGTTGGCCATCTGAATTTCTTCTTTGGAGAAGTGTCTATTCATGTCCTCTGCCCATTTCTTAATTGGATTATTTGCTTTTGTTTGTTAAGGTGCATGAGTTCTTTATATATTTTGGATGTCAACCCTTTATCAGATACGTCATTTATGAATATATTCTCTCATACTGTAGGATGTCTTTTTGTTCTACTGATGGTGTCCTTTGCTGTACAGAAGCTTTTCAGCTTGATATAGTCCCACCTGTTCATTTTTGCTTTTGTTTCCCTTGCCCGGGGAGACATGTTCATGAAGAAGTTGCTCATGTTTATGTCAAGAGATTTTTGCCTATGTTTTTTTCTAAGAGTTTTATGGTTTCATGACTTACATTCAGGTCTTTGATCCACCCTGAGTTTACCTTTGTGTATGGGGCTAGACAGTAGTCCAGTTTCATTGTCTTACATGTAGCTGTCCAGTTTTTCCAACACCAGCTGCTGAAGAGGCTGTCATCTCCCCATTGTATATCCAAGGCTCCTTTATCAAATATTAATTGACTGTATATGTTTGGGTTAATGTTTGGATTTTCTATTCTGTTCCACTGGTCTGTGGGTCTGTTTTTGTGCCAATACAAAATTGTCTTGATTACTGTGGCTTTGTAGGACAGCTTGAAGTCAGGGAGCGTAATTCCCCCTGTTTTATTCCTCCTTCTCAGGATTGCTTTGGCTATTCGGGGTCTTTTGTGGTTCCATATGAATTTTAGAATTACTTGTTCCAGTTCATTGAAGAAAGCTGTTGGTAGTTTGATAGGGATTGCATTGAATCTGTAGATTGCTTTAGGTAGTATAGCCATTTTCACAATATTTATTTTTCCTAGCCAAGAGCATGGGATGCATTTCCATTTGTTAGTGTCCTCTTTAATTTCTCTTAGGAGTGTCTTGTAGTTTTCAGAGTACAGGTCTTTCACTTCCTTCATTAGGTTTATTCCTAGGTATTTTATTCTTTTTGATGCAATTGTGAATGGAATTGTTTTTCTGATTTCTCTTTCTGTTAGTTCATCATTAGTGTATAGGAAAGCAACAGAATTCTGTGTGTTAGTTAATTTTCTATCCTGCAACTTTGCTGAATTCAGATTAGTTCTAGTAGTTTTGGAGTGGCGTCTTTAGGGTTTTTTATGTACAGTATCACACCATCTGCAAATAGTGACAATTTGACTTCTTCTTTACCAATCTGGATGCCTTGTATGTCTTTGTTTTGTCTGATTGCCGTGGCTAGGACCTCCAGCACTATGTTGAATAACAGTGGAGAGAGTGGGCATCCCTGTCTTGTTCCCAATCTTAGATGAAAAGCTTTCAGCTTCTCACTGTTAAATATGATGTTAGCTGTGGGTTTGTCATATATGGCCTTTATGATGATGAGGTACTTGCCCTCTATACCCATTTTGTTGAGAGTTTTAATCAGGAATGGATGCTGAATTTTGTCAAATGCTTTTTCAGCATCTATGGAGATGATCATGTGGTTTTTGTTCTTCTTTTTGTTGATGTGGTGGATGATGTTGATGGATTTTCGAATGTTGTACCATCCTTACATCCCTGGGATGAATCCCACTTGATAATGGTGTATGATCCTCTTCATGTATTTTGAATTCGGTTTGCTAATATTTTGTTGAGTATTTTTGCATCCACGTTCATCAGGGATATTGGTCTGTAGTTTTCTTTTTTGGTGAGGTCTTTGCCCGGTTTTGGTATTAGAGTTATGCTGGCTTCATAGAATGAGTTTGAAAGGATTCCCTCCTCTTCTACTTTTTGAAAAACTTTAAGGAGAATGGGTGTTATTTCTTCTCTATATGTCTGGTAGAATTCAGAGGTGAATCCATCTGGTCCGGGGGTTTTGTTCTTGGGTAGTTTTTTGATTACCAATTCGATTTCGTTGATGGTGATTGGTCTGTTTAGTTTTTGTGTCTCTTGCTTGGGCAGTCTTGGAAGGTTGTATATTTCTAAGAAGTTGTCCATTTCTTCTATTTTTTCCAGCTTGTTAGCATATAGATTCTCATAATATTCTCTTATAATTCTTTGTATTTCTGTGGGGTCCGTTGTGATTTTTCCTTTCTCATTTCTGATTCTGTTTATGTGTGTAGATTCTCTTTTTCTCTTAATAAGTCTGGCTAGGGTTTATCTATTTTGTTTATTTTTTCAAAGAACCAGCTCTTGGTTTTATTTATTTTTTCTATTGTTTTATTCTTCTCAATTTTATTTATTTCTTCTCTTATCTTTATTGTGTCCCTCCTTCTGGTGACTTTGGGCCTCATTTGTTCTTCTTTTTCAATTTCAGTAATTGTGTCTTTAGACTATTTATTTGGAAATGTTCTTACTTCTTTAAATAGGCCTGGATTGCAATATAGTTTCCTCTTAGAACTGCCTTTGCTGCGTCCCACAGAAGTTGTGGCTTTGTGTTGTTGTTGTCATTAGTCACCCTTTATTCTTTGATTTCTGTTTAGATTTGGTCATTAACCGATTGATTAATTAGGAGAATGTTGTTAAGTCTCCATGTATTTGTGAGCCTTTTTGATTTATTTCTAAAATTTCTTTCTAGGTTTATACCTTTGTCATCTGAGAAGTTGGTTGGTAGGATTTCAATATTTTTGAAATTACTGAGGTTCGTTTTGTGGCCTAGTATGTGGTCTATTCTGGAAAACGTTCCATGTGCACTTGAGAAGAATGTGTATCCTGCTGCTTTTGGGTGCAGAGTTCTGTAGATGTCTGTTAGGTCCATCTGTTCTAGTGTGTTGTTCAGTGCCTCTGTGTCTTTACTTATTGTCTGTTTGGTTGATCTGTCCTTTGGAGTGAGTGGTGTGTTGAAGTCTCCTGAAGTGAATGCATTGCTTTCTATTTCCTCCTTTAATTCTGTTAGTATTTGTTTCACATATGCTGGCGCTCCTGTGTTGGGTGCATATATATTTATAATGGTTATATCCTCTTGTTGGATTGACCCCTTTATCATTATGTAATGTCCTTCTTTATCTCTTGCTACTTTCTTCGTTTTGAAGTCTATTTTGTCTGATACAAGTACTGCAACACCTGCTTTTTTCTCCTTGTTATTTGCATGAAATATCTTTTTCCATCCCTTCACTTTTTATCTGGGGATATCTTTGCGTTTGAGGTGAGTTTCTTGTAGGCAGCATGTAGATGGGTCTTGCTTTTTTATCCATTCTGTACTCTGTGTCTTTTGATTGGTGCATTCAATCCATTTACGTTTAGGGTGATTATCAAAAGATATGTACTTATTGCCATTGCTGGCTTTAGATTCGTGGTTACCAAAGGTTCAAGGGTTGCTTCTTTACTATCTAACAATCTAACTTCACTTTCTTGTTAAGTTATTGTAAACACAGTCTGATGTTTCTTTATTTCTCTTCCTTCTTATTCTTCCTCCTCCATTCTTTATATTCTAGGTGTTTTATTCTTTGCCTTTAGTTAGTATTTGGATGTTCTGCTTTCTTTGCTATGATTTTATTTTCTCTGGTGACATCTTTTTAGCCTTAGAGGTGCTTCCCTCTAGAGCAGTCCGTTTAAGATATCCTGTAGTGGTGGTTTATGAGAGGCAAACTCTCTCAACTTTCGTTTGTCTGGAAATTGTTTAATCCCTCCATCATATTTAAATGACAATCGTGCTGGATACAATATTCTTGGTTCAAGGCCCTTCTGTTTCATTGCGTTAAATATATCATGCCATTCTCTTCTGGCCTGTAAGGTTTCTGTTGAGAAGTCTGATGATAGTCTGATGGATTTTCCTTTGTAGGTGATCTTTATTCTCTTTCTAGCTGCCTTTAATACTCTGTCTTTATCTTTGATCTTTGCCATTTTAATTATTAAATGTCTTAGTGTTATTTTCCTTCAGTCCCTTGTGTTGGGAGATCTGTGGGCTGCTGTGGACTGAGAGACTATTTCCTTCCCCAGCATGGGGACGTTTTCAGTAATTATTTCTTCAAAGACACTTTCTATCCCTTTTTATCTCTCTTCTTCCTCTGGTACTCCTATAATGCGAATATTGTTCCGTTTGGATTGGTCACACAGTTCTCTTAATATTCTTTCATTCCTAGAGATCCTTTTATCTCTCTCTGCCTCAGCTTCTCTGTATTCCTGTTCTCTGATTTCTATTCCATTAACAGTCTCTTGCATCTCATCCAGTCTGCTGTTAAGCCTGTTGAGCTCTTGTCTGATTTCTGCATTGTCTTTCCTCACTTTCCTCACTTCCTCCCTCAGCTCCTGCACATTTCTCTGTAGATCCATCAGCATGGTTATGACTTTTATTCTGAATTCTTTTTCAGGAAGATTGTGCGTTTCCATCCCTTCAGGCTCCCTCTCTGGGGTTGTCCGATTGATCTTAGTCTGGACCATATTCCTCTGTCTTTTCATGGCTATTGAAGTGGTTGCCTGTAGTTGCCACATATGTCAGCTGGGCTCTTTAATACTTTAAAAAGAAAAGAAAAGAAAAAGAAAGAAAAGAAAAGAAAAAAGAAAGAAGGAAAAAGAAAAAACAAAACAAAACAAAACAAAACAAAAGAACCAAAAAAAAGATGCCCACTGGGAGTAGATTCTGTGGTCATGCTGTAGGTTGCACCGTTTCTCCACTATTCTGCAGCCGTGGCCGCCGCTCCACAGGGCCCTTTATAGCTCTGACCAGGGTGGGAATCAATGGGATGCTGTTGATCTCTGTGTGAAGTCTAAGTGTGGCCACCCTTTCCCAGTCGCCATCTAAGGGGTCCGAAACTCCCCAGGACTCCCAGCTTGCTGGGCTGAGTGTGTCGGGGTAATCCGGCTCCTCCGCTGGGCTCCTGCCTCTTTAAGACCGCTGAAAAAAGTGCGCGCTTTCCTTTTTTTTTTTTTCCTCCTTTTCTTTCCTTCCCGGGAACTGGCTGGAAGCACCCTGGCGCATTCCCTGCTCAGATCCTGTGCCCTCTGTCTCTCCAATCTCCGCTACGCCGCGCGATGTGTGTCAGCGCTTCCCGTGCAGATCACTGGGGCTGGTTACTTCGCGGGGTGTACTTCCACTCCCTCCCCGCTCTGAATCCTCTCCTTCTGCTGGTGCGCTGGGGTGGGTGAGTGCTCGGGTCCCACCAAGTCATGGCTCCGTATCTTACCCACCTCCTGAGGTGCTGTGTCCTCTCATGTGTAGCTGCATGCTGTGCGCTTTCCTGTGTATTCTGGTCTCTCTTTTAGGAACAGTTGTATTTGCTGTATTTTCATAGATAAATATAATTTTGGGAGGAGAATCCTGCCGCCCTGCTCACGCCGCCATCTTCCCGGAAGTCTAGACCAGAATTTAAAAGAGGTTGATATGACTTCCACTCCCAGGAATGACATGATAGGACACATCGGGTAAGTATGCCCATTGCAATAAAATAAAAATGACTAACTACAACAAAAAAAATAGTTTGAAGATATCAGAGAGCTGTGGAAGCACAGGCATGAGATGAACCGAAATTCCTGGGAGGAGAGAACAGATCAGAGGTGAGGTAGTTACTAATCTCTGGCTTTTTTTTTTTTAATTTTGGGGATGCGCATTTCCTGATTCTGGGTATGAAGTGGGAGCTTGCACAGGCAGAAATCCCATCTTGGGGAAAGAGTAACGAATAAAGCTTTTCCTAGTCCTTCAGGGCTGATATAACAATAGCAATAGCAGTGAGTATTTTCAGGGAAATTTTGCACTGGTTCTGATAGGTAATATGAGCTAGGGATCTTGGTCAAAGTATTTTGAGAGAGAGAGTGAAATGTCCTGTGGTCTTAAGGTGTAGCAGCAGTAAAGACCCATCTGGGAGAAAACACTACACTGGTCTTTCCAGCAAGATATTTTTTGGGCAGATTTTACAACTAGTAGAGGTGGAAGGTTAGAGGGCTGTGTTGGAAACTGTTGGAAGAAAGGGATCTCTTACAGGGCTTTTCAGGGTTGGGAAAACAGAGACCCATCAGGCCACCAATGGATATTTATCAGTTCCATTGAACATTTGATTCCTGGAGAAAGGACTTCTATCATTATAAGATAATTCTACTCAAAAAATACCTTAAAACATTTAGTTACATTCCACAGAGACTCATTTTATGGAGCAAGTCCACATTATTTCATTTGTTTGCCTTTCTAACCTTGTGTGTTACGGAGTTCTGGGGAAGTTCTGGTTTTGTATATGAGCAACCTGGGGTTCAGACAGGTTAAGAGGGAGTCGGCAGTGGTAACAGTGGGAGTGAAAACACTGGGAGTCTGGCCAGAACCCAAGTGTTCTGACAGCTCATGCAATACAGGCAGCTATTTTAAGTGGCTGCCTCAGGAACTCTTAAGCTCTATTTTAACCTTCACTGTCTGTGCACATGGATCAGTTCTGAATAACTAGTATTTACAAAGGTTGGTCTTTCACTGGTAGTTAACAACAGAGCAACTGCTCGGAATCACTGAATCATTTTCATTTTCCCCTGGAACTTGGATTAAATAACCTGGCAGTTGAAGATGAGAAGGTATACATCATGGGGATGTGAATTTTGGTTTCAGGATACCAATTAGAGCTAGGGTTTCCCAGTGAATTATTTGTATTTCTGTCATCCGGGGAGTTCCAGAGGGCACTTGGGTTAATTCGCATACTGTAATTCACCAAAGGATTCTAAGCATTTATTTTCTAATAAACTGTGGAGAGTTCTTAATTGGTAATTAGAAAATGATTATACCTTGTCTGTAAAAACCACATTTCTTTGACTATATGGATGTGATTATGTAATTAACATTTAAAATTAGCTCGAACAATGTTCAACCCAAGAATTCTAATTTTGGTCTGATCTGCCAGGTGTAACAGGCATGGGCAGGTTTCAGGGCATCCTGAAGTGTTAGCGCATTGTTCCTGGTTTTGAAGTGGTTTCTCAACATATTCTAGTGTTCTTTACAACACACGGAGGCAGCAGCACGTGCTTAATTTCATCATTCAGTCTTAATTTTGTACATAATTCCTTTTTAATTATGAATTAAGTCAAGATACTTAATTTTTATGGAAATCAAGTAGCTTTTATATTTCATTATTATTTTCTTATGCTGTGTAAGAGCATGCTGTAGTTAGCACCTCCAATATACATTTATAATGATTATCCCAAGAAAGAGGATTTAATAATAATGATAATAATAAATTGATTAGGAGAATTTAATAGTAATGATAATAATCATAAATTGATTATTCCAAAATGTAGCAATCCAAACAAATACAGCTCTGGAGAGTGGATAAAGAGTGGGATTTGATAGAATCCACAGAGAACTACTTTTGAGAATCAAAAAGGGTGAGAACCCAGATGGGGACATTGGGATAATAAGTTTAAACTGGTATTGCCCAGGTCATTATATAATTATCCTAATTATGGATCTGTCTATGTATGTGTGATATTTGGATATTGTGTGATATTTGGTTATTGTGCTGCATAGACCTGCTTGTACCTAAATGAAAAAGTCAGCATTGCTGTATATACCCCTCATTCATATATCCTATTGTTGTATATAAATTCACTGGATACTTTGTTCCAAGCACATTAGGAGATGGATACACTGAGTTTAAAAAGACTAAGCCCTAGGGCTTGCAGAAACATTATCTTGTAAACATGGTAAATCCTGAGCCAGAGGTACAAACACTGAGGCAGAGTGTAGGAGGGGAACTGTCAAAGGCTGTGTTTTTC
This sequence comes from Smutsia gigantea, assembly GCA_032199065.1. NCBI lineage: Eukaryota > Metazoa > Chordata > Mammalia > Pholidota > Manidae > Smutsia > Smutsia gigantea. Next base: position 55,233 of record JAVSCE010020345.1, on the reverse strand, counting down.
CCGCCAACTCAACTTTATTCCTGCCTCAGTCTTTGATGCTGACAGTTTAAACTGGTATAAACACTCACTGGTGTTTGAATTAGTTTATATATATATATATACATATATATATATATATGTATATATATATATTTGTTCCTTCAGTTTTTTTTAAGTTTTATTAAGGTATTATTGATATACACTCTTACGAAGGTTTCACATGAAAAAACAATGTGGTTACTACATTTACCCATATTATCAAGTCCCCACTCATACCCCAATGCAGTCACTGTCCATCAGTGTAGTAAGATGACACAGATTCACTGTTTGCCTTCTCTGTGCTACACTGTTTTCCCCGATTCCCCACACCATGTCTACTAAACATAATACCCCACAATCCCTTTCTCCCACCCTCCCCACCTGCCCTCCCACACCTCTCCCCTTTGGTAACCACTAGTTCCTTCTTGGAGTCTCTGAGTCTGCTAGAATTAGTTTATATTTTAACATTGTGTGGGCCTATCAGGAAAAGACTTTTAGTTTTAAAAGGATAAAAATACTTTATCCAGACCAAATGTACTGATTCTTTTAAAGCTGCACTGTCCACTATGGTAGCCATGTGTGGCTCATTCCTCAGGGTCACTAGCCACATTTCAAATGCTCAGTAGCTGAATGTGGCTAATGGATACCAATGTAGAACACTTCCATTGTATTAGACATTTCTATGGGATAGTATTGATATAAACAAATTACATACCACTGAAAATACATAGTAATTTCCTTTACCTTTAATATCAGAATATTTAGACCATAGCACATTCTGCCAAAAGTGTGTGAAATGCTCTCATTCACTCACTTATTCATTCAGCATATGAAAATATGCTAATATGTGCCAAGACCAGTCTCTTGCCAATGGGTTTCAGCCCCGGGCAAGTTTCGCTATGGATTCAATGTGACCAAAGAAACTGACCCCAAAACATTCTTGGGGTGAAAGGGTTGTACCCAACTTTATTTCCAGGGTGGCAGGTCAGTCACTAAAATCCTGTTCACTCAGAGCGAGTCTGCATGCAGCAAGCTGGTCTCTGCCTCTGGGCCTCTCTGCCTGCACAACTGTCCTCTGGGCCTCTCTGCACAGTCGTCCCGCACAGCTGTCCTCTGGGCCTTGACGCTGCCACCACTCCAGCCTCTGCTCTGCTCTCCTGCAGCCTTGCAGCCGTGCCACCATGTCATGTGCAGAGCACTGGGCGGAGCTCTTTACATAGTCAACAGCCATGTATTGCCCACAGGTGTGCAGTGAGCTAGTCAACCAGGGCCAGGTGAGAATCCTGGCCACAGGAACTCTCATTTTATCCACACTCCACCCCTCCAGGATTCTCTCTTCTCACTCTATGTGCCCTCAGTCCTCTGCAATGGTCCCTGTGCAAGGAAGCTCGAACATTGTTCTCCAGCCTCTCCAGCAAAAAGTCTTGCAGACACACAGGCCAGACTCGTGGCTCTGTCTCTGACCTCTGCCTCTTTAGTCTTAATGGCTTGAACTGCTGCACTGGTTTCAGTTGTTGCCGTAGCTCCAGTAAGATCCTATTTGGCTTCCTGTCTAATTTCCTTCCATCTACTCCTGTCCGTATCAAATCAACCCACATCTGGGTCCTTGTAACCCTCCTGGGGCCCCTCAAATTCCTCCTGTGAGTAACAGGTCTTATTTCCGGGTTCTTGTTGCTTCAGCTACTGTGCGTGTCAACTCGCATTTTGTAATTGCTGCCTCAAGGCGGGCTGCACTGTCAGGGAAGACAGCTCTCCCATCTCTGATCCGGAAAGAACAATTCCATCCACCCCTAAGTCCCACAGCCACTGGCTCAACCTGAGTATAAGGGTGGACCATAGAGTGCTCCACGACCTGGGGAGGGAGTTGCTCCTCTCCTTGGGGAACTTTCAGCTGCTGGGTCTTTATTTTCTTTACAACCTCTGGGCATGCTTTCAATACAGGAGGGGCCAGTGCCTCCGGCATCACCCCTTCGTCTTTCTCCAGCCCCTCCATTTCTGGGGCTGATGGCACCTTTCCCTCCCCTCCCCCGAGTGCCTCCTCTGCTACAACCTTTACCTTGTCTACTGTGCCTCACAGCAATGCTGCCTCAGTATTCAGAGGGTCTCTTACCTTAAGGTCAGTGCTTTGCAGCTGACGTTCTCGTCCCACCTCGGCCTGTGCTCCCCTCAGGAGTACGTCTTTTGCCTTGACGGCCTCTTCCTCCTTCAGAACACCGGGCAGCACTGCCGTCTCGTCACCAACGGCACCTTGCTGCCGGTGCTCTTGTATCAATGCCCTTTCTTTCTTCAGGCAATCCACAAAAATGTGCAGCTCGCGTTCTCGTGCCACCTCCTGTCGCATCAGTGCCGTTTCTCTCCTCAGGGAATCCACACAAGTTTGCAGCTCGCGTTCTCATGCTGCCTCTTGCATCAATGCCATTTCCCTCCTCAGGGAATCCACAGAAGTTTGCAGCTCGTGTTCTTGTGCCGCCGTGTCTTGGGTCTCCTCGGTAGACTTCCTTAATACTGGGAGAAGCAGCCAATCCACAGGCCCGTTGCCTCCCGGGCCCTCTGCTTCTCAGAGGATCTCTTTACCATAGAAAGGCCACCCCTACTGCCTCAGGTGTCACCTCCACTTGCCTCCAGTCCTGGGGTGAGGCCCAGTCCTGGGGAGGGCAGCCACCTGAGACCACATACCCATTGGGGGACGATGCACCGTTTCCCAATTCACAGGGGCAGCCCACTGAAGCACCCCTGCCACAAGGGCAGCTTGTCTTTTTCCTTGGTCAACAGTGAACCCTGCTGACTTTCGCCAGTTGTCTTGCCAGTGGGTTGCAGCCCCCGGGCAAGTTTACTATGGATTCAATGCGACCAAAGAAATTGACAGTGGAATGTCCTTTAGGGGGAAAGGGTTTATGACCCAGCTTGTTCTCCGGGCGGTCGGTCGAGCATTAGCGTCTCTCCCTCCGCCCAGAGCACTGGGCCGAGCTCTCTCTATAGCACAATAATAGCTTGTTTCGTAAAGGTGTGGAAGCGGTAGCCTAGCCACAGGCCAGTTACATCATCAGGTGGTTTACATTCAGTGAGGATCCTGGCCATAGGGAACCCAACTTCCCCACAATCCACCCCTCCCGGATTCTCGCCTTACAATCTACACGCTTTCCATCTTCCACAGTGGTCCCTGTGCGAGAAAACTGGAGCACTGTAACCAGATTCCATGGAAGATAACAACTGGAAGCAGATTCCACAATAGCAACAGAGGATAACAACAACTTGGAGATAACAAAAAATGAAGATACAGGTAACAATAATTATAATAATCGTCAAGCCAGAGGAAGTTCCCAATCCACAAAGACTTTAGGTGCGATAAGACACACGTATTAATCCCACCCACATAGCCAATCTTGTCCATCATGTAGGATGCATGCTCTTCTATCAATGCCATGTCTTTCTTCAGGCAATCCACAAAAGTGTGCTGCTTGTGTTCTCAGCCACTGTTTTTTGGGCCTCCTCTGTAGACTTTTTTAATACTGTGAGAAGCAGCCAACCCACAGGCCCCGCTGCCTCCTGGGCACTCTACTTCTCAAAGGATCTGCTTACCATAGAAAGGCCACCCCTACTGCCTCAGGTGTCACCTCCACTTGCCTCCAGTCCTGGGGTGAGGCGCAGTCCTGGGGAGGCCAGCCACCTCAAACCACATACCCAATGGGGGACGATCCACCTTTCCCCATTCACAGGGGCAGCCCGCTGAAGCACCCCTCCTATAAGGGCAGCTTGTCTTTTTCCTTGGTCAACAATGAACCCTGCCAACTTTCACCAATTGTCTTGTCAATGGATTTCAGCTCCGGGCAAGTTCGCTATGGATTCAGTGTGACCAAAGAAATTGACAGTAAAACGTTCTTGGGATGAAAGGGTTATACCCAACTTTATTTCCAGGGTGGCAGGTCAGTCACTAAAATCCTGTTCACTCAGAGCGAGTCTGCATGCAGCAAGCCGGTCTCTGCCTCTGGGCCCCTCTGTCCACACAGCTGTCCTCTGGGCCTCTCTGCACAGTCGTCCCGCACAGCCATCCTCTGGGCCTTTGTCTTCGACGCTGCCACCACTCCAGCCTCTGCTCTGCTCTCCTGCAGCCTTGCAGCCATGCCACTGTGTCACATGCAGAGCACTGGCCAGAGCTCTTTATATAGAGTCAACAGCCATGTATTGCTCACAGGTGTGCAGTGAGCTAGTCAACCAGGGCCAGGTGAGAATCCTGGCCACAGGAACTCTCATTTTATCCACAACCAGGAATGAGTAAGATAGAAAAAGGACATATACATCATTTTATTTGATTCAAGCAATCTAAGTTTTTTAAGTACTGAAGATATCTTCCTTTTATATGACTGAGCCTTCTAATTGGGAGGTAAATTAATTTATATTGAGCTTTCTAATGTGGCAAAATTTGGAATTAACAGTATAAAATATGGGTGAGGAAAGTGAAATATGAGAGCCTACTGATTAGTGATCACAGAGGACCTCTATCATTGCTTATTTTATGAAAAACTATAATTTTAGTAACATCAAAACTCAAAGATATGATTGAAGGTTATAAGAAAGTATGTCTGAGAGTAACTTTCAAATGAGATAAGTAGGCAGGTCCAGAAAATTTATAAGAAGAATATTTAAACAACACAACAATTAATGGATTATAAGCAATCCAAGATAACATTTGCAGAGACATAGCAAATTATGGTTTATGTGGGCTTTTGAAATTAATGATAAAGAAATATAATCACATACAATTATCCTTTCAGTGTCTTCTTTCAACTTTAAAAAAAAGCAAAACAAAAGGTCTGTATTTGAAGAGATTGTTGGTTTGATCCAGTGAGAAGAGATTACGGTCGTAAAATAGCCTGTGGTTGGAGGATTTACCTAGAATTTAAGGGTATTAGTTCATAAAGCTAGGGTTAAACAGTAGAATGAGTTACTTAGGGAAGGTTAACCTACTTACTGTTTCTCAAGGGTGTTCTGCCCAGAATAAGAGTAGAACTGGACTGCATGTTGTCTGTAAAATGGCATAAGAAGGGAACAGGGTTTGATAGGCCAGGAAGTTTACCTCAAACTCCATGTGAGATCAATATGCCTTTGCTTTAAAAAAAAATTGCCATCTCTTCTCAAGCCAACTTATCCACATTATTAATTTCCCATGTGTCCTCAGCTTGGTTTCCTGTTAGTAGCCTTAATGTTTGTCCCTCTGCTGAGGTTAGCAGGGACTTCCATGTCATTAAATGCAATGAGACTTCTTTAGCCTACATCCCCTCTATCTTCAGGGAGCATCTGGCACAATTCCTCATCCTTGCAGCAGTCTCTCTGCTGGCATCCATGATGCCATGCCGGTCTGGCAATATCCCATTTTGCTCTAGCTCTACAGCCATCATCCAGACTTGGAGCCATCCATGCCTTTGGGTTACGGCCTCCTCTCTGCTTCTCCCAGTTATTGCTCTTGATATAAATCATACATTAATGATATCAATTAGATCACATCATTTCACACTTAAAACCTCTGTTAACACTGCCGTTGCATTTAGAATGAGATCTAACTCCCATAACCTGACCTGTGAACCCTGGATCATCTGGCTTCTTTCTAATCTGGCCTCAACTCATGAGCTGTCTTTCCTTCATTTATTCTTTTGCTTATTAATTCTTTCCCTCATCTAGCAGCTGCATGTTGAGCACTGTTCTGAGATCTGAGTGGACAACAGGGCTACAATTATTGCCTTCTTGGAGTTTATGTTCTATCAGTACCAAGAATGATCTGGCAGTGAGAGACAAACCATATATGGGATAAAATTATAACACAGTAAATGATGATAAGGGCAAAGGAGAAAAGTAAAGCGGGGAAGGTTGGATGTATAGACAGGGCAGTGAAGGAAGGTTTTCCCGGGAAGCTTACATTTGAGGAAAGACGTGATAGAAGCAAGGGAGAAACTATGTGGGTATCCAAGTGAAGAACATCCAAGATATAGGGAAGAGCAAGTGCAATGTACCAAGTGCACCTGTAATAGTCTAGAAACAAGGAACTCAGTATGAGTACCACAGATTACCCAGATTGGGTGGCCATAGAGGGAAACGAGATGGAGGGGTCAGACCATGCAGGACCTTGTAGGCCATTGTAAGGACTTTGATTCTATTTGCAATGAGATGAAAAGTCGCTAGAGGGTTTTGATCAGGGAAGTGATTCTTTTCTTCATACATTAATTCTTCACATGGTACCTATTTATTGGATACCCTTTGCCAGGCTCTGTGCTAGGTTCCAGGATTTGTGTTTGACTTCTTACTAAATTGAGATGTTTCTGCACGAAAATAATTTATTATAGTATTGACTTCTCCGAGTAAAAGAAAGACTTGAAATTGCACCAGTCTTTGATTTCTGGGGAGAGAAGAAATATTCTTTTGCTCTTGTGATAATGGTTCACACTGCCAACATTCCATGGGAAGGAAAAACTTTGTTCATGGGAGCCCAATAGTAAATGACATTTGATTTGTCCAAGTGGCTATGCCATGAAAATATGATTTATCATAAGTTATGAATCACATAAACTGATAAATAACATAAGCTCAATGATGGGAAAGGTTGGAAGTTAAAAATGGCCTCTATTATATTTTTGTGTCTGGATATTTTAGTGAGTAGGGGTTTTAAAATATCTTTTGCCAATAAAAACTGGAAAAGTTAGGGAAACAGATTTCACCAGAGGTGACTAACAGAGAGGTGACTATTCTCAATACCACCTTCCTTTCAGTGGGATATTTAGTTTTACTTTATTTTTGAAGTTTGACATGTGAAGACCTGTTACTCTTTGAAATCCTTTCACATAAAACTTAATTTCTACTGCTTTATAATTATTTTTCTTCTATTGAGTCTACCACAAACTGAAACTGTTTCTACCTGTTTGGTGAGTCTCCTGTCCATTTTCTTATCTCTGAAAATATTATTATGTAGGTAATTCTAGGAGTTCCAACACACAAATAACAGATGTTCTAGGAAATGGGAAAGAGAGGAAAAGAAGAAATTGACAAAACAAGGATGCAAAATCCTCACTAAAAGCAAAAAGAACCTGGGTCTTCTGGTTGTATAGGTGCAGCAAGTTCCCAATAAAGCGAAAAGCATTTCACTGATGAAATAAAAGCCCCCACAAAAGTTTCTAGGAAGGAAAAAAGTGATAACCTAAAAGAGGGAAGGGAATTACCACGATACAAATCTCAACCATAAAAATAAGATGGTACAAAACATTGAATGACACTGTTATGATTCTGAAGGAATCAAAGTTTTCAACCTTCAATTCTATAAGCTAATAAACTAAGTGTTTTATAGAACACAGACAATATTAAGACATGTAATTACTTAGAAAAAATGAATGTTCCATGTGCTTATTCTCAGGAACTGACTTGAGACTGTGATCCAACAAAAATAAAGGAATGAACACACAGTGCAAGTGCTATGTGAAATATTTGCCTTTTATTTTATATTTTCTAGTATTTTAGGGTATATATTTATTTTTCATGTTAATTTTTTAATACATACTTTTTGAATGGTCACAGTTAATAAGAGTATCTTTTGACTGTCTTCCAGTATACTACAGATGAGATGCACTGGTAAACGGAGAGATTTACCCAGCTCAAAAGATTTACCCAACTGTTCCCCTGCTTAATCATGACCCTTCAAAAATATAAGTCATTAAGGAGAGTATAACTCATTACACTGAAAACAGAGGGACTCCTATAGGAGATTTTCACAGGAAATGCCTAGAAAACGTGAAAATGAGACCAATTCCATTCAAAAATAATATATAAGAAGAAAATAAAATGGGAATTGACACATTTCAGTTGATAAAAATTCCCAGAAAAAATCAGCCCTGAAGCAGACTAAAACTGTACCATAACCCCCCAAAATAACATATGGAGAATTTAAGAATTTAAGAAAACACTTAAAATTATGTATTCAAAACCAGACAAAAAACTGGAAGAAATGTCACCAGAGTTGGCTGAATTCAGGAAAAGAAGTAATAGTTCGGACTATGTCAGAAACGAATAATAAATTAAAATGGTCCCGAGGGAAAACAGATTTGAATGAAAATTTAATAAAGGCATTAAAGAAAGTCAGGAAAGCGAGCCAGATAATTAAAATTAGATAAAGTAAGAGGTAAACTGCATCAGAGAAAAGAGTAATTGAAATTAAAGAAATTTCTTACATATTTTCTCTCTTTATTATCAATTACCTATGGACCAATCATCTGTCTACCTGTCATTTATCTGTCTATGTATCATATGTATCAATATATTATATCCACTCTATTTTTTGAGCCATTTGGAAGTATGTTGCATGTTCCAGGCCCCTTACCCCTTAAATACTTCATTATGCACTTCTGATGAAGAAGAATATTGGATAAGCACAGTAGAGTTTACAAATTCAGGAAATTTAACATCAAATAATACTGTTGCCTGTTCTATAGGTCATATTCCAAGTTTATCAGTTGCTCCAATAATATCCTTCTTAACTATATTTTTACAGTAAAGGATGAAGTTCAGGATCACACAGTGTGTTGTGTTGTCATGTCTCTTTAGTCTTCTTCATCTAGAAGAGTTCCTCAGTTTTCCTTGGTCTTTCATGAAAAAATAAAGGCCAGATTATGTTAGAGAATATTCCTCAATTTGACTTTCTTTGATGTTTCCTCATGAATGAATTGTGCATTTTGGGCTTGAACACTCCATAAGTGATGTGTCTTCTTAAGCAGTTACATCTGGAAGAACATCTGCCTCTTTTTGTTGATGTTTTGTCTTTTTGTGAAGTTAATTTTGATTACTTCATTCTGCTATTATCTATTTTCTCCACTGTAAGTTTATTTTGTAATTAGCTCAAAGTTATGCCAAGATACTCGAAGGCTGTGGAAATATCCTCCTTTTCAAAGCTCTCTCCCAATTTAAAGTTAGCATCCATTCATGATTGTTGCCTGGTAATGCGGGATGTTCCACTCTCCTCTGGCGGCTACCCCCTGATTTCCCCCAGAGCCCTGTTTCCTTCAAGAGGGGAATGGCATTTAGAAACCAAGGCCAGGGATCTAGTCCTCCTGGGGCATCATTGCCTATGGGCCCTTTCATAGAAACAGCTGAAATCCTATTTTCTTCTTCTAATTCTGGTCCAATCATTCAGAATTACTTCTTGACTTCCTCCATTCATTGTCTGTTTTTCACTTCTTCTCTAGTGAGAAACATGACTCAGTCAGTAATATCTACATATTTACTCATTTGTCCAGTCCTGTAATATACACAAAATGGTTTTAGCTCATTAATAGTGTCAGTGAGTTTTCCAGCGTGGTTGTGCCTCTTAACACTCCCTCTAGCACTGTGTGATATTTCCAGTTGTTTACATCCTTGCCAACACTTTGGGAAGGTCTGTATTTTTTATATTGTTTATTTGTGGCTATTCCAGTCTGTGTACAGAGGAATATATCATTGTGCTTTTCATTTTCAGTTGTATGTGCTTGATGTCTGATGAGGTTTTGAACTATTCATTTGTTTGTCATTTGGATATCCTTTTTTCAGGGGGATATATGTTTGTTTCTTCTATTGCGTTGTTTGTCTTTTTTGTAAAGTCTATATTCAGACACCCACCTATACACATTCTAGAGAAGAATCATTTGTGCCACTTATTTTGGGGAATATTTTCTTCCATTCCCTTTGTTACCACAAGTTTATTAATATTTTCTCTTGTGTTTTAGTATAAAAGTTTTATTATCTTGCTTTAACTCTATTTAGATCTTCAAAACTTTTAGGATTTTTTAATAGTGTATGAGGGGAGGACTTCCAGGAAGATGGTGGCATGAGCAGGGCAGCAGAAATCTTCTCCCAAAACTATATATATCTATGAAAATACAGCAAATACAACTATTCCTAAGAGAGAGACCAGAATACACAGGACAGCGCACAGCGTGCAGCTATACCTGAGAGGACACAGCACCCCACGAGGCGGAGCTATAAAGGGCCCTGCAGAGCAGCACAGGGCCACGGGTATGGAATAGTGGAGCAACAGCGCCACCTATAGCATTCCCACAGATTCTACTCCCGGTGGGCGTTTTTTTTTTGTTGTTGTTGTTGTTTTGTTTTGTTTTTCTGTTTTCTTTTGGTTTTCGTTTTTTCTTTTCTTTTCTTTCTTTTTTCTCTTTCTTTTTTCTTTTTAAAGTCTTTTTTTTTTTAATAATTTATTTTGGATCATTAAACTACAATTACATTTGCAATATTATTATTATTAAACTACCCCTTCATCAGGTCCCCACCACCAACTCCATTACAGTAACTGTCCATCAGCGTAGTGAGATGCTATAGAATCACTACTTGTCTTCTCTGAGTTGTACAGCCCTCCCTCCCCATGCCCCCCCAACATTACATCTGCTAATCATAATGCCCCTTTTTCAATTTTATCCCTCCCTTCCCACCCATCCTCCCCAGTCCCTTTCCCTTTGGTAGCTATTAGTCCGTTCTTGGTTTCTGTGAGTCTGCTGCTGTTTTGTTCCTTCAGTTTTTTTCTTTGTTCTTATACTCCACATATGAGTGAAATCATTTGATACTTGTCTTTTTCTGCTTGGCTTATTTCGCTGAGCATAATACCCTCTAGCTCCATCCATGTTGTTGCAAATGGTAGGATTTGTTTTCTTCTTATGGCTGAATAATATTCCATTGTGTATATGTACCACATCTTCTTTATCCATTTATCAACTGATGGACACTTAGATTGCTTCCACATCTTTTTTTTTATTATAATTTATTTTATTATCATTAATCTACAATTACATGTGAAATATTACAGTTATTAAACTACCCTTTCATCAGGTCCCCCCCCACCAACCCCATTACAGTCACTGTCCATCAGTGTACTGAGATGCTATACAATCACTACTTGTCTTCTCTGAGTTGTACTACCCGCCCCGTGCCCCCCCAACATTATATCTGCTAATCGTAATGCCCCTTTTTCCCTCTTATCCCTCCCGTCCCGCCCATTTTCCCCAGTCCCTTTCCCTTTGGTAACTATTAGTCCGTTCTTGGGTTCTGTGAGTCTGCTGCTGTTTTGTTCCTTCAGTATTTTTTCTTTGTTCTTATACTCCACATATGAGAGAAATCATTTGATACTTGTCTTTTTCGGCTTGGCTTATTTCACTGAGCATAATACCCTCTAGCTCCATCCATGTTGTTGCAAATGGTAGGATTTGTTTTCCTCTTATGGCTGAATAATATTCCATTCTGTATATGTACCACATCTTCTTTATCCATTCATCTACTGATGGACACTTAGGTTGCTTCCATTTCTTGGCTATTGTAAATAGTGCTGCAATAAACATAGGGGTGCATCTGTCCTTTTCAAATTGGGCTGCTGCATTCTTAGGGTAAATTCCTAGGAGTGAAATTCCTGGGTCAAATGGTATTTCTATTTTGAGTTTTTTGAGGAACCTCCATACTGCTTTCCACAATGGTTGAACTAATTTGCAGTCCCACCAGCAGTGTAGGAGGGTTCCCTTTTCTCCACATCCTCGCCAACATTTGTTGTTGTTTGTGTTTTGGATGTTGGCCATCCTCACTGGTGTGAGGTGATATCTCATTGTGGTTTTAATCTGCATTTCTCTGATGATTAGCGATGTGGAGCATCTTTTCATGTGCCTGTTGGCCATCTGAATTTCTTCTTTAGAGAAGTGTCTGTTCATGTCCTCTGCCCATTTCTTAATTGGATTATTTGCTTTTTGTTTGTTAAGGTGCATGAGTTCTTCATATATTTTGGATGTCAACCCCTTATTGGATACGTCGTTTATGAATATATTCTCCCATACTGTAGGATGTCTTTTTGTTCTACTGAAGGTGTCCTTTGCTATACAGAAGCTTTGCAGCTTGATATAGTCCCACTTGTTCATTTTTGCTTTTGTTTCCCTTGCCCGGGGAGATATGTTCATGAAGAAGTCGCTCATGTTTATGTCCAAGAGATTTTGCCTATGTTTTTTTCTAAGAGTTTTATGGTTTCATGACTTACATTCAGGTCTTTGATCCACCTTGAGTTTACCTTTGTGTATGGGGTTAGACAGTAGTCCAGTTTCATTCTCTTACATGTAGCTGTCCAGTTTTTCCAACACCAGCTGCTGAAGAGGCTGTCATCTCCCCATTGTATATCCAAGGCTCCTTTATCAAATATTAATTGACTGTATATGTTTGGGTTAATGTTTGGATTTTCTATTCTGTTCCACTGGTCTGTGGGTCTCTTTTTGGGCCCATACCAAGTTGTCTTGATTACTGTGGCTTTGTAGGACAGCTTGAAGTCAGGGAGCGTAATTCCCCCTCTGTTATTCCTCCTTCTCAGGATTGCTTTGGCTATTTGGAGTCTTTTGTGGTTCCATATGAATTTTAGAATTATTTGTTCCAGTTCATTGAAGAAAGCTGTTGGTAGTTTGATAGGGATTGCGTTGAATCTGTAGATTGCTTTAGGTAGTACAGCCATTTTGACAATATTTATTCTTCCTAGCCAAGAGCATGGGATGCTTCCCATTTGTTAGTGTCCTCTTTAATTTCTCTTAGGAGTGTCTTGTAGTTTTCACAGTACAGGCCTTTCATTTCCTTCGTTAGGTTTATTCCTAGGTATTTTATTCTTTTTGATGCAATTGTGAATGGAATTGTTTTTCTGATTTCTCTTTCTGTTAGTTCATCATTAGTGTGTAGGAAAGCAACAGATTTCTGTGTGTTAATTTTGTATCCTGCAACTTTGCTGAATTCAGATATTAGTTCTAGTAGTTTTGGAATGGAGTCTTTAGGGCTTTTTATGTACAATATCATGTCATCTGCAAATAGTGACAATTTGACTTCTTCTTTACCAATCTGGATGCCTTATATGTCTTTGTTTTGTCTGATTGCCGTGGCTAGGACCTCCAGTACTATGTTGAATAACAGTGGAGAGAGTGGGCATCCCTGTCTTGTTCCCGATCTTAGAGGAAAAGCTTTCAGTTTTCGCTGTTAAGTATGATGTTAGTTGTGGGTTTGTCATATACGGCCTTTATGATGTGGAGGTACTTGCCCTCTACACCCATTTTTGTTGAGAGTTTTAATCAGGAATGGATGCTGAATTTTGTCAAATGCTTTTTCAGCATCTATGGAGATGATCATGTGGTTTTTGTTCTTTTTGTTGATGTGGTGGATGATGTTGATGGATTTTCGAATGTTGTACCATCCTTGCATCCCTGGGATGAATCCCACTTGATCATGGTGTATGATCCTCTTGATGTATTTTTGAATTCGGTTTGCTAATATTTTGTTGAGTATTTTTGCATCTACGTTCATCAGGGATATTGGTCTGTAATTTTCTTTTTTGGTGAGGTCTTTGCCCGGTTTTGGTATTAGAGTGATGCTGGCTTCATAGAATGAGTTTGGAAGTATTCCCTCCTCTTCTATTTTTTGGAAAACTTTAAGGAGAATCGGTGTTATTTCTTCTCTATATGTCTGGTAGAATTCAGAGGTGAATCCATCTGTCCGGGGGTTTTGTTCTTGGGTAGTTTTTTGATTACCACACAGAAATCTGTTGCTTTCCTATACACTAACGATGAACTAACAGAAAGAGAAATCAGAAAAACAATTCCATTCACAATTGCATCAAAAAGAATAAAATACCTAGGAATAAACCTAATGAAGGAAGTGAAAGACCTGTACTCTGAAAACTTCAAGCACTCCTAAGAGAAATTAAAGAGGACACTAACAAATGGAAATGCATCCCATGCTCTTGGCTAGGAAGAATAAATATTGTCAAAATGGCTATACTACCTAAAGCAATCTACAGATTCAACGCAATCCCTATCAAATTACCAACAGCTTTCTTCAATGAACTGGAACAAATAATTCTAAAATTCATATGGAACCACAAAAGACTCCGAATAGCCAAAGCAATCCTGAGAAGGAAGAATAAAACAGGGGGAATTACGCTCCCTGACTTCAAGCTCTCCTACAAAGCCACAGTAATCAAGACAATTTGGTATGGGCACAAAAAGAGACCCACAGACTTGTGGAAAAGAATAGAAATTTCAACCATTAACCCAAACATATACAGTCAATTAATATTTGATAAAGGAGCCTTGGATATACAATGGGGAGATGACAGCCTCTTCAGCAACTGGTGTTGGCAAAACTGGACAGCTACATGTAAGAGAATGAAAATGGATCATTGTCTAACCCCATACACAAAAGAAAATTTAAAATGGATCAAAGACCTGAATGTAAGTCATGAAACCATAAAACTCTTAGAAAAAAACATAGGCAAAAATCTCTTGGACATAAACAGGAGCAACTTCTTCATGAACATATCTCCCCAGGCTAGGGAAACAAAAGCAAAAATGACAAGTGGGACTATATCAGGCTGAAGCGCTTCTGTACAGCAAAGGACACCATCAGTATAACAAAAAGACACCTACAATATTGGAGAATATATTCATAAATGACGTATCTGATAAGGGGTTGACATACAAAATATATAAAGAACTCACGCACCTTAAGAAAGAAAAAGCAAATAATCCAATTAAGAAACGGGCAGAGGACATGAATAGACACTTCTCCAAAGAAGAAATTCAGATGGCCAACAGGCAAATGAAAAGATGCTCCACATCGCTAATCATCAGAGAAATGCAGATTAAAACCACAATAAGATATCACCTCACACCAGTGAGGATGGCCAACATCCAAAACACAAACCACAAGAAATGTTGGTGAGGATGTGGAGAAAAGGGAACCCTCCTCCTCTGCTGGTGGGACTGCAAATTAGTTCAACCATTGTGGAAAGCCGTATGGAGGTTTCTCAAGAAACTCAAAATAGAAATACTATTTGACCCAGGAATTCCACTCGTAGGAATTTACCCTAAGACCGCAGCAGCCCAGTTTGAAAAAGACAGATGCACCCCCATGTTTATTGCAGCACTATTTGCAATAGCCAAGAAATGGAAGCAACCTAAGTGTCCATCAGTAGATGAATGGATAAAGATGTGGTACATATACACAATGGAATATTATTCAGGCATAAGAAGAAAACAAATCCTACCATTTGCAACAACATGGATGGAGCTAGAGGGTATTATGCTCAGTGAAATAAGCCAAGCTGAAAAAGACAAGTATCAAGTGATTTCACTCATATGTGGAGTATAAGAACAAGGAAAAAAAAAACTGAAGGACCAAAACAGCAGCAGACTCACAGAACCCAAGAATGGACTAATAGTTACCAAAGTGAAAGGGACAGGGGAAGATGGGTTGGAAGGGAGGTACAAGGGGGAAAAGGCGCATTACGATTGGCAGATGTAATGTTGGGGGGGCATGGGGAAGGCTGTACAACTCAGAGAAGACAAGTAGTGATTGTATAGCATCTCAGTACACTGATGGACAGTGACTGTAATATGGTTGGTGGGGGGAACCTGATAAAGGGGTAGTTTAATAACTATAAAATTGAACATGTAATTGTAGAGTTATGATACCAAAATAAATTATTAAGAAAAAAGAAAAAAAAATAGTGTATGAGGAAGGGTCACAAGTAATTTTTTTCCACATTGGAATCCAAGTGATAAAATACTTTTTATTGAAAGGACCATTCTTTCTTGCACTTCACTGAAGTGTCAGCTTTGTTAGTATTTGTGTAGCTATGCTTTTGAACTCTGTTCTGTTTAAGTGGAGTATTTTTCTACCCTTGTGTCAAGCCACCTTGTCTTAATTACTGTAGATTTATAGTAAGTCTTAGTATCTAGTAATGTGAATCCTTCAACTTTATTTTAACAATTGTCTTACGTATTTGTGACCTTTTAAAATTTACATATGTATTTAAATACAGCTTTTCAATTTCCACAATGTAAAAATACAGGTGGGGTTTTCATTTGAATCGTGTTGAATGAATGTATCAGTTTAGAGGAAATTATTATCTCGATGGTATTTTGTCTTGAAATTCATAGACTTTTGTCCTCTGTTTAGATCTTTTGTATTTTCTCTAAAAATGTCTTTAGTTTTCTGTGAGGAAGTTTTGTACGTATTCTGTTAGGGTAATCCTTAACTGTTCTTTATGCTTTTTATAACTATCATTGAAAAACTCATTTTCTACTTTTTGGTAGATAACAATGAAATTCTTTTGTCATAATTTTATTGGGCAATTTTGCTAGATTTATTTTAATAGTTTTTCTGTGGAATATTTTTGGATATGCCACATAAACAACTGTGTGGTCTGGGACTAATTGCAGGCATATTAATCTTTCTATTCCTAATGTTTTTGTAGTTCCTTAACCTACCTCAGTGCACAGTCAAAGAGCTAAACTACAAGGTTGAAGAGAAGTGAAGAAGAGGGTCCTGTTTCATGTTCCTCATCTTAGGAAGTAAGGCTTCAATATTTTACCATTAAATATGATGTCGGCTGTAGGTATTTTGTAGACCCTTGATACCAGAGTAATGTGACATTCTTCCATTTCTAGTTTGGTGAAGTTTTATAATGAAAATTTCCAAGTGCTCTTCTGGCAGCTACTGAGAAAATCTTTTCTTTTTTCTTTTCTTCTTCTAGTGTGATAAGTTCTTCGCTGTTTCCTTTGTTCTTTCTTTTCTGTTTGCTTTTTCTAATGTGGGAACAACAGCTGCATTCCTGTGATAAATTCAAATAGATTGTGATGTGTTATCTTTTAAATAATATTTATGAATTATACTGAAATCAATTTTGCAATGTTAATGATGGATATTAATCTGTAATTCACTTTCCTTGCAATGTCCTTTTCAGGTTTTACTATGAAATTTGGGTTTGCCTCACTGAATAAATTTGGCATGCTCACTCTTTATTTTGCACTAAAAAAAAAATGCTTTTGCCCTGTATATCATATGAATCACTAAATGCCTGAAGGGAAAGGGACTCAGAATATTGAGTTCACTTTTCCTGACTTTGTGTCTCTCTCCAGCGACTTGTCTCCTTGAGTGGTGGCTGCCTTGGAAACTCTTAACACCTTCAACCTGAAGAGGTTCATTTTGCTGCAGGGTGGCCCATCAGAGTTGGAAGTGAGAGCCTCTCCCTCATTTTTAACCCCATCTCTGCTCTCGCTGTTTTTCACAAAGGGCAGATAGATCAAGAATTTTTTGCCCTGTGTGTTACAAGTATTCATTAGAGACTTTTAGACTGCTGTCTGTGCTCACCTTCTCATGGTTGAACGCTTTAGGAATGAAGAAGAATATTTGCTGAGACAAATGCTTTCATCAGCTTGACAATGCTCTTTTCAAACTGGGTGCCTCTCAGAGCAAGTTCTGCATGGTTCATTACCCATATGCTGCCCTATCCTCATCTTTTAAGATTTGCTTTAGATGATGTCAGTCTGCAGAGGTTTCTGTCCTCTGCTACATACAAGCTTTAGGAGTTTAAGAAGTTTTAGAAAAGTTAAACATGTTCTTGGTTTCACTAACAAAGAGTGCTTATTTAATTTTGATAGACTTTGTTATAAACACGGAGGGATTGATTTGGGTAAAAACCAGACAGATGTTAGATCAAGCAGCAAGGCACATCTATACACAAAATAATTCTAAAAGGTAAGGTCAGATTTTTAACAAATAATATTTTTGCAGGGAGTGATGTCAGCAAGATGGCAGAATATGGAGGCTCCACTCATATTCCTGTTCAGCAACGATTTGGCAGAAAAGTGCCTTTGTGGAAGCTTTGGGGTCCAGATAGGAGACTGGGAAATCCAAGACCAGAGAGGGCTGTTTTGAGAAGGCAAGCTGATGCGCAGGCTTCAGAATTCAACTGTAGTCCCAGCTACAGACCCAGAAAGAGCTCTTTCCCTCTGTGAATGTGGCTATGTCCTGCCACCAGCCAAGGGACCCTGCAGGAGTCATGCCTGCCCATGCCTTGGGTATAGACAAGTGGAGCATAATTGAGAGCCCAGAAATAAACCCATACACATACAGACAGCCCATATTTGACAAGGAAGCCAAGAAAACAGTGGGCAAAGACAGTCTCTTCCATAGATGATGTTGGGAAATTTTAACATCATTTGAGTTGGATATTCACATGCAAATGAATAAAATTGGACCCACTGTCTTATACCACTCATAAAAATTAACTCAAATGGATTAAGGACTTAAATGAAACACATGTAAGCATAAAAATCCTAGATGAAAGAGAGACAGAGCCTCTTGACATGTTCATGGCAATGATTTTTTGGAATAGGACACTAAAAGCACAAGCAACAAAAGCAAAAATCAACAAGGGGGGCCACACTGAGCTAAAAAGCATCTGCAAGGCAAAAGAAACAACCAAAGAAATGAAAAAGCAGCCTATGGAATGGGAAAAATATTCGCAAACCATCTATTTGATAAGGGATTAATATTCCAAAATACATAAGGAACTCATACAACTCAACAGCAAAAACCAAATAATCCAATTAGAAAATGGGCAGAGGACCTGAATATTTTTCCAGAGATGACATATAAATGACAAACAGATATATGAAAAGGTGCTCAACATCACTAATCATCAAGGATATGCAAATCAACACCACAATGAGGTATCACCTCACAGCTGTTAGGGTGGCTATTATCAAAAGACAAGAGAAAAACATTGGTTAGGGTTTGAAGGAAGGAAATCCTTGCACACTGTTGGTGGACTGTAACTTGGTATGGTCACTATGGAAAACAGTATAGAGGTTTCCCCAAAAATGAAATACAGAACTACCATATGATCCAGCAATCCTACTTCTGGATATATATCCAAAGGAAATGAAATCTGTACCTTGAAGAGGTATCTGCACTCTTGTGTTCACTGCAGGATTATTCACAGTAGCTAAGATATGGAAACTACCTGAATGTCCACCAATGGATAAATAAAGAAAATATGAGACACAATGGAATAGTATTCAGCCATAAAGAGAACATTCTGACATTTGTGATGACATGGATAAACCTGGAGGACATTATAATAAGTAAATAAACCAGACACAGGAAGAAAAATCCTGCATAATCTCATTTACATGTGGACTCTAAAAATTTGAACTCATAAAAGCAGAGAACAGATTGGTAGTTGCCAGAGGGGAAGGGGAAAAGGGGTAGGCAAAATGGGTGGACGAGATCAAGAGGTGCAAACTTCCTGTTATAAGATAAATCATGGGGATGTACAGCATGGTGACTATAGTCAGTAATATTGTATTGCAAATTTCAAAGGTGCTAAGAATGTACATCTTAAAAGTTCTTGTCATAAGAAAAAATTTTTTGTAACTTTATATAGTGACAGTTGGCAACTAGATTTATTGTGGTGATCATTTCGCAGTGTATACAAATGTCAATCATTATGTTGTACACCTGAAACTAATATAATGTTGTATGTCAATTATACTTCAATAAAAAAATTAAAAAAAAGAGAACCTGCTGCTGAGAGCATTGTTGATTGACAGCACCAGCTGCCATCACTGTGGTTCCCCTCCTGCCTTCATGCTCAGACTGTGCTTCTCCAGGGCTGCTTTCAGTCAAGACTGAGTCTAGTGGCTCGGTCTTAGTGCATTTTTGTTTAAAACAAGCTTCTTTTAAGGAGCAACTTTTAATCAGGGATACTCCACTGGCCGGGAGTGGAATTTTCTCAAAGCCTTGCTGTGGAATAAGGCTCTTCCTATGCAGTCCTCGCTTCCCTCTTTTCTCTTTCTTTCACAGGTGTCATTCTGCATGATAGTCTGAAGGCTCTCCCTACCTTCTGCTCCATCCCCTTTATCCCTCTCAGGCATTTCCCCTGTGCCTAATCCTGATTTGGCTTCCACTTCTAGGAAGAATCAAACAAAAAGAGATTGCCCTGAAAAGATGAATTAAGAGCACCGCACATCCCTACGATCAGTGGGCTCATACTAGGTCTTTCGTTTTTCCATTTCAGTAAGTGTATCAAAGTAACATGCTGTACACCTTAAATTTATACAATATTATACATCAAATTTATTTTTTAAAAAAGCAATATAATCCAGACTAAGTAGAAATATTACTGCCTTCTCTTTTGTTCTTGATTTCTCAGTTTTATCAGTCAGCGTTTTATCAGAGTTAAGTTAGTAAACAGTGAATTATCATGCCACATCTCAAGAAGGTCTGATTCTTTTTTTTATAATTTATTTTGGTATCATTAATCTACAATTACATGTGCAACATTATGGTTATTAAACCACCCACTTCATCAGGTCCCCACCACCAACCCCATTACAGTCACTGTCCATCAGCGTAGTGAGATGCTATAGAATCACTACCTGTCTTCTGTGAGTTGTACAGCCCTTCCCGTGCCCCCCAACACTATGTCGGCTAATCGTAATGCCCCTTTATTCCCCTTATCCCTCCCTTCCCACCCATCCTCCCCAGTCCCTTTCCCTTTGGTAACTGTTAGTCCGTTCTTGGGTTTTGTGAGTCTGCTGCTGGTTTTTTCTTTCAGTTTTTTTTCTTTGCTCTTATGCTCCACATATGAGTGAAATCATTTGATACTTGTCTTTTTTGGCTTGGCTTATTTCACTGAGCATAATAGCCTCTAGCTCCATCCATGTTGTTGCAAATGGTAGGATTTGTTTTCTTCTTATGGCTGAATAATATTCCATTGTGTATATGTGCCACCTCTTCTTTATCCATTCATCTACTGATGGACACTTAGGTTGCTTCCATTTCTTGGCTATTGTAAATAGTGCTGCGATAAACATAGGGGTGCATCTGTCTTTTCAAACTGGGCTGCTGCATTCTTAGGGTAAATTCCTAGGAGTGGGATTCCTGGGTCAAATGGTATTTCTATTTTGAGTTTTTTGAGGAACCTCCATACGGCTTTCCACAATGGTTGAACTAATTTGCATTCCCACCAGCAGTGTAGGAGGGTTCCCTTTTCTCCACATCCTCGCCAACATTTGTTGTTGTTTGTGTTTTGGATGTTGGCCATCCTCACTGGTGTGAGGTGATATCTCATTGTGGTTTTAATTTGCATTTCTCTGATGATTAGCGATGTGGAGCATCTTTTCATGTGCCTGTTGGCCATCTGAATTTCTTCTTTGGAGAAGTGTCTATTCATGTCCTCTGCCCATTTTTTAATTGGCTTATTTGCTTTTTGTTTCTGAGGTGTGTGAGCTCTTTATATAATTTGGATGTCAACACCTTATTGGATATGTCGTTTATGAATATATTCTCCCATACTGTAGGATGTCTTTTTGTTCTACTGATGGTGTCCTTTGCTGTACAGAAGCTTTTTAGTTTGATATAATCCCACTTGTTCATTTTTGCTTTTGTTTCCCTTGCCCGGGGAGACATGTTCATGAAGAAGTTGCTCATATTTATGTCCAAGAGATTTTTGCCTATGTTTTTTTCTAAGAGTTTTATGGTTTTGTGACTTACATTGAGGTCTTTGATCCATTTTGAGTTTCCTTTTGTGTATGGGGTTAGACAGGAATCCAGTTTCATTCTCTTACATGTAGCTGTCCAGTTTTGCCAATGCCAGCTGTTGAAGAGGCTGTCATCTCCCCATTGTATATCCATGGCTCCTTTATCGTATATTAATTGACCATATATGCTTGGGTTTATATCTGGACTCTCTAGTCTGTTCCATTTGTCAGTGGGTCTGTTCTTGTGCTAGTACTGAATTGTCTTGATTACTGTGGCTTTGTAGGAGAGCGTGAAGTCAGGGAGCATAATCCCCCCAGGTTTATTCTTCCTTCTCAGGATTTCTTTGGATACTCGGGGTCTTTTATGGTTACATATGAATTTTAGTACTATTTGTTTTACTTCATTGAAGAAAGATGTTGGTATTTTGATAGGGATTGCTTTGAATCTTTAGATTGCTTTAGGCAGGATGGGCATTTGGACAATATTATTTCTTTCTGTCCATGAGCATGGGATGTATTTCCATTGATTGGTTTCTTATTTAATTTCTCTCATGAGTGTCTTGTAGTTTTCAGGGTATAGGTCTTTCACCTCCTTGGTTAGGTTTATTCCTAGGTATTTTATTCTTTTTGATGCGATTGTGAATGGCATTGTTTTCCTGATTTCTCTTTCTGCTAGTTCACCGTTACTGTAAATAGAAATGCAACAGATTTCTGTGTATTAATTTGTATCCTGCAACTTTACTGAATTCAGATATTAGACCTAGTGGTTTTGGAGTGGATTCTTTAGGGTTTTTAATGTACTATATCATGTCATCTGCAAACAGGGGCAGTTTGACTTCTTCCTTGCCAATCTGGATGCTTTTTATATCTTTGTGTTGTCTGATTGCCATGGCAGGGACCTCCAGTACTATGTTGAATAAAAGTGGAGAGAATGTGTATCCTTGTCTTGTTCCCAATCTTAAAGGAAAAGCTTTCAGCTTCTCACTGTTAAGTATAATGTTGACTGTAGGTTTGTCATATATGGCCCTTGTTATGTTGAGGTGCTTGCCCTCTATACCCATTTTGTTGAGAGATTTTATCATGAATGAGTGTTGAATTTTATTGAATGCTTTCTCAGCATCTATGGAGATGATCACGTGGTTTTTGTCCTTCTTTTTGTTGTTGTGGTGGATGATGTAGATGGATTTTCGAATGTTGTACCATCCTTGCATCCTGGGGATGAATCCCACTTGATCATGATGGATGATCTTTTTGATGTATTTTTGAATTTGGTTTGCTGATATTTTGTTGAGTATTTTTGCATCTATATTCATCGTGGATATTGGTCTGTAATTTTCTTTTTTTGTCATGTCTTTCCCTGGTTTTTGGTATTTGAGTGATGTTGGCCTCATAGAATGAGTTTGGGAGTATTCCCTCCTCTTCTACTTTTTGGAAAACTTTGGGAGGATGAATATTAGGTCTTCACTAAATAATAAAATTCAGCAGTGAAACCATCTAGTCCAGAGGTTTTGTTCTTAGGTAGGTTTTTGATTACCAGTTCAATTTCTTTGGTGGTAATTGGTCTATTCAGATTTTCTGTTTCTTCCTGTGTGAGCCTTGGAAGGTTGTATTTTTCTAGAAAGTTGTCCATTTCTTCTAGGTTATCCAGTTTGTTACCATATAATTTTTCATAGTATTCTCTCATAATTCTTTGTATTTCTGTGGTGTCTGTAGCGATTTTTCTTTCCAATTTCTGATTCTGTTTATGTGTGTGGACTCTCTTTTTTTTTGATAAGTCTGGCTGGGGGTTTATCTATTTTGTTTATTTTCTCAAAGAACCAGCTTCTACTTTCATTGATTCTTTCTATTGTTTTATTCTTCTCAGTTTTATTATTTCTGTTCTAATCTTTATTATGTTCCTCCTTCTACCAACTTTGGGCCTCATTTATTCTTCCTTTTCTAGTTTCATTAATTGTTAGTTTAGACTGTTCATTTGGGATTGTTCTTCTTTCCTGAGGTAGGCCTGTATTACAATATATTTCCCTCTTAGCACAGCCTTCGCTGTGTCCACAGATTTTTGTGGTGTTGAATTATTGTTGTTATTTGTCTCCATATATTGCTTGATCTCTGTTTTTATTTGGTCATTGATCCATTGATTATCTAGGAGCATGTTATTAAGCCTCCATGTGTTTGTGGGCTTTTTCGTTTTCTTTGTGTAATTTATTTGTAGTTTCGTATCTTTGTGATCTGAGAAGCTGGTTGGTACAATTTCAATCTTTTTGAATTTACTGAGGTTCTTTTTTTGGCCTTGTATATGATCTATTCTTGAAAATGTTCCATGTGCACTGGAGAAGAATGTATATCCTGTTGCTTTTGGATGGAGTGTTCTGTAGCTGTCCGTTAGGTACATCTGTTCTATTACGTTGTTCAGTGTCTCTGTCTCATTATTTATTTTCTGTCTGGTGGATCTGTCCTTTGGAGTGAGTGGTGTGTTGAAGTCTCCCAAAGTGAATGCATTGCATTCTATTTCCCCCTTTAATTCTGTTAGTATTTGTTTCACATATGTAGTTGATCTTATGTTTAGTGCATAAATGTTTATAATAGTTATATCCTCTTGTTGGAGTGACCCCTTTATCATTATGTAATGTCCTTCTTTGTCTCTTGTGACTTTCTTTGTTTTGAAATCTATTTTGTCTGATACAAGTACTGCAACTCTTGGTTTTTTTTCCCTGTTATTTGCATGAAATATCTTTTTCCATTCCTTTACTTTCAGTCTGTGTATGTCTTTGTGTTTGAAGTGAATCTCTTGTAGGCAGCATATACACAGGTCTTTTTTTTTTAATTCACTCAGTGACTCTATGTCTTTTTATTGGTGCATTCAGACTCTTTACATTTAGGGTGATTTTCGATAGGCATATACTTATTGCCATTGCAGGCTTTAGATTTGTGGTTACCAAAGGTTCAAGGTTAGCTTTTTTACTAGCTAACAGTCTAACTTAACTCACTTTGTAAGCTATTGCAAATACAATCTAAAGGTTCTTTTTTTTTCCACCCTTCTTTTTCTTCCTCCTCCATTCTTTTTATATTAGGTGTCATATTCTATACTCTGTGTATCCCTTGACTGACTTTTGGGGTAGTTGAAATGATTTTGCATTTTATTAGTAATTAATTGATCTCCTTTCTTTACTGTGGGTTTTATTTTCTCTGGTGACAGCTGTTTAGTCTTAGGAGCACTTCCATCTATAGCAGTTGCTCCAAAATACTTGCTTTGGTACTTTACCCTTTTTCATGAGGTCTGTTCTCTTCCCAGTAGGCAGTCTGTCACAGCTTTCTTTCCTGTTGCTCTTTTGGGATTAGTTGAATTTGGTATATTTTCATATTATATGTGGTTTTGGGAGGAGGTTTCTGTCTCTCCTCTCATGCTGCCATCTTTAAGCCTCTTCACATATCAAGAAGGTCTGACTCTTGATGAAGCTAGCCAAGGTACATGGAAACCTGTCTTTGGTTTATGCATGCAGTTAACTTTCCTTGTGAGGCTCATGAGTATAGTATTTGGAATTTTTTACTTTCTGATCTGCAGTATTTTTTCTTGGGGTGAAAAAGTCCATTCTAATGATATTGTTCTGTAATACGTGCAAGTTTCATATCTAGTTACTCTGCAGAGAAAGCAAATAATAAAATAGTTCAAAAGCAGATAAGTATTTCAGGTATCTAGTTCTAGAATGAGGATTGCTACTAGTTTTCAATTTATTTTAGTAATATGCTTTTTGACTGTTGTTCATCCCTTCCAATTTATTTCATCCTTTTTGAGGTGGGTCTGGTCCTCAATGGGTAAGGGGCTGGGAGAGTGGTTTGTGCCTCCTGCCACAACACTGAACAACACAGGCTGATGTAGGAAAGCTTCCTGGAGAGAAGGAGCTCCACTGCTACTCAAGGCTCATATTTCCCCCCATGCAACAATGCTGGCCAGTAGGACCTGGGTGAGACAATATACATTTTAATATGCCCTGACTCTCTGGTAGTTATTAGATCTTCACCTGCAGGAAAAATGGCAGTCTAGCAACGAGTCTGAGACACATTATTCTCAGGTTCTCTGAGACACACTTTCTAAACTTCACCCCCTGTCTTCCCTCTTTTTTGGGTATCCAGATTGCCAGAACCACATATTCTCTTCTTCTTTTTCATGTCTGCATCTCCATGAGGTATACTGAACTGTGTCTAATTCTCCCAATATGTTTTATTTTTACAAAGTAAAAAATCATACCAACTATGTCTAAATGTTCCTGAATATGTGTAGAGATTTTGCTAATGTGAATTTTCTGTGTATATATTTCTTAATATAATTATTTTAATAAAATTAATTTCCCTACTGATATTATCAGGGTATTCTAATTTAGCTTTATTTTTCCTTTCATCATGAGCACTGAGTATATGTAGAGTTAAATAGAGTGACTTATGCCCTCAAATTCTCAATATTTCCTTTGGGGTAAGAATAAATGTACTTTCTTTAAATAGAGACAAGCTCCATCCAAACCTCATGCAAAAGCCACATGTCTTGAGTTGAAGGACGAAAAAGAGAACACGTGACAATTATATTAAAAAATCAGAAATTACAGTTTTCAACACTTTGGTCACCATGGTGATTTAAATGCACGTTTGGTATGACAACATGTGGCACAGTGCATCATCATTACCGGGATGCCATTAGAAAAACCGGTAATAAAACAGGTAAGAAGAGTTAGCAGAGCTGGAATTAAAGTGGGACCACAAACCTGATCCAACAACCTGCTTTTGTCACCAAGAAAGGTCAAGATACCTGCTGTCACGCCAAGGACCCTTATGTGATTCTTCAGTGATAGGGTTTCTTCAACGGTAGCTGGCTTTAGATCTTGAGATAGGAAGAAACAGAATAACCTAGATAATTTTACTGTTTTCATACTGGCAGGAGAATTTTAAGAATATCCATTGTGATATTGAAAAGAAAATAGAGTCAGACTTTGGAGTTATCTTAATAACCCAGTAATGACAAGTTGAACATAAAAATTAATGATCAGAAGTCAATTAAGAACATGGTGTGCCCATCAAAAAAAATCCAGGCGTATACGCTCACACCAAAATAGAAAAAGCTGTGGCCTTATACATGCAAATTTCTAGTGCTTTCTGGTGTCGTATATTGAGTGTATGAGTTTTGTATGTCCTACAGTCACATTTAGTTAACATCATATTAACGATCACAACAGTGTATATTGAAAGGGATGCTATATATTTTAATTAAGATAAAAATAGGGAGTATTAGTTTTATATAGGGAATGGTGGTGAATGTTAATTAATGAGGGAAGAATGGTCAAGAAACGGTAAAGGAGTAATGTTTTGGAAGAAAAGCCTTTTTTGTTAAAAATAGGAAAAATTTTAAGGTTAAGTTGAATGTACGGAAGCAATATTGTGGCTCGCCTATTTGGAAGTATGTTGTGTATTAAATGTTGTTAATAGAATCAGTAGCAATTGGGAAAAAATGTATATACTTACTATATGTTTCCATATTGGGAGGGATTTTTCCAGTGGACAGATAATTAAAATGTAAGGTTACAGAGTGTGTGAGAGGAGATACAAGGGATGGAGTGAACCACGATCTCAGTATCTGAGGAAATGGTTGTAATATGCTTGCCTCAGTTAAGGTGTGTCAAACATGCTGTTTCTGGGTGGCGGCTTCACCATGGTGCAAACTCTTTCACCTGGGACTCCTGTCTGAACCTCATGTTTTCCTTGGAAATTGGCTGAGTTTTTAAGCAAAACCTTCCTATTTTAGGTTCTGATATCTACACAATTTCCTCAGTCATATGTTCTGTGATATCAAGATTTTTTCAATTTTGGATACCTAGTATACTTGGTAAGGGCTTATTAATTGTGTTGTTCAGCTCCATGTCTTTTCTCTCCTGCATATGCCTCATCTTGACCGGCATTCACAGATGCGTGAGAGGCAAGCACTATACAGTTCCCCAAACGCTCAACCCTTCCTTAATGTCTTCCACTTGGCCACTTCTTATGTACCTGTCTGGGTCATGAAAACATTTTAGTTTTCTTTCCCTGATTTTATCCAGAGATGCCAATGTGAAAATGAATGGGAATTGTCTTTGTTCATTCATTGGTTCAATAGTGTTTACTAGATGCTAACATGTGCCAGGTTGGGGGCTCAATGCTGATACCCTAGCCTGTAGTAGACATATAGTTATCAGTTTTAATTAGACATGAGGAAAGTAACTCACAAATGGGTTATACCTGGAATAGTTCCTAACTTTTTGTTACAAATGTACACTTTAAACACAGGCTTACACCTGGTAGTTTTCACTGAGGTTCAAGTTCAGAATGTAGGAAATGTAATTTAATCCACGGAATTATCCCTTAGTCTCTCATCTCCTATTCTGGAGTTTAAATCTTAGAACTGAGCCTCAGTTAATGAATGATGACCACCCTTTTCTTGCCTTTTCGTTACTGTCATCCTTCACTTTCTAATAACTTTTCCATCTATTGCTTATCTTAAGGCCTTTCGCTAAGTGTGAGAATCTTTTGTGGGCAGAATTGCCAGATTTAGAAAATTAAAATGCAGTGTAAATATATCTTATGCAGTATTTCAGAGTTACCTATATTAAAAATCAATTCATTGTTTATCTAAGATTCAAATTTAACTGGGCAACCTGTCTTTTCCTGAGAATCCTATTCTTAGTGGAAGGAAAAATGAAATTGAAATTGCCCTTTTCATAAGCAGTCAGAAACAAGGAGATATTCTGTCTGAGACTTTCGCTTTTTCCATAGGTTTTCCTTGTCCATGTTCCTCCTCATGTTTCTGTGAACAGCTATCTATGATAATATGTAGAAACTAGACTGTGTTAATCTCTGAAATTTAAACTTGTTCAATTGTGAAACATCTTTTTTTTAAATACCCCAATTATAAGCCAAATCCAGATTTTTACTAGTATTTGGTGCCTATTTTATAAGGATTAGCTACCTCATTTATGCCAAAAGTTATGTTCCAACTTTGAAGATTCAGGTTTCCTGAATGAATCTCTACACAGGTCCCTTGTCCAAGTTCAGAGACCTGTCTTCATTAGGAAGAATTTCAATGACATGGAAGAAAGGACACTGGAAGTTAGGGTATTTATGTCCTAATCTTGGCCCCTGGGAAAGTGATATCAGGCTTATTTCTCTGTTTTTTTAATGCAGAAAACAAGGCAATTGGACTACCTCTGAATTCCTCACGTGTGTTGTAAACAATACTTTGGGGGCCAAGGGAATTATAAGAAGTTACAGACCCTTTTGGGGTATTCAAACTATAACTACACTGTAGCAACCACGAGGCCCTGAGAAGTCTGTTGGGGGCAAAACAAAAACAGCCACAGCGGACAATAGACAATGTGAAGGTGGCATTCCCCAAACTTCTGGACTAGAAGTCCTGTTCTGAGAAGGCTGTTGACACTGTATTGGCATGGGGTTTGAGGAGTGTAATGTCTTCTCCAGCTCTAACATGCTGTGGGGATCCTAAGAAAGACTTGGCTTTGGTGAAATGCAGCAATGGCCCATTTTTTAGGAGGCTGAGCTACTTTGGGTCAAACTGCAAACAATGAGAAAACCTGGAATGTTTAGAGCACACCAAAATGCAGAGAGACTAATGCGCAGCATTTTGTGTTATTCATAGGCAGCATCAACACGGTCAACATTATCGTCTTTGATTATTAGGAAGACTGCATCGATTGATGTGATCTGCCCTTTCCAATTTCATTTTGATTCTTTGGTTGGATGAAGGTGTTGTAATGGGAAGTTTTGTGTTATATTGTGTTCTCGCTCTATTTTAAGTTTTCTTAGGGAGTGGTGGCTTTTTTTTTCACTTCTCAATGCCTGCTCTGTTCTTCGAGCTCTTTCTAAATGCCTAGCTGTGGACTCAGAAATTAAAATGTCACTTTTGTTCCTATTATGCTGATTCTAGCTTGGGGTGTTTTCTCGATTCACATTTATGTCACACAAGAGTTTAAAAAACTGAGATCCTAATTTATTTTGTAGTTGAAATCCTTTTCTCCGTAAGTCTGTTCAAATGGCTTTAGGCAGAAAATCATCAGCTATTGAAGTCATTGATGTGGTGTCTGAGAAATGGGGCTACTGAGATTGATGGTTTGGCTCTCAAATATGCAGTCTGCTCAGAACAAGGTAGAGAGATGGGAGGAATCATGAGTGCCCAGATACAGTGCTCTGAGCTGAATTATGTCCCCCCAGATTTCTGTGTTAAAGTCCTAACTCCCAGTACCTCAGAATGTGACTGTGTTTGTTTGGAAATAGGGTCTTTAAAGAGGTGAAAAAGTTACAGTGAGGTCATTAGGGTGGACCCTGATCCAGTATGACTCGTGTTCTTATAAGAAGAGGAAACGAAGACACGGGCGAGCAAGGAGGAAAGACCCAATGAAGACACAGGGAGAAGATGGTCATCTGAAGCCAAGAAGAGAGCCCTCGTAAGAAACCAACCCCATCAACACTTGGATCTGGGACTTCCAGCCTCCAGAACTGTGAGAAAACAAATTTCTGTTGCTTAAGTCACCCAGTATCTGTGGTGTTTATCATGACAGCCCAAGTAAACTAAAACATACAGGTATCCCGGGAGCAGAGTCCCACCGCCTTTCCACACGAAGGTGAGACATTGCCCCTGTAAATGTCATACTTTTGACCAGCAATGCTCCTGTCTTCTCAATTCCTGTTTATATGATAATGTTGGCAGTATCTTTAGCATGATTTCTAGGAGAATGACCACTATAAACATCTTTATAAAGAAAGAGTATCCAAATAATTGGATGTTTATTTTCACAGAAGCCATCCATTGCCCAGGGGAGCAGTCCTTCTCATCATTTATCTGACAAAGGAATATTCTAGAGACAAAGTTGAAAAATACCTCACCGTGTGTGAAGTAGCTTTGGTGCAGCTGCAGAGCTAAACTCATCTCGGTACTAAGTTAGAATTGTCTGTGAATGATTACAAATGAAAATCTGTCATCGCTGAAGGATCTTTTCTGCAACAAAAGGCAAGAACTGGTATTTCTTTGTATTACTGTGCACTAGCAAGTAGTTTATATACTTGGGTTCCTGAATGCTTTCCTGTGCTTTGTTAAATGTATTGTTTATCTGAACTCTATAGGAGAAATATTGCTTTAAAAAGATAAGTTCTGGGCAGTATAATGACTGATTCCTCTAAGTACTTTCACCTTTTCTTCAAAACCCACTGAATTTTCTCAGCAGATTAAAAAAAAAACATCATTCTCCTTCCTTTTGTCTAAGCATATTTGATCTCGTATTTAAATCAACTTCATTCCTATGTTTGTTTCAAAATCGATTTAATTTGAACTTGCATTATCAAATCAAATACAGAAACCATTCTTTTCTCTTTGATTTAACATTGCAAAGTACTTATTTTAGCATCTCGGAATCCCATACATAATTATTGTTTTATCCAGATCTCAGCCACTGGCTCCACCCTTATTTTACTCCTGTCTAGCCATCCAGGAACAAAGAAAATGCAAAATATAATGTGATGTCAGAACTACAAAGGAAAATGAAGCGCATATTTACAGGTGAAAGTATCTTTCAGAACTGCTAGTGTTGGGTAAAAATTCCTGCCTCTGAACCTCCTAGCAATAGCCCAGTAAGAAAAAAACACATTTGCCAAAAGAATGTTGTAAGAAAGAAAAAGAAGATCTTTATTAACTGTATGACCTTGGACAAATTAAATCATTCTTCTATGCCTCAGTTTCCTCATAAGTTAAATGAGAATGATGGAAGTAACTTCTTTATATAGCCATGTTATGAGGATTAAATCAAATATGCCAGTATTAGTAAAACATGTCGAACAGTGGCTGGCACAAAGTAAGCACAATTTAAGTGTTTTTAAAATAAAATGTAAAATAATTGCTCAGGAAATTTCTCAAGGAATGTCAAGTTTCACCCAGTACCTAATTTTAAAGGATAGTTCTCATTGGGAACGTTAGCTTATCAACAGGGCAGTGAGAGGCAAGGTAAAAATGTTCACTCATGACTTCTCTATTGCAAATGCATTTATGGAATTCGTGGGATGTTTCTTGGCCCATTCCTCAATAAGCACCGAGGACAGAATGTTGAACTCAGGGAAAGCAATTTTGCAGCAGGCTGAGATAATATGTTCTGAACTTGCAATGTCTGACCATCAGGCTTTAGTTCTAGGTTATAAAGAAATGGATGGGCTCACTTCCTTCAACTAACCCTTCATAAATACCACTTCTCTTATTTGGACATTTTATAAGTTGTGCAGTGGAAGCATGGGGGGATAGTCTCTGCTAGGGCTTCACATGAAAATGCTGCATCCTGCTGATAAAGCCTGGGATTCAGTGCAGCATTTGCTGGCCAGTAGCAGGCACACCTGCTCTCACATTATGACTATGCCACAGCTGACTGTGTGACCTTGGGCAAGTTACTTCACTTCTTTGGACCCTGCGTTTCACCCTCTGAACCTCTGCAATCTCAAAACAGGGCTTTTGAGAATGAAGGAGTTGATCCACGTTGCATTAACACCGTGAGTGATTACCTAGTCCGCAGTGATGCCACGTGGGGACTCTGACTTTTAGTGACTGTGCTGAGCTTTGGGCTCTGCCATAGGGGCAGCAGGGGCACCTTTCTGATAAGGTTGCTGCAAGGATTAACTACAAGCATGAAACATAGTGATTAACACATGTTATGTGTTTAATAAAAGTTACCTGTTACTGAGCTTTTTCAAATATCTTTTAAGTACTGTAACAATTCATTTTAATTGAATTAGCACTTAGTAAAAATGGCATATTTTGGGGACATGTTTTTTTGGAAAAGTTTTCAGCAATGTTTTAAGGAACAAAATGCAAGTTATTCATGTGAACTTTTATTATAGAAATAGTACTTGTGCATTGTACAAGATTAGAAAATGCTATGCAAACAAAAATACCAAATAAAACCAAACATTCCCATGGTACAGAGATTACCACAGTAACACCCTAGCACATATTCACTTACACTTTTCCTGTGAATGAATAAATACGGGTAATATTGTATATACATACATATATATATATTAAGACTTTTTTCAGAGCAATTTTAGAGCAGTTTTATGTTCATAGAAAAATTGAGAGGAAGATAAAAAGATTTCCCATTTACTCCCTGCCCCCACACATGCATAGCCTCCCCTATTAACAATGTTGCTCCCCAGAGCCTGAACATTTGTTACAGTTGATGAACCTATATTGATACATCATTACCACCCAAAGTCCATAGTTTACATTAGGGTTCACTGTTGGTGTACATTCTATGGATTTGGTCCATATGTAATGACATGGATCCACTATGATAGTATCATAGAGAGTATTTTCACTGCCCTAAAAATCCTCTGTAATATATTTTTAACAATATAAGACCACACTGTAGACATTGTTTTATTATATGCTTTTGAAAAGTTGACTGTCTTGGGTCTTTACAGATCAATAAATTTTATCTCACCTAATACCCGAGACACAATAAAATATTTCCAGATGTCCTAATTTTGTTTTTCATAGCTGATTTGTCCAAATCAGTATCCAATTCAGAACTACACAAGTGCTTGTGTTTCAATAATTTTTTATTTGTGCTTTGATCAGTTCTATTTTGGTCTAATTTATACACAGTAAAATGCAAAAATCTTAACTTTACAGTTCATTGAGTTTTGACACATGTATAATCCTATGAAATCAAAACAAAAATGAAGATTTAGAATACTTCATTATTTCCAAAGTTCCTCTGTGTCCCATTTCAGCCCATCGCTCCTCCAGGGACAACCACTCTCCTGATTTCTACAATTATAAATTAGCTTTGACCGTTCATGTACTATGTCTAAATGGAATGATTCAATATTTACTCCTATGTGTCTGGCTTCTTTCACTAAACATTTTGTTTTTGAAATACATCCATTTTGTGTGTATTAATAGTCCATACTTTTTATTGCTAAGTAGAATTACATTGTATCAATATACCATGTTTATCCATTCTCTTGTTTTGGTAGGTTTAATAATGGTACCAAATCCTAGACACCCCTCCCACTGACTATGTCTCCACACTTGAATTTGGGTTCTGTGGCTACTTGACAATAGAAACTGGTAATTTCTGCTTCTGTCTCTTGGGACACTTGTCTTTGGAACACAGCTGCCTTACAGGGGGGAAGCCCCTGCAGTGCTGCGGAGATGCCCCCATGAAGAGGCCCAGGCAGAGAGGGTCTGCAGCCTCCAGCAGTACTCAATTTTTTTTATTCATTTTTTTTTTCCTGTTTGAAAATTTGAATTTTATTTTTTAGTTTACAGGTCCCTCATAACATCCACCATTTCTTAACCTATCCAATTTATCTTTTTCTTTCAATTAGTTAACATATTTACAACAGCTGTTTTAAAGTCTTTGTTTGCAGATTTCTATATCAGAATCATTAGCAGGTCTGCCTTTATTGAATCTCCTTCTATTGATTATGGGTCAGTTTGCCTACTTCTTTACATATAAGTTTGTTTCTATACTAGTCATTAAAGAATAGAGAACCATGATGCTTTTTCTCTCTTTTCTTTTCTCCCGGTGGGGGCAAGAGAACTTTCTTCAATCTGGCAGCCAATGCAGGTCTATTTTAGATTCCACTTACTGCTATTGGGTCAGGGCTGGACTTCAGCAGCAGTTTAGTTTGAGCTTATGCCTGATTTCAAATTTGATTTGGAGATTTCACTTTGCCCTTCAGCTCAACTCCAATTTCTTTGCTAGTGTTGCTACCACTGAGGGCCAAATATATCCTGTTGATCCTCCCAGGATTTGAACTTGAAGGTGTTTGATTTTTCAGCTTAGTTGGTTATAATTCACTTACAGATTCAAATTTTGCAGTGCCCTGGGATCTGAACACCACAAAATGGCCAAAATTCCTTGTCTATTAACCCTATCCCCGCTACTATTTCTGCTACTTTCAGAAAAATTCCTAGGGGGTTAAGAGGTGGAGACATGTTGGCCTGAACTATTATTTTATTTGAGCTCCTGCAGATTCCACTCTCTTTTGCCTGCCTCACTGCTGTTACAGCATGGCTAGTTTTCCCTTCTGCCTCCCTCTCCCATCTATGGCTGCTCTTCCACAGATCCACAGTCAGCTGGGAATTGGCTGCTAGGTGTGGAAGCATCTGCAGCTCTTGCTCGTCTCTCTCTGGAATTTAGCTCATTAAGGCTTCTTTGCATTCGCTGCTCTTTGATAGCTTTATAGAAAAGTGATTTTTTTCCCCCTTGTTGTTACCATGGGAATGATGGTCTTTTCCACCATTCCACATCCTAATCATAAACAGAGCTCCCCCAACAACTTTAGAGCATTTATTCTTTTCTGATTATAAACTTTGGGATCAGTTCTGCCATTTATAAGGTTTGTATCACAGAATTCCTTTAAATATTAAGCAGATGGTAGAAGGGTACTGGATATGCAGTTGAAATTTCTGAACCACCCAATCTACCACTTAGTAGTTTTGCAATTCTCTGCATGTTTTTTGCAAGGGAGAAAATGATTGACAGTGAGATATCAACAGACACAGGCAGAGGACATGAATCCCTTTAATGTAAGTAAAGGATAAAGGATTTAACTGCATGGTGAAGGATATACCAAGCTGGAGACTCAGCAGCGTTCTTCCTTTTGGAGGAGCAATTTCCATGCCCTCAGAGTGCCCGGAACAAGGCTTGTCAGCCAATAACAACCTGTCCGTGGAGAGGCTCTCTTTAGGCAGGATTTTCAGGAAGCTCCAAGAAGGCCATTCTGCCGCTCTCCTTATATGGAGAAGAACCCGGCATTCTAAATCTGTGTTATGTACTCACCCTGCTGCTCTGTGGAATCCAGGTGAAACCTTAAACTAACCCTGTCAGGTGTCCTGAGGATGTTATATCCATCTTTCATCACTTTGGGTGCACTTTGGTCCTAAAGTGCTTCTGGGAACATACAGTGAAGTGTGTGGAATCAAAGACTGCTTCTGTCATTCCTGGGAACTGGTCATCCCACACAGAAATGGGCTTAAGGCCTTTCTCAAGTCCTATCTTGACACATAAGTAAGACATTTAAGCTCTCTCAGCATCTGATTGCATATATTAAATATGTGCAGGTTTTACATATTAATTATACCTCATAAGCTGTAAAAGATAAACTCCATCAGCATTAAGTTTCTCACAAATAAGGTGGACTTAATAATGATACCTAACTCACTGCTAGTGATAGTAAAGATAATAGAGGAGAACTTGATTTGAAAAATGTAGAGAGAGTACTAATCATACTGAGATGTAAGATTTCATAGGGCTTTTGGCTTTGGATATGACACAATGTTAGCATTACCCATTTGCAAATCCTATTATATAAACAAAAGTTTTGGGTAATTTTATTAATAGGTCTGGCTACTTCAGGCTCTTAGATGTAGATGCTGAGTATAAGCGATGTAGGAGTAAAGAGAGAAAGGGGAAAAATTTGATATGGTCCAGATTTAGCCAAAGTTTTTTGTATGGCAAGGTGTTTCACTTTATACTCTATAAGTAACTGGAACCTGTCACAGGATTTTAAGAGAGAAGTTTTATATTCTCCAGCTTTTTTCCAAAGACATAGTACTGTTCTCATTCTTGCTTCTGTGCCACATCTATTTCTGCATCTTTAAGTAAAAATATTTTGGAGCTAAATGAATTATGTTTAAAGTATATTTATGTTGACAGATGTTTACTATTGTTATTTCTTGAGATTTGTACATTTACCCATCTATAATATATCTCCAAAAGTAATTATTTTGTCAAATTACATTGAAATGCATTTATTTTGACAGAAGACATACAAATAGCCACCAGTTATATGGAAAGGGGCTCCACATCACTAATCATCAGGGAAATGCAAATCAAAACCACAATGAGATTATCACCTCACACCTGTAAATATGGTATAATAATAATAATAATAATAATAATAATAAAGCCAAACCAAACCAAACCAAAACAACAACAACCAAAAAACAAAAGATAGCAAGAATTGGGAGGATGTGGAGAAGAGGGAACCTTTGTACACAGCAGGTAGAAATGTAATTGGTGCAGCCACTACAGAAAACAGTATGCAGTTCCTCAAACAATTAAAATAGAACTATAATATGATCTAGCACTTCCAGTCTGGGTATATATATCCAAAGGAAATTAAATCACTATTTCAAATAGATATCTGTACCCACATGTTCATTGCAACATTATTCACAAAAACTGAGACAGGGAATCAGACTAAATGTCCATCAACAGATGAATGGATGAAGAAAATGTGGTGTATGCCTGAAGTGGAATTTTATTCAGCCTTAAAAAAGAAGGAAATACTGCCATATGCAACGACATGGATGAACCTGGCGGACATTATGCTAGGTGAAATAAGTCAGTCACAGAAGGATGAATA
Organism: Smutsia gigantea; assembly: GCA_032199065.1. Lineage (NCBI taxonomy): Eukaryota > Metazoa > Chordata > Mammalia > Pholidota > Manidae > Smutsia > Smutsia gigantea. Next base: position 18,418 of record JAVSCE010020345.1, on the reverse strand, counting down.
CTGCATGATACCACTTGGAACGAGGAATGTAATTACAGAAGCAGTGAAAGGAATGGTAGTTGCCAGGGGCTGAGGTGAGAGGAAAGAGGGAGGTATTAGTCAGAGAATAAAACTTCATTTATACAAGAAGAATAAGTCCTAGAGATCTACAGTACAATATAGTGCCTATAGTTAAAAATACTGTATTGTATACTTAAACATCTGCTAAAAGGATAGATCTTATGTTAAGTGTTCTTATCATATATACACAAAATAATAGGAAGTACACTTTAAGAGGTGTTGGATATGTTTATGGCATAGATTGTGGTGATGGTTTCATGGGTGTATACTTATCTCCAGACTTGTGAAGTTGTATGCATTAAATATGTATGGCTTTTGGTGTGTCACTCATACCTCAGTAAAGTGGTTAAAAAAGCAAGAAATGTGTTTATTTTGCAATTTTCCTTGTGGCATCTACCATTACGACCACCTGTGGAAGTATTTCAAATGCTCCAGCTTTTAATAAGTTACAGTCTGATATTTATATGAAATAGATTCAGGTACTGAAAACAGTAATATCCATATGTTGATTCATACATATGAATACTTGCTGATATAGAGAGACCATTGTTAGATGTGGTCAGTTTTTAGATTAGTCCCTCTTCTCCAGGATGTTACAATCTATAAGAGACTAATGTGAGGTGTAACCAGGGTGAGTCACAAGGGATGCCAGGTGGTGTTAAATTTTGCTGCAAATGAATCCCAGGATATCTCCATTCTTTTGCAAAGATGTGTCAAAGCAAAAATTGTACAAGACAACGTTTAACAGGCAAGAAAGACTTTATTCAAGGCTGTTGCAACAGAGGAGACAGGCCAGAATTAAAGTCTGAACTCATTTCTGCAAAACAACAGCTGGGAGGGTTTTTAATAGCTGGGGCTGAAGGGATCATAGGCCATTTGTGTTTGCTAATTGGCCTTCCCCAAAGGAAAAGTAAACTTTCCCTTACTTTCATGATAGAAGGTAGTTTTACAACTTGGAACAAAGTGCCAGGGAAGGTAGGCTCTAACCTTCCCAGGAAACTGGGGAGAGTATTATGTTAACATTTCAAAGAGATGGCTCCCAGCTCCTTGATAAAGACATTCCTGGATTATAAAACGAGCAAGAGGCCTTTAAAAGGATTTACTTATCAAAGGGGCAGAGAAAGAATTCACAAGTTTTCTAAAGAAAATCCTCTGAGGAAAGGGAAGTCAGGGCCTACAGTCAGGGAGGGCTGTCTAAAGTTTAATCAAGCTCAGGTGAACCGTCAGGCCCTCTTGGTCATCTGAATGTATGAAAGTTGTATGTAAACTGTATTGTGGTCACATTCATGTTAATTCAATAAAAATATGATAAAACAACAACTGATAGAACTTAACAGTTGGCAAACCATTTCTCATATGGCTTTTCTTTTTATCTTCACAGCCACTGTATGAACAATATTGTTGTTGGACAGCTGCATCTGGGGAGGTCTCTCCCTGTGCACTAGGTGAAACATCTTGGAATGAGGAGGCTTCTTGACTCTGATTGAGAAAGAATTCCCAACCAGGTTGGCCAAGTGTAGGTAAGGAAGGAATTCATTAAAGTGAGAGTAGTAGTGAATGTCAGCAGATGTGCAGGCAGCAGAGAGCAAAGAAGGACAGAGGGAGGAAAGGGAAGCTCACTGAACTCCTGCTTGGCATTGGGCATACCCCTTGCCAACTCCTAAAGCCAGGGTCACCTGGCATCCAGTGTCCCCTTGAATCTGCATGGCGTGGGAACTAAGCCCCTACCATGCCAGGGTTTGGGAGAGCCACAGAGCACTGAATGGAGTGAGATTATGTTCTGAGAATTTCCCAAAGGCAAAGAAATGAGATTTTTGGGAAGGCTGCTAAAGAGCATGATCATATAGCTGCAGTCCTGTCTGGGTCACCCAAGTGATGGTAACATGCAAGCCCAAACCAGAGATCTCAGTAGCCCTTCCCTACATGTCTGAAGTAGGACAGAGAGAGAGAGAGAGAGAGAGAGAGAGAGAGAGAGAGAGAGAGAGAGACTTCTGCTTAAGTCTAAAAAATTGAATGAAATGACAAAGTAACAAAACACCACTGGAAGAGTACAGAGACAAAACCCATTAAGTTGAGCGGTGAGAAGTGTTTATCTAAGGCAAAGTGCACACTCGAAGAAAGGGGAGTGCAGGCAACTTCAGAGAGGAGGCACACTTAAGGGCTTAGGGTTCTGTCTTTTAAGGCTTTCAAGAATAGGGTAAAGGGCTGGGGGGAGTGTAGGCTTGACGTGTGGTCTCATGATGTCTGAGACATTACGTCACATCCATGGTCTGTCATCTAGATATTCTGTAGATAAACTTAACACAAGGAATTTACTGATCCTATTCTTCTTAAAGTTAGAGATTACACTCAAGCTTTGGGAACATATCATTTAGGATTACTTTCCCTGCCTTAAGATAGGGTAGGTTTTTGGCTAATCACCATAAAATATGTTAAGAATCTTATCTCCTCACTCCCTGGTTTTAAAATGAAATCTTAGCCTCAAGATGGAGTCCCTTCTGTTCTCACTACTGTTTATATCTTGGCATTTTCATCATAGGTAGGAAAAGTTAATCATGATGCTCGTCCCATGTCCCTGCCCTACATCAGTATATAATTATTACACCCAATCTGTGTGTGAGAAACTTTATTCTCAGAAATGTTGAATGAATTAACAGAATCATGTAGCTGCTAAATGGTAGAAGAACTGTTTTAAGGCCTCTGATTCCTGTGCCCTTTCCAATCTGTACTTCTTATTTAAGGGAAATCTGTGATAAATTCTTTAGAAAGAGGAAAACAATTCCTCTAACATATTTTTTGACTTAAGTTGTATTAACATGTAGCTAAGCAAAACAGATAACATTTGAAAGATAGTAAGTGGAGGGTCAGTTCAACTCCCTATTAAAAATGAGGGTGATGAATCTGGGAGAGCTTTATGCAGGGTAGGGACCAAGGGTAGGCTGCCCCAAGATGTGCCACTGTGACATGCAAATTATTTTGAGCTGAAAAGCCATGGATACTTTGACCTCCGTCCCACAACTTGAATAAAAAGAATTTAGGTGGAGAAACTACTCCAGGAGGAGGGCTATCACCATAGAGAGCTCTATTATAATGTAAACTACATGTGGTAGACAGGGAGGGATGTGACTAAGTCTGTTAAAGTTCCTGTGTCCCATCGTTTCTGTGTGGCCCATCAAGTACTTTTTTTAATCAAACATTTACTCTTTTCATATCCTGGTGAATTGCTACCCTTTTCCTTTGAAGTCTCAGACCTCTCCCCTCCTCTCCTTGCTTCAGGATGACATATATACCTTCTTCTCCCTGACTGTCTTTGGAACCCATGTCTATGGCTTCCCCATATGAATGTAATTGAACTTTGGTTTTTCCGCCTCTTAATCTGTCTCATGTCAGTTTGGTTCTTAGACCAGCTAGAAGAAGCTCAAGGAGTAGAGGAAACTTCTTCCTCCCCAACGGTACAAAAGGTAACTCATGAAAGCCAATTTTTATTTGCTATGAATGTATAGTAGCTAAATCATTTCTTCTTATGACTGAGGTAGAGCAATGACATGTGGCAAGTATCATGATTGATTTTTCCTGCCTATGATGAAAGATGCCAAGATAAAATAGTCAGTATATTAAGAACAGAAGGCACTCCATTCTAAGGCTAAGATTCCATTTTAAAAACCAGGGAGTTAGGAGGTAAGATTTCTAACATATTTTATGGTGATCAGCCAACAACCTACTCTATCGTAAGGCAGGGCAAGTAGTCCAAAATGATATGTTCCCCAGTGCTTGAGGGTAACCATTATCTTGGAGAAGAATAGGACCAATAATTCCTTGTGTTAAATTTACCTTACAGAATATCTAGAGGACTGACTATGGATGGTGACATAATGTCTCTCAGTGGAGATAGGCACCATGAAACCACACGTCAGCCTATGCTCCCCTGGCCCTTTACCCCATTCTTGAAATCCTTAAAAACTCACATCCTAAGACTTTAAGTACACCTCCTCTCTGAGGTTGCCCACACTCCTGTCTGAGTGTGTACTGTCTTATCAAATAAGCTTTCTTGTTGCATAAGCCTATCACACAACATCTCTGAACTCTTTATCATGATAAAGACAAGGACTCACAGACCTCCACTTCCAGTGGTAAATATCTTTGTCACTTTGATATTTCACTTAATTTTCTAGTCTTAAGCACAAGTCTTCTCTCTCTCTTCTATTTCAGACAAATAGGGAAGCGCTACTGAGATCTCGGATTTGGGCTTGCATGTTCCCATTGCCTGGGTGACCGAGACAGGACTGTGGCAGTACAATCATGTTCTTTAGCAGCCTGCACCCCAAAATCTCCTTTCTTTGCTTTGGAAAGTTCTCAGAACAATCTCACTCCTTCCAGTGCTCTGCAGTTCCCCCAGATCCTGGGGTGACAGGGGCTTAGTTCCCACACCAGGTGGGATGCCAGGTGACCCTGGCTTTAGGAGTTGGCGAGGGACTTTCCCTATGTAGAGCAGGAGTTCCCGTGGACTTCCCTTTCCTCCCTTTGTTCTTCTTGCTCTCTACTGCCTGCATGGCTGCTGCCATTCACTGCCACTCTCTCTTTAATGAGTTCCTTTCTTACCTACACTTGTCTGACCTGTTCAAGAATTGTGTCTCAGACACAGTCAAGAACCCTTTCCCGAGCTGAGGTCTCATCCAGCAGGCAGGGAGATCTCCCTGGACCAGATTGCCCAGCGGCATGATCGCGAAACATATTTCCTGGAGTTTTGAAATCTCGTGCTCAGAAATCTCCTATGGAATATGCCCTAAAATTTTAGCAGAAATAAAAGAAGATGGAGACTTTTGTTCAGGTGTGAGTTTTAATTTCATGGGTTATTATTTGACAGCTTCCCAATGGAAGTTCTCTTTAGCCAGAATCAAATACAAAGGTTTTCTTTGTCATGATTTTAATTTTGAAAAGGATTTGGATGATGGAGAGAAGGGCTTGTCTAAACACTCCTGGCCAGACCCTCTTGACACATTTGCACCGGTTCCCTAAGTGTCTCCCTGTTCACCAGCAGCACCAGGTCGCTCCCTGTGCAGCACCTCCCTGTTAGGCGCTGAGTATGTTCTCACTTGAGATTTTCTATCAGTCCTTTATGCCTCCTCCTCCCCATTCTTCTCTTTTGAAATTTATTGCAGTTTTGATTTCCTGCCATGGTAATGGGTTCTCTTTTATGCAAATGAGTGCTTGCATTTGGAGAAATTCTACAGCATTCCTGTCAGTCTCCCTAGAATAGCTCAGAAGCGCTATTCACTGAGTTTCATAACTATGTCAATAGTTCAGGACACCTTGTCATCTGTTTTACAGGGTCTGACGGTGTTTTCAATTCCTGCAATACAGGTTTGGAATGTTATTGAGGCAAACAGCTTAGCAAGTTTTACAACTGGATACAGAAGAGGATGGCACCTGTAATTACAAAGATCTGTTGAAAAGGGAGATGGGGCAGGTTCATTGTATAGTGTGGTATCACTATGATGATAAAAGTTTGGAGCTGAAAGGTATTATCTAGTGATACTCATGCACTGATTCTCAACTCGAGGTGATTTTTCTCTCTTCCTCCAGGACATTTGGCAATGTCTTGAGACATTTTTGATTGACACAATTGGAGGGGGCATATGGCATCTAGTGGGTTGAGACCAGGGATGCTGGAAAACATCTGCCCATGAACAAGAAAGCTCCCCACAACAGAGAATTTTCCAGTCCAAAATTCAAGTGTCAAGGTTGAGAAACCCTGCATATAAGCTCTATTTTAATACTACTATTTTATTACAAGTAGTACTCTTCATAGTACTTTTCAGTAACCTGATATTTTTCTTGTTAATTTATTTGTCTTTGTGTGTTTCTCCATTTTGGCTGTGTTGGTGCCTCCATTTCTTCATCACACTAATCAGTGCTCAATAAGATTTTCTTTATCAGGCAAATCACTTATCTTTGTTTCATCAGTTTTTTTTTTCCTGAGGCTGTATGTTCTTTCATTTGGAACATACTTCTATTTCTTCATTTTCCTTGACTGTGTTGGATTCTATGTGTTAGATAAAACAGCCACCTCTCCCAGTCTTAAGGAGTGGCCCAATGCAGGAGAGAAACCTATGGTTCAACCCTGCCCTACATCTTGGTTTTCTCAAACCCCTGTGAGTGTCCAAACAGGCTATTTTATTTATTTATTTTTTTTTTAAATAATTTATTTTGGTATCATTAATCTACAATTACATGTGCAATACTATGGTTATTAAACTACCCACTTCATCAGGTACCCCCCACCAACCCCATTACAGTCACTGTCCATCAGCATAGTGAGATGCTATAGAATCACTACTTGTCTTCTCTGAGTTGTACAGCCCTCCCCATGCCCCCCCAACATTACGTCTGCTAATCGTAATGCCCCTTTTTCCCCCTTATCCTTCCCTTCCCACCCATCTTCCCCAGTCCCTTTCTCTTTGGTAACTATTAGTCCATTCTTGGGTTCTGTGAGTCTGCTGCTTTTTTTTTCTTTGCTTTTATGCTCCTCATATGAGTGAAATCATTTGATACTTGTCTTTTTCGGCTTGGCTTATTTCACTGAGCATAATACCCTCAAGCTCCATCCATGCTGCAAATGGTAGGATTTGTTTTCTTCTTATGGCTGAATAATATTCCATTGTGTATATGTACCACATCTTCTTTATCCATTCATCTACTGATGGACACTTAGGTTGCTTCCATTTCTTGGCTATTGTAAATAGTGCTGCGATAAACATAGGGGTGCATATGTCTTTTCAAACTGGGCTGCTGCATTCTTAGGGTAAATTCCTAGGAGTGGAATTCCTGGGTCAAATGGTATTTCTATTTTGAGTTTTTTGAGGAACCTCTATACTGCTTTCCACAATGGTTGAACTAATTTGCAGTCCCACCAGCAGTGTAGGAGGGTTCCCTTTTCTCCACATCCTCGCCAACATTTGTTGTTGTTTGTGTTTTGGATGTTGGCCATCCTCACTGGTGTGAGGTGATATCTCATTGTGGTTTTAATCTGCATTTCTCTGATGATTAGCGATGTGGAGCATCTTTTCATGTGCCTGTTGGCCATCTGAATTTCTTCTTTGGAGAAGTGTCTATTCATGTCCTCTGCCCATTTCTTAATTGGATTATTTGCTTTCTGTTTGTTAAGGTGCGTGAGTTCTTTATGTATTTTGGATGTCAACCCTCAGACTATTTTATTTTTAACGCCTGCCAGTAGTTAAGGGTGTGCCGAGACCTGTCAGTGTCCCAAAGGAGGGACCTCAGTCAGCACCTAGATTCAGGCTGACTGGAAGCCAGACCCTCAGGCAGCAGCCTTCAAAGCAAGCAGATATACACAGTCCTGTGGTCTGTATAGTGCGGGAGTGTAAGCCCCCAAATGTCAAAAGGGTCTAGAAGGTAGTGTTGACCAGAGTGAGGTGACACAGAAGTGTCCCTAGGCAGCAGCCCCCAAAACCAGGCACCAAATTGAGCGCCAGGCGTAAAGCCTGCAACCAGGGGTAAACCTCGCACCAGGCGTACAGTGAGCACCGGGCGTAATGCGGGCACCGGGCGTAAAGATGAGCACTGGGCGTAAACCTGAGCACCGGGCGTAAAGCGGGCACCGGGCATAAAGATGAGCACTGGGCGTAAACCTGAGCACCGGGCGTAAAGCGGGCACCGGGCGTAAAGCCAGGCACCGGGCGTAAAGCGGGCACCGGACGTACAGCTGAGCACCAGCCGTAAAGCGGGCACGGGGCCCTCCGGGAGCGGCCTGCCCTCTGGAGCAGAGCTCGAAGGCGGGGCCCGGCCCCTGCCAGTCTCCCCCCGAGCCCCGGCGGGCTCCCGAACCGCGTTGGACCAGCCGCCGGCCCCCGGCCCTGCTCCAGGACCAGCAGAGAGCCTCCCGCTGCGGCGCCCGACCCTGCGGCGGTGAGTCTGAGCGCCTGAGGCCCTTCGGAGCGCTCGCTCAGGTCGCTGGGGGAAGGGAGCCCCGTTGGTTTTCAGAGCCACATGGTTTGGGGGCTTGTCTCTCAGGCACCTAAGAAGTTGGGGGTGCCCATGGGGGTTCAAACCCTTCGCTCCTCAAAGAAGTTCCCTCCCTGCGGCGGCGCTGCGCGGGGGCGGCTCTGTGGCGATGTTGTGTCCCAGGCTCCCCCACCTGCCTAGGTGTGGTGGGCCTTTGAGGCGTTAGTTGTCGCTCGGCCAATTTTTAGGTTTTTTTCTTTTTTTTTTCCCCCAGAGGAAGTTGTTGCATGTGTAGCTGTAGACTCAGTGTGTTTGTGGTAGGAGGTGAGTTCAGGATCCTCCTGCGATGCCGTCTTGAACTGGAGCCTCCTCATGAAGATGTTCTCAAACGTTCCGTGTTCCACTGCTGTTGTTTAAGAGGAGGGGAAACTGAGGCCAAAAGTGGGCCAAAAAATACAGTATAACGTTGTGGCACTTAGTGTCAAGATACTGGTGTCTTGATTTATGAGTCAGTGTCCACTCCTGGTGGTGGTTTGAATCACTTTAAAGCAGGGCAATTTTGTCCACTAGTTTGTTTTTAAATATAGAAATGAAGAGAAACAGACATTTCTTCTGTATTTCTAATGTTTCAAGAGACCCTCATATTTCTTATCAATATTTTCCTGATAGCATTAAATCAGATGCCTGGTACAAAAGAACTATACCCCATTCTCCAGTTTATTTCCCTGGAACATGTCATGTCCTTTTAGTGGTGATAGAAAAAATAACTCCAGGAAAATTAGGATTCATAACAACCATAAAGTATGTAATTATTTATTCTCATGGAATCTAGATAAATTGCTCTAAGAAATTTTTAGAAATGGTTTATATATCTTACAAGTGCTTCTGCCTTTTACATCTTATTAGGCATCATCTATGCTAATAAACCTCAGCTTGACTGGCTTCTGGTGACCCATACTTCATGGTAAATTTCTGGAATCTCACTAATGTCTATCTTGATTACAACTCCTAGAAAACATTGCCTTTCTTCCCATGTGATAGATACATGGAATCAGAAGGGGTAAACAGTAATGGGCCATCACTTTTGGAATGAGCCAATAAGGTGCAGCTTAGCACTGTAGGGACCAAGGGCAGGCCACCCCAAGATATGCCATGGTGACAGGCAGATTATTTTGAGCTGAAAACCATCAAGGTCCAAAAGACTCAGAAACTTTGACCTCCACCCCGCTACCTGCATGAAAAGAATTTAGATAGAGGACATGCTCCAGAGGAAAGCTATTATCTTAGCTAATATAATGTAACCTAGGGATGGTAGACAGGGGGGGATGTGGCTAAGTCTGTTAAAATTCCTCTCTGCGCCATGTTTCTGTGTGGCCCATAGAGTGTTTCATTTATCAAACATTTATTCTTTTCATATTCCTGTGAATTACTTCCCTTGTCCTTTGAAGTCTCAGACCCCTACCCCCTTTTGCTTGGTTCAGGATGACACATGTACCTCATTCTCCCTGACTGTCTTTGGAATCCATGTCTATGGCTTCCCCATACATATGTAATTGAACTTTGATTTTTCCTCCAGTTAATCTGTCTCATGTTAATTTGATTCTTGTATCAGATAGAAGAACCTTGATGGGGAGAGGCAATTTCTTCCTCCGCAACAGCACCCTCATGTGGAATCAGTCAGTAAGATACAGTTTAACACTTTATAAACAGCAGAAATACCATGGGATGCAACCACTATTTTGGATAAAACCTTTCTGTTTTAATTTGCACATATATTTTATATTACATTTGCTTAGTGTTTTGTGATTTACAAAACATTTTCATAGTATCCTTTTTAGGTATGCAGGGAAATATATCCCTAATCTAGTATGCTTTCTATTACATCATAAAAATTTATCTCTGAATAACTCCAACTGGACAGTAAGCTTTTGTAAGGCTGGAAGAACATTTTATACTTCTTTGCATCACATCGGCCCTTAGTGGGAAAAAGTAAGTGTGTTTTTGTTGATTTATCCATTGTAAAAATTAAATACAGGGGAACTCAAAATAAGTAGTCGACGTGGCAGATCTGGCAAACTCTTTTTAGGATTAAGCAAATTGTAAATTTTAAGGACCCCAATCAATCAATTCCCAAGATGTGTTTATAGATGTGAAATCTGAGAGAGTTGTTTGAAATACAAGTCTCTTCTTGCCTGATTAAAATTCAGTTTTATTTAATTTCCTAAAACCTGGTCTGTTCCTTGTAATGTTAAGGGTAAAATTACAGAGAAATCATGGTGTGGTTTAGAAACACAAAGAAATGCAAGAATTGGCTGCCATCTGGACGCTCCAGGAATTGCTTTATTATTATTTTTAAAATTTTATAAGAACGTTTAAATGTATGAAGAGGCAGACTATCTGGAAATACCAACCAAAGAACCAATGCTGTTAGTTTTTTCATTATCATGTAGCATTTTTGAATAGATAAAAATTTTAGCTACTTTAAACATTTCACCACACTTGAGAACACAGTGTTGCAGGCCATTGGAATAAGATGACATGGATCCGAGTCCTGATTGTTATATTCAGCATTTGTCCCAGTCTCTGCAAGTCATGATAATCATACTGGTTTCACATGATATTTATAAAAACTAAGAGAAATCATATGGTTGCACTTTGTCAATTTTGTTGGAAGTTTAAGGAATAGTCAGCAATATCTTGCATAACAAATTACTCCAAAACTTAGTGGTGTGAGAAACTACCATTTTGTTTGCTTATACCTTTGTGGCTCAGGAATTTGGAAATGGCTTGACTAGGCAGCTCTTCTTGGGAGTCTGTTGTGATGAGATGTTGGCAGTGGCTATAGTTATCTAAAGGCTTGACTGACAGGATGTCCCAGATAGCTCTCTCACATGTCTGGGAGTTGAAACTGGTGGGAAACTAGGGCTATAGCTGGGGCCGTGGGTAAGAGTTTGTTTATTCACCTTCTCTAGCGTGGTGGTCTCAGCGTGGGCATTTGTTAACCGAAGGCTGAATTCCCATAGAATGAGTGTCCGAAGAGAACCAGACGGGAGCTGCATTGTCTTTCCTTACCTAGCTTTGGAATCCATGGAGCATCACTTCCTCTGAATCCTGTTGGTGACAAGCAAGTCACTGATAATTAAGGACGGGGAATAGACTCCCTCTCTCTCTATGGGAGGAGTATCAGTGATATCACAGGCATGTTTTAAAACCTACTGTTGTCAGAAAATTTAGGGTGAAGAGAGACATTAAAGGGACATACATGTTCAGGAAAATGGGGCCATGTATATACAAATCCTTTAAAGAATAATTTCCTGCTCCTAATTATATTCTGTATCAACATCATTATTTTGATGGTTTGTTGGTAATGGTGGTGGGTGGGTGGTTCCCGATTTTTACAGATCCACTGGGTTCTATTGCGTCAGGGGATGACCTGTCCCTGATTATCTTCTTTATTACTTAACAGGATGAACAGTTTCATCCTGTAGAGTTTCATTTGATTCATTTATTTGAACTTTGTTGGCTTTGCTTTCTTAAAGAATTCTCTCATCAATAGGTAAATATCTCTAACCTTTCAGCAGTTTAATAACCTTATGACTTGATGCTATTATTAGCATGTACCCCTTTCAGAAGCCAATTATCCCAGCAGCTGATTAAGTTTTTTCTCAGGCATTCCAGGTGGGGATTTTTCCCAGTTTGCTTTGTGGCAGTCCCCAGGTACTTCACAATCGCATCTTCTCTGTCTGGTCCTCCTATAAGCTGACTGCCAGGTGCAGTTACTCTTCCAGAGAAGGATTAGCTTATTTGCATCCATATGTGCTTTGTCATGTAGAAGGATTGGCAGGGAAAATTGCTAGCGGTACAATTTCTTGTTCCCAGGTGAAGCCAAACCTCTCACTGTGAAGTCCAGTGGGCATATTCTGAGTAGGCTGTCTGCCAGAGAGGACTCTGCTATTGCATCATTCCCAGCAAAAAGCAAGTCCTCTCTGTAAGAGCCTCAGAATTTCCAGAATTGGGTTAAGGAAGTTGAAAAAAGTGATGATTTTTGGGTGAAACATGTCAGGATATATGTTTCACAAAAGTCCTAGGCGAATATAGCTAGCATGTCTTCTAGTGACATGACATCTGGGAATAATGTTTTTGTGATGTTGTTATTGTCATGTGTTAAATCCATCTCCTGTAGCCAGTTTTGTTAGAGCTTTTCTGACTCAAAAGAGCCTCTTCCACTGGGACCCAGGTGGTAGTGTTCTCATGGCATCTCAGAAGCCACACTTTTACTACCATGAGGAAAATTTCCACAATATCCAGCCAAAAGGGAGAGATTTCAAAATGTGGATGCTGTCTCAAAACAATGAATTGTGTACCTTTTATTTGTTACCAAAAATGTTCATAATGACCACTTTCTAACATTACTTACTAACTATGGTAAAAAGTTAATTACTGTGGCAGAAAGAGCTCAGGCACAGACAATGCCCGGTTTGATTTCCAGTTCTCCTAATTCCTAGATGTGCGACCTAGGACAGGTCATGCAATGTCTGTAAGCCTTGATGTCCTCAACTATAAATTGGAGATGATATTAATGATTTGCAGGGCCATTGTCAATATTCAGTGAAGTACAGGGCTCAGCTGGCAAATGAATGCTGGTGAATCAATTGACCATATGATCACATGATCCCAGGTTGTGTCAGAGGAAGAACTATGGTTGGAAGTGGCCATTATCTGATTCGGTAGAAATGTTAATTTTAAATTAAACCTTTGTTGTTTGGACTAAATAAAACTAACTCTTCCACTTTTTAAATATTAAACTAATTGATCTGAGAATAATATGTATTCCTTATTGGATTAGTCACGAGTTGGTCAGGAGAAAGGAAATTGCTCTAGGTATGTCAAACTGGAAGGGAATTAATGCAGGGGATTGGAGGCTTTCCAAATGAAGGAAGGGCTGAGGGAAAAAATGTCTGTAGTACAGGAATTTCAAGATGCCTCTGCCAATGAATCCTTTTGCCTACATCCCTGAAGTTGGTGATACGTAAGATGACATTCTGAAAGGCCTGGCCAATTTTCATATCTGCCATTTGCTGAAACCCTCTCACTGCTCACCGTTGCTCCGTGAGAATTATTGGTTGTTTCTTTTTCACTGTCCAAATCTCTGTGGAATGCCCCTTACTTAGCTTCAAAGGACAAAGAAGTTGATGAACCTACTTTGTAAAAAATTTTTATGTGAATTAGTATTTGATTGAAAATAACTTTGTAAAAGTGAACTTGCTGTATTGTGGGTGTTTTCCTAAAAAACGAAACAAAACCAGCCCTTTGTACCATGAGGTTCAGCCTTTAGAAGAATTCAATGGGGAAATAGTAAATTTATTTTTAAGAAAATATAGGTGGATGCAAATGCAATTTTGATGACATACTCTCCGAATTACTGCTTTGTAGTTGACAGTGAGCTGCTGTCCAAAGCTTTGCTCAGTGTGGCATTTCTGAGGAAGCACAGTGAGTTCACAAGGCCAGGCTGCTCGTCTCTTCTGAAGAGTGGACTCTGGATCTACAGCTGCTGGGCTCCACTTTTACAGACCTTGTTAGGTAATCAGCTTTGAGCTAGTAACACAAATCCAGCACGCACGTGAGCTGCTTCTCCACCTATGTTGATAGTTTGTTTGATTAATTGACAGTATGGTGCACTTCCATTATAATAGAGTGAGAACAATCCATACAACATTTTACCACTTCAGGTCATTTTTCTACTTAGGAAGCACTCTCTATAAATGGGGAACCAGGGAGGCAAGGCATGGAATGGATAGTCTCTTTTAAATTTTGATGAAAAATATTTTCTTACATAACATGTGCTAAGTTTTGAGGGTCAGAAAGATGAATGCTATAAGGACAGAAGCACTTTGTGAAAAATACTGTACCCCTGTTTAGACAAAGCTCCCTTCTTTTTAAGCAGCCCAGGGTGTTTACTAAGGCATTCCAGCTGTGCTCTTCTGTGCCTGCTCCCTTAAATCCAATGACCGGATGTGGACTTCATTGTGTCCTGCCTGATCCTCTGAGGACACTGTCTCTGTCTCCATTTCCTGATTTCCTTTCTGTAACTTCATATCCATAACATAATGTTTTGACTATACCCTTGGACTGCCCTTGAAGTGCAAAAAAAGGAAAACAGGCCTTTGTCATTGGGACCCTGTAGTCCCGTATGATTTGGCTGCATGGAGTGATTGTGAATGAAATTTTGAACCACTAGAAAGATGTAGAAGCCTTTTGGATATTTGTCTTTGTTCTAAGACATCTGAACCAGTCTCTGAAGCTCTATTAATCAGCTCTTCTTTCCATCCTACCCCTGACGGCTGACCTGAGTTGGCAGTAGAAGTCCTTCAGAGAAGGTGATTTAGTGTTACTTCTGCATGGATAAAGACCCAGAATAATGGATAAAGACAAAGAAATGGAAATCTGATGGGTCGCACAAAGCAAATGTTAAAATTATTAAAATTATTAGTGGTAGATTATGTTTTATGTATATGTATTTCCAGTCCTATATGGAATAGAGGCAGCTGGATCACTAGAAAGGGTAGGTGTTTTTTTCTCATATGTATATATATCTTATATTGTCCATGGACTTTCACATTATTAAAGAGAATAAGTTTGAAACAATACTATAACAGTACTCATATATTTTCCTTTCTTTTGAGAATTTACTGGGCAGTTACCATATTTTTTATGTAATCTTTATTTTTAATATGACAGATTTAGAGTTTGGGCTTGTGAGAATGCCCTAAGATCATGTTTAACAAAGGATGTCCACTTGCCTTTAGTGTCCATGAAAGGAATGAACCAAAACACCAGCTGATGTTACACACAAGGTGTTTGAGTGCTTGCTAGTAAGAGTGATGTTGAGGAGGAAATAGAGGAAAAAGTAAGAAGCAGCCTTTACTCACCCCCCTACCCTTACTTGTAAAGCATTGTATTTTTACCTTCATTTAACTTCTCTGCACTTGTGTATATGTTTGTTTTTCCTACTAGATTGTAATACCCTTCAAAGAAGACTTAATTGATCTTTTTTTTCCTGCCTCAAATCACCTAACAGTGCTTCTTGAGCACATTTCAGTAACTCAGGAGCAGGAGGTGACTTGGTGGTTTGCTGCACTTAAGCTAAATGATGAGTATGCTTTGTAAACCACCATTGTTAGTGAAATAATTCGGGTAATCAGGTTATCATGATACTCTCAGTAGGTAGAATGGTGACCTGCAAAAATATATATCCATGTCCTAATTCCCAGAAACTGTGGATGTGATCTTATTTGGAAAAAGAATCTTTACAGATGTAATTAAGTTAAGAATCATGAGAAGAAGAGATTATCCTGGATTATTCATGTGGGCCCTAAATACAGGGATAAGTTTCTTATAAGAGACACATAATGGACTTCCGGGAAGATGGCGGTGTGAGCGGGGCGGCGGAGATCTCCTCCCAACACTATATTTAACTACGAAAACACAGAAAATACATCTATTCCTGAAAGAGAGACGGGAATGCACGGGAGGGCGCACGGCGTGCAGCTGCACCCGGGAGGACTCGGCACCCCAGGAGGCGGGTGAGATGCGGAGCTGCGACCCGGCGGGACCCGAGCCCTCCCCCACCCCAGCGCACCGGCGGGAGGAGAGGATCCGGAGCCGGGAGGGGGTGGAGGCACACCCCACGAAGTAGTAGCCAGCCCCGGTGATCTGCGTGGGGAGCGCTGACCCACATTGCGCAGTGCAGTGGAGGTTGGAGGGACGGAGGGGCGGGATCTGTGCGGGGAGCGCGCCAGGGGGCTTGCAGCCGGCACCGGAAAGGAAAAAAAAAGTGTGCGCTTTCCTCAGCGGTCTTAAAGAGACAGGAGCCCAGCGGAGGAGCCGGATTGCCCCAGCACACTCAGCCCAGCAGGCTGGGAGTCCTGGGGAGTTTCAGACGCCTTAGCTGGCGACTGAGGAAGCGTAGCCATACTTAACACTTCTCACTGAGATCAACAGCCTCCTACTCGTTCCCACCCCTGCCAGAGCGATAAAGGGCCCTGCGGAGCGGCACAGTCACAGCTGTGGAATAGTGGGGCAATAGCGCCACCTAGAGCATTCCCACAGAATCTACGTCCGGTGGGCATTTTTTTTGTTTTTTTTTTGTTTTGTTTTTTTGTTTTGTTTTTGTTTTTTCTTTTCTTTCTTTTTTTCTTTCTTCTTTTTTTTCTTTTTTTCTCTTTTTTTTTTTCTTCTCATTTTAAAGTCTTAAAGAGCCCAGATGACATACGTGGCAACTATCAGTGACCAAATTATACAGCCATGAAAAGACAGAGGAATATGGTTCAGACCAAAATCAACCAGACAACACCAGAGAGGGAGTCTGAAGGGATGGAAATGCACAGCCTCCCTGAAAAAGAATTTAGAATAAAAGTCATAACCATGCTGATGGAACTACAGAGAAATGTGCAAGAGCTGAGGGAGGAAGTGAGGGAACTGAGGAAAGACAATACAGAAATCAGACAAGCGATCGACGGGCTTAACAGCAGAATGGATGAGATGCGAGAGACTGTTAATGGAATAGAAAACAGAGAACAGGAGTACAGAGCAGCTGAGGCAGAGAGAGATAAAAGGATTTCTAGGAATGAAAGAATATTAAGAGAACTGTGTGACCAATCCAAACGGAACAATATTCGCATTATAGGAGTACCAGAGGAAGAAGAGAGAGAAAAAGGGATAGAAAGTGTCTTTGAAGAAATAATTGCTGAAAACTTTCCCTCGCTGGGGAAGGAAGTAGTCTCGCAGTCCACCGAAGCTCATAGATCTCCCAACACAAGGGACCCAAGGAAGACAACACCAAGACACATAATAATTAAGATGGCAAAGATCAAAGATAAAGACAGGGTATTAAAGGCAGCTAGAGAGAGAAAAAAGATCACCTACAAAGGAAAACCCATCAGACTATCATCAGACTTCTCAACAGAAACCTTACAGGCCAGAAGAGAATGGCATGATATATTTAACGTAATGAAACAGAAGGGCCTCGAACCAAGAATATTGTATCCAGCACGATTATCATTTAAATATGATGGAGGGATTAAACAATTTCCAGATAAACAAAGTTAAGAGAATTTGCGTCTCATAAACCACCACTACAGGATATCTTAAATGGACTGCTCTAGAGGGAAGCACACCTAAGGCTAAAAAGATGTCACCAGAGAAAAAAAAAATCATAGCAAAGAAAGCAGACCATCCAAATACCAACTAAAGGCAAAGAATAAAACACCTATTATAGAAAGAATGGAGGAGGAGGAATAAGAAGGGAGAGAAAGAAAGAAACATCAGACTGTGTTTACAATAACTTAACAAGAAAGTTAAGTTAGATTGTTAGGTAGTAAAGAAGCAACCCTTGAACCCTTGGTAACCACGAATCTAAAGCCAGCAATGGCAATAAGTACATACCTATCAATAATCACCCTAAATGTAAATGGACTGAATGCACCAATCAAAAGACACAGAGTAACAGAATGGATAAAAAAGCAAGACCCATCTATATGCTGCCTACAAGAAACTCACCTCAAATCCAAAGATATACACAGACTAAAAGTGAAGGGATGGAAAAAGATATTTCATGCAAACAACAAAGAGAAAAAAGCAGGTGTTGCAGTACTTGTATCAGACAAAATAGACTTCAAAACGAAGAAAGTACCAAAAGATAAAGAAGGACATTACATAATGATAAAGGGGTCAGTCCAACAAGAAGATATAACCATTATAAATATATATGCACCCAACACAGGAGTGCCAGCATATGTGAGACAAATACTAGCAGAGTTGAAGGAGGAAATAGACAGCAATGCATTCATCTTAGGAGACTTCAACACACCACTCACTCCAGAGGACAAATCAACCAGACAGAAAATAAGTAAAGACACAGAGGCACTGAACAACACACTAGAACAGATGGACCTAACAGACTTCTACAGAACTCTACACCCAAAAGCAACAGGATACACATTCTTCTCAAGTGCACATGGAACATTTTCCAGAATAGACCACATACTAGGCCACAAAAGAACCTCAGTAAATTCAAAAATATTGAAATTCTACCAACCAACTTCTCAGATCACAAAGGTATAAAACTAGAAATAAATTTTAGAAAGAAACCCAAAAGGCTCACAAATACATGGAGACTTAACAACATTCTCCTAATTAATCAATAGGTTAACGACCAAATTAAAACTGAAATCAAAGAATATATGGAGATTAGTGACAACAACAACACAAAAGCCACAACTTCTGTGGGACGCAGCAAAGGCAGTTCTAAGAGGAAAGTATATTGCAATCCAGGCCTATTTAAAGAAGGAAGAACATTTCTAAATGAATAGTCTAAAGACACAATTACTGAAATTGG